>CM017761.1:5450742-6050742 GCA_008009225.1 Acer yangbiense | reverse complement strand
CTTTGTATGAAAACTCTCTTGAGGGATAAATATCTAAGGAGGTTGGAAATCTCAAGTTTATGAAAATGTTGTACATCTACAGGAATGATTTGAATTGAACCATTCCCAGGGAAATTGGGAATCTATTTATGGCAACATAAATTGATTTATCAGAGAATTATTTGAAGGGGGAGAACCTAACCCAGTTCAGCAAGAAAAAGGGTTTACACTTGTTGTACCTCTTTCAGAACCAGCTTACCGGAGTAGTACCAAATGAGCTTAGTGGCTTGAGGAACTTGACGATGCTTGATCTCTCAATCAATTACCTAATAGGTCCTATACAATTTGGGTTCTAATATTTGACTCAAATGCTTATGTTATAGCTTTTTGACAACTCTTCAAGTGGTGGCATTCCATAGGGGCTTGGACTTTACAGTCGACTTTGGGTGGTTGATTTTTCAAACAACCACCCGACCGGAATAATACCTCCTCATATATGTCGACATGCTAACTTAATTTTGTTGAATCTAGGGTCTAATAAGCTGCATGAAAACATCCCAACTGGGGTCCATCAATTGTGAGACACTGGTGCAACTTCATCTGGTCGATAACACGCTTGCTGGTAGTTTTCCTTTAGGGTTGTGCAAGTTGGTGAATCTTTCTGCTATGGAGTTGGACTAGAACAAGTTCAGTGGGCCAATTCTGTAAGAAATTGTTTACTGACAAAAGTTGCGAAGGCTTCATATTGCGAACAATTACTTCACGTTTGAGTTGACCAAGGAAATTGGCTATCTATCTCAACTAGCAACTTTTAATATATCTTCTAATATGCTAAATGGAAGGATTCCACATGAGATTGTTAACTGCAAGATGCTTCAACGACTTGATTTGAGCCAGAATAACTTTATTGATTCTTTACCAAATGAGCTTGGAACCCTCCTTCAACTTGAGCTTCTCAAGCTTTCGGAAAATTAATTTTCTGGAAAACTTCCTACAGCATTAGAAAACCTCTCTCATCTGACAAAGTTGTGGACGGGGGGAACTTATTTCTAATGAGATACCTCTTGCATTGGGTTGGGTGATCTTTCAAGCTTGCAAATTGCTATAAATTTCAGCTATAACAATCTCAGTAGAAGTATACCACTTGAACTTGGCAATCATAATTTATTGGAATTTCTCTTGCTCAATTATAATCATTTGAGTGGTGAAATTCCCATTACATTAGAAAATCTTTCGGGTTTATTAGGATGCAACTTCTCTAGCAATGACCTCAGTGGACCTTTGCCTCCCATACCACTGTTTTATGGCCACATTAGTTTTATCGGAAACAAAGGACTCAGTGGTTGACCTCTTGGTAATTGTGGTGAAAATCCATCTTCTAGTTATGTTCCACCTTTGAAAAGTGTGACCACTTCTCGAGGTAGAATCATCACTACAGTTGCTACTGTTGTTGGTGGTGTTTCCTTCATTCTAATTGTAATTATCTTGTACTTAATCATACGTCTGTTCAAGATGGTTGTGTCCTTACAAGATAATGAGATGTCATCTCCGGATTTATATGTCTACTTTCCACCGAAGAAAGGTTTCACTTTTAAAGATCCTGTTGAGGTGACAAACAATTTTCATGAGAGCCATGTTATTGGCAGCAAAGCTTCTGAAACGGTTTATAAGGCGGTCATGGATTCTGGACTAACCGCTACTGTCAAAATTCTAGCATCAAATAGGGAGGGTAAGACCATTGAAAATAGTTTTCGGGCAGAGATTTTAACTCTCGGAAAGTTTAGGCATCACAACACTGTGAAGCTTTATAGTTCTTGCTATTATTAAGGTTCCAATCTCCTTATTTATGAATATCTGGAAAGGGGTAGCTTGGGTGAATTACTTCATGGCTCTTCTTGTAACTTAGAGTGGCCAACTCGGTTCCATGTTGCTGTTGGAGCTACTGAAGGTCTTACTTATCTGCATCATGACTGCAAACCAAGGATAATTCACTGTGATATCAAGTCCAATTATATTCTACTTTATAAGAATTTTGAAGCGTATGTTGGTGCTTTTGGTTTGGCTAAAGTGATTGAAATGCCTTAATCTAAATGACTAAATCACTATCCACAGTTGTAGGTTCAACAACTTGCAACCATATTCTAAATGCCTCATGATCAATTATGTTTATCTTTGTCTTAGACCTTTGAATTTCACCCTATTCAGCTGATGTAGTAAACCATCATTGAAATCATGGAAGGACTTGTTTCAAGCTTGTTTGATGTTCAATCACTACCCGAAAATTATGTTCTGCCACCATAAAGAAGACTAGGAGAAGTCAGATTTTCTCCAAGAAAGTCCAATAATATTCCAGTGCTTGATCTCTGGGGTCATGATTGAAACGAGATCATTCAACAAATTACGAAAGCTAGTCAAGAGTTTGGATTTTTCCAGGTAATTCTTGATATCAACTTTCTCTTTTATTTCACATCAATTTCCATCCCATTAATTTAATTCAGTTGTTGTGTTTTGATATATATATATATATATTCAATGGTTTTCCATCCCATTGAATATATATATATATATATATATATATATATATATATATATATTCTTGCAAAATATTTGATAAAATAGGTAATCAACCACGAAGTTTCTAAAGAGTTAATGGATGAAACTAGGAATGTTGTAAAGGAATTCCATGCAATGCTAGCCAAGGAAAAGTTTCTTGAATGCTCTAAGGATTCCCAATAGAAACTGCAAGCTCTACACAAACAGCCAAAATTATGTGACAGAGGAAGGTCACTACTAGAGGGATTTTTTGATGCACTCTACTCTTTCTATAGGGGAATACTTGAAATTTTGTACATGACTCAACCATAAATCTTCACAATGTTGTGATGCCTAATCTTTCCGAGAGTTAAAATCTTTGCCTAAAAATTGTTTTCAATGGTGTTACCCTCCCTATTTAATGCTAGCTTTTGACAGCAACGGTTAGTCTCGAACCCATGACCACCTTATAAACTGTTCCAGAAGCTCCGCCACCAATAACATAGCTCTCATGAAAATTGTTTGTCGCCTCAACAAGATATTTAAAATTGAAACCCTCCTTCAGAGGAAAGAAGACATATAAATCCATAGATGAGATTTCATTATTTTGTAAGGACACAACCATCTTGAACGAACGTATGATTAAGTATAAGATAATTACAATTAGAATGAGGGATTCACCCCAACAACAGTAGCAATTGTAGTGATGATTCTACCCCGAGAAGTGGTAACACATTTCTAAGGTGGAACAGAACTAGAAGATGGATTTTCAGCACAATTACCAAGAGGTCCACCACTGAGTCCTTTGTTTTCGATAAAACTGTTGATGGCCATGTTTTGAAAAGTGGTATGGGAGGCAAAAGTCCATTGAGGTCTTTGTAAGAGAAGTTGCATCCTAAAACGATGGTTTCACTTTTAAAGATCTTGTTGAGGCGATAAATAATTTCCATAAGAGCTGTGTTATTGGCAGCGAAGCTTTTGGAACGGTTTATAAGGTGGTCATGGATTCTGGACTAACCGCTACTGTGAAAAAGCTAGCATCAAATAGGGAGGGTAACACCATTGAAAACATTTTCGGGCAAAGATTTTAACTCTCGAAAAGATTAGGCATCACAACATTGTAAAGATTTATGGTTGAGTCATGTACATAATTTCAAGTATTCCCCTATAGAAAGAGCAGAGTGCATCAAAAAATCCCTCCAGTAGTGAACTTCCTTCGTCACATAATTATGGTTGTTTGTGTAGAGCTTGCAGTTTCTATTGGGGATCCTTAGGGCATTCAAGAAACTTTTCCTTGGCTGACATTGCATGGAATTCCTTTACAACATTCCTAGTTTCATCCATTAACTCTTTAGAAACTCCATGGTTGATTACCTGTTTTATCAAATATTTTGCAAGAATATATACATACATATATATATATATATATATATATATATATATATATATATATATATATATATATATATATATATATATATATCAAACACAACAACTGAATTAAATTAATGGGATGGAAATTGATGTGAAATGAAAGAGAAAGTTGATATCAAGAATTACCTGGAAAAATCCAAACTCTTGACTAGCTTTCGTAATTTGTTGAATGATCTCGTTTCGATCATGACCCTCAAGATCAAGCACTGGAATATTATTGGACTTGCCTGGAGAAAATCTGACTTCTCATAGTCTTCTTTCTGGTGGCAGAACATAATTTCCGGGTAGTGATTAAACATCAAACAAGCTTGAAACAAGTCCTTCCATGATTTCAATGATGGTTTTCTGAATTAGCTTAATAGGGTGAAATTCAAAGGTCTAAGACAAAGATAAACATAATTGATCATGAGGCATTTAGAATATGGTTGTAAGTTGTTGAACCTACAACTGCGGTCATTTAGATTGAGGCATTTCAATCATTTTAGCCAAACTAAAAGCACCAACATGCACTTCAAATTTCTTATAAAGTAGAATATTATTGGACTTGATATCACAGAGAATTATCCTTGGTTTGCAGTCATGACGTAGATAAGCAAGACCTCAACAACAACATGGAACAGAGTTGGCCACTCTAAGTTACAAGAAAAGCCATGAAGTAATTCACCCAAGCTACCCCTTTCCAGATATTCATAAATAAGGAGATTGGAACCTTGATAATAGCAAGAACCATAAAGCTTCACAGTGTTGTGATGCCTAAACTTTCCGAGAGTTAAAATCTCTACCCGAAAACTATTTTCAATGGTCTTACTCTCCCTATTTGATGCAAGAATTTTGACAGTAACGGTTAGTCCAGAATCCATGACCGCCTTATAAACTGTTTCAGAAGCTTTGTTGCCAATAACATAGCTCTCATGAAAATTGTTTGTCGCCTCAACAAGATCTTTAAAAGTGAAACCTTTCTTCGGTGGAAAGTAGACATATAAATCCGAAGATGAAATCTCATTATCTTGTAAGGACATAACCATCTTGAACAGACGTATGATTAAGTATAAGATAATTACAATTAGAATGAGGGAAACACCACCAACAACAGCAGCAACTGATCAAACCAAATTTGTTATGATTTTGGCCCTCAATTCCTTATCTTTTAACTTGTTTTTGAGTGTATTTTGGTGTCTAATTGCTTATTTCTAGTCAATTATAGGCAGTTAGTGCATTTCGAGCAAGACGTGAGATTTGATGGTAAAAGGGGCCGAAATTGTAAAAAGTGTATGCAGATCAACCAACATCAAAGGGTCATATCTCCCTCTTTTGATCGAACTATGTTTTAGGTTATATATATTTAGAAAGCCCCAAAAGTCTACTTTCCAGCGGCTTTTACGGATTGCGATTCCGAGTCTTCTAGAGAAAGTTATGCCCATTTTAGTAACCGTTACGTAGGGAAACGCGAACCAACCGCGACCTAACCGCGAACTGCACTCTCCAGCTTAACAAAAGAGACATTTTCAAGCCATTTTAGAGGGGTAATATTGTCCTTTCATACCTATCTCGAACCCTAGCCTCTCAAATCTATAAATACATCATTTTCTTTAAGACCCAATTAACTCTCAATCTATAAACCTAGACACAACCTCTCTACACTTCATCTTCTTCACCACAAAAGAGAGAGAGACCTTAAAAGGCATCCATGGAAGTTTTCCTCCATGGATGCCTCACCATCACCACCTTCCACTTACAACTACCTATCTTTGGAGAAGATTAATAAGGAAAGAGTTGTCCTCTCTTGTCTATGAGGAGGAGGAGCTTTAATGGAGTTTGGAGATCCGAGATGACAATTAGGTCCCTCTCTGAACTTAGAGATCCGAGATTGACACCTTGGGTTTCCTTTTTTTACTCTTCTCTTATATTTTCTTTATTTGATGTGTATCCCCATTAGGGAAATATGTAAACCTAACACTAGTTTCATTTATTTGATTAACTTGTATTTAATCATTTCAAGCATTGTCTCATTCAATTGCTTTATATTGAGTCTTGACTTGTGTTGAGTAGCTTGACAACCTTTGTAGATGCATGTTTAGGGATATCTCTTGTCTTTACATTCATGGCATGTAGGGTAGAAATTGATATGTGTTTATGATTGGGAGTAGGAGTAGATTAATGTAATTTAGGAGTAATTTAATTAAACATCCCATGATTTTGTATGTGTTGATTGATAATCCGAAGTGCATGTTTTGGATTTATGTAAGTGTTTGAGAATTAGGGCTAGGTAAGTATATCAACTATTGGCCTTGATTATGTTCTTAATTATTTGGGTGAAATTCATGATAAGTATATACCATGCTATTGTGGATTTCGAATCTTTAACCTTCGTGCTTGTGACCGTTGTTCGTTGCTCATGCGATATACCCTTGGTGAGTAGTGATCGAGGGTCCGTTATGCTTAATGCTACCATTGGTTGTTGCTTGCACGTGACAGGTGAGTAGCGATCGATGGTTAATCCTTTCATATTTATGTTTGTGCTTAAAGGGGAAATTCTATCATAAACCACAACCAACCTTGTAGTTGTGTAGTATAAAGTTTAGTGATTGATGAGATTCTCTTATAAACCAACTTTGTAGTTATATAGTAGAGAGTTTGGCTTAATCCACATGCAAACGTTGAACCCAATCTTGGGTGTTTTATACGGTTGGTGATTGTAGGTGGCACGAATGTTGTAGTGGTCATGAGTTCCATATCTGTACCTTGTCTACATCTCTCCTAGCCACTTATTTTCATGAATTATGGTGTTTGCCTTTAGGAGTAGATTAATTTAATTAGGAGTAGCTTAATTTGGAAAGGCAAGCACGCGGTCACATTTATCCATTTAATCACCAGTCTCACCCCTCAATCTCCTCTTATCTTTCTATCTCATTCTCATGCTCTCACACACACGAACATGCTTACACTTCACACACACCACTCTCACCATTGCCATGTTCTCATTTACATTGCTTTCAATAATCACTAAAACATGAAACGATCGACGGATGATACCTCCCTATGGACGATACCCTCGCTTACCGCTTTACTAGTTTTCAAAACTTTAGAGCACATTGCGTAGGAATTCTTTGTAAATATTTTTTGAATTCGCAATTTCCTAATAACGACAAAAAAAGCTTGTTCAAAATGGTGCCGCTGCCGGGGAGGTGGTCTATTCATTGTTTGTTTCTAGTTTTAGCAAATAATGTAGGAATGTAAATATTTTATTGTTTTCTTTTTCTTTGTTTTTGTGTTTGTCTGTTATTTTTCTTTTTGTTTAAAGCATATGCGTTTAATGTTGTTTGAGTTGTGTTCGTGTGAGAAAATAGAAATTTCCAGGTTGGCGAGCTATCAAATCAAAGTTGGAATGGAGACCAACAATCGAGTAGGCCAAGACCGCACAACTCATGAGAACAATGAGTGCATTATATGCACTGCAACAAACTCACCTATCAAAATGGCAGTGCCACGACGGCCTAGGTGGTTGATACAACCAAGAGCGCGAGGAGTGTCGCGCAAGAGCATCAAGTGGAAAAGAGGTCAGAGCGTAGCTAGAGGTGGTATCTTTACAAATTTTTTCCCAAATAAAAACTTTGGTAATCGACTCATCTACCTTGTTTCAATCTTTTCATATTACCCTACTTAGATTTGGAGTAGCTTAACGTTTATGGGTAAAGTGCATGTTGACGAAACATGTTTGGAGAGAGTTGATTGTTGATTGTTGATAGTTTACTTTTTTGTGAGAAAATTGGAGTATGTGCCTAAATGCTTTGGGAAGTGTTTGATGTGATTAATAGTGCTCGTGGAATAGTTGTTGGATTGAGTGGAAATCGCCTATGTGCTTTAAATATTATAATGCTATGTTTATGTTGTTTGTGTTTTGAGTTCTTGTCTTCCATGCTTCGTTTATTCATTGTCTATGCATCTCATGTCATGTAAAAATTGAAGACAATGTTTAGATTAGGTTTGGGGGTGTGGATTCATTATTTGAGTAATTTTTCATTTTATCTTTTCAAGTTTTTCTTTAACCTTTGCGAAAGTACTCTGTTTTGAAAATTTTGAGGTCAAATGTTTCATTTAAATTGTACCATTTGTTGAGGAAATAAATTATTTCATCCATGTTGCATTCTTTGATTTTTTTGATACGGTTCTAACGATATAAAGAACGTAAAATTCTGGTCGGGGGTTAGAAAGTTATGAATGTTTCTTCCACCAAAGGTCATGGGCGATGCCCTATTTTAAAAATTTGCACGTGAACCATCTTCAATGTCCGTTTACACATTTTTTCAATTTGAATTTTGAAATATTTTCTAAATAAAAAATGTGCATTTGCATGTCTATTTTCCTGTGCCAAAATTTGAGAAATGTTTATTAAGTATTTATGAATATATGCACTAAAGAGCGGACATAGGTTGATTTCAAAAGTCACTAGTTTTTGGAATTTTATCCTCCATGTTGATATGGTCTTTCGCATTATGTTTTTGTGTCTTTAAAGATTGTACAATTTATTTTTCTCTTATATACTAAGTTCTTATTCCTCAATTTCTTATTATGTGCATGTAAATGTATGGGAAGAGCTAGGTTTGGGGAAAAAAAATTATTGTGTTAATTGTTTAATTGGTTTAAGTTAGTTTTTCTTAAATAAATGGTGTTAAGCTTTGGTTTGGCAAATGCATATCTTGAAAAATCTTGTTTGCTTGAACTCTCTAAAATGTTTTGTAAGTGTATAGATTGTCTATAACTTTTCTAGGAAGCGATTTGTACTGTTTGAGCGTTAATGCTAGGTTCTCATCACTTGGGAGGAAACAAAGATAACTTGCAAGTCTTAGAGGGATAAGCAAGCGAAGAGTGCTCATAAAAAGAGCAAGAACCTCGTATTCAAGAAGAAAAGAAGCAATTTGGAGTTCGAAGAGCCAAAGAACCATGTCAACGTCTTGCCCAGACGATAAATAGAGTGCTTGTGGGAGGCAACCCACCTCGGTTTTGTTTCCTTAAGCTCATTTTTAGTTTTTGAACTTTTTCTTGCTTATGTTTTTTATTGCTTTAGTTGAATAATTGGTGGAGATCTTGGTGGATGTTGTGTGGATGACATTTTTGATGATTGACATGATAGATCACTTTTGAATGATGATATTTGATTTTTGGATATTATTGATTTATTCTTTTATTGATGATGAGTTGAAGGCTTTTGTGAATGATACATGCGAGTGTGCAGATTAAATTTGCCATATATAGCCCAATTCAGTTTGGGAGTTTTGATGCATGTAGTTTTGTATGAGTCTTATGTTTTGTGTATACAGTTTTATTCGGTTTGGAGGTTGTATGCCCCCATTCTGTCAATTTTGAGTAAATGATTGATGTTGGTTTAGAGCATGAGTCTGTGTGCTTGAGCTTAATTGCTGAATTGCATTATTTCCCTTTTTATTAGTTGAGCCTAGTTTGAGTCTTTTTTTTTTTTTAGGCATTGATTGTGCATGATTAATGCCTAGGTTTGTTTGGTTTCGAGTCGATTTAGGTGCGCGTCGTTAGGCCGGGCTCTCTTGTCCAACACTGAGGACAATATTGAGTTTTGGTTTGGGGGTGTAAACGCCTTTTCAAGTCATCTTTTTAAGTCTTGTGTCATTTTTGGTGTCAAATTTTTTAAATTATCGTATGGCCAAAATTTTTGAGCTTTCATTAGCTTGGGTGTGATTCCTTAAGCGTGTGCTTGTGGTGAGTGTACTTATGCATAGTGTGCTTAATTGAGTAGCTAGTTGTCACTCTAGGGTCTCACTTGCACGTCATGGGCTTGTTCCGTCCTTTTTTGTGCTTAAGTTGAGGGGACTCGATGCCCTTGCGCCTTGTTCTAATAGTGGAGACCACCTAGTGAGTTCACAAACACAAGTCTTAAAGAACGCATGTTGAGTGTTATCATTGTTCTATTCTTAAACACTTTTCTCGTTATATGCATCACATGCCATAGGACATGCATCTCATACATATTATGGATTGCTTGATAAATGCATTCATCCCCTTGATAGACAAATCGTGGAAATGATCTTAGGCAATGTGTGCAATTAACTACTTTAACAAGCCTAAACACATTCCTTAATCCTTTATGTGTGCTCCCAAGCCAAATTTGAGGCCAAACACTTACCTTTCATTTGGAACCACAATGAACCATATAGCCATAAGCAAAATACAAACCTACCCCTTGTTGCTAATCATGTTAGGATGTGTAATAGTTTTATGGTGTGAAAGGTGTAAAGCTTAATATGTTAAATAGAGTGTACTTAGGCGATGTGTGAAAATGTGCTAAGCAAATGGTTCAAAATTGTAAAAGTGCCAAAATTTGCACGTAGAGCCAAATTGCCAAATGTTAAATGTGCAAAGAGAAAAAAAAAACAGAGAGATAAGAAAAAGAAAAGAAAAAAAAAAGAAACAAAAGAGCCTCGAAAATTTAAATGTTAAGTACTCAAAAATGTATAGTACAATTTTGGAAGCACCAAATATGTGAAAGTTATGCATAGACGCTAGAGTTCAAGTTTACAAGCAAGTAGAGCTAAGTTGGGTGTGTTATGTAATGTATCTTAGCATGGTTGGTGACCTTTGAATCTAATTTTCCTATCCTTTTGTTCACCACAATTCACCCCATAGCCCCGTTACAACCAAAGGGAAAGACCTTTGTGATCTTCGATGAAATCTAGAATGGGAATGCTTGTTAAAGCATGATCTTCCGCGTCCATGGCATTTGATTCCTTCCAAGGCTAGTTCACAAGAAATTAACGGTCTTTCAGTGTTAAATTGTATGCAATGCATTAGATTCCTATGCATAAACTCTATCTTTGCATACCTTGCATGAGTGTGAACTTAGGACTCCGAGCGGAAAGAAAAGAGAGACTTCACGTGAGGCTTAGAGTCAAAGTGAATTACGCTCGAGGTGTGAGAGTGAGTAGTTCATAATATGAGAGCACTTTTAGGTGTGTGATTCGTGATTGTGCGAGTTTCTCTTTAGTGCCTTTGAGTTGCTTTAGAACATTTTGCATATGTCTACTTCTCTCTATCACACATCTTTGTATCTCACCACCAGTTGGACATGCAGCCACTTGAATTGCTTATTGGTATCTAGGAAATTTTTAGATAGAGTTATTTTTTTGTGTCTTATGTTTTTGTTTGTTTTGTCTTGAGTTTGCTCGAGGACGAGCAAAGATTTGGTTTGGGGGTATTTGATCAAACCAAAATTGTTATGAATGGCTCGTTTCTAGTCATTTATAGGCATTCAGTGCATTTCGGGCAAGACGTGAGATTTGGTGGCATAAAGGGCTAAAATTATAAAAAGTGTGTGCAGATCATCCAAATTCAAATAGTCATATCTCCCTCTTCTGATCGAATATATTCGGAAAGCCTTGGAAGTCTACTTTCTAGCAGTTTTTATGGATTACGATTCCAAGTCTTCTAGATAAAGTTATGCCCATTTTAGTAACCACTACGCAGGGAACCGCGAACCAACCGCGATGCAACTGTGAACTGCACTCTCCAGCTCAGCAAAAAAGACGTTTTCAAGCTATTTTAGAGGGGTAGTATTGTCCTTTCATGCCTATTTCGAACCCTAACCTCTCAAACCTATAAATACATCATTTTCTTCAAGACCCAATTAACTCTCAATCTATCAACCTACACACAACCTCTCTACACTTCATCTTCTTCACCACAAAAGAGAGAGAGACCTTCAAAGACATCCATGGAGGTTTTCCTCAATGGATGCCTCACCATCACCATCACCACCTTCCACTTACAACCACCCATCTTTGGAGAAGATTCATGAGGAAAGAGCCATCCTCTATTGTCTATGAGGAGGAGGAGGAGCTTCAATGGAGCTTGGAGATCCAAGATTGACACCTTGGGTTTCCTTTTTTTACTCTTCTCATGTATTTTCTTTATCTTGTATTTTCTTTATTTGATGTGTATTTCCATTAGGGAAATATGTAAACCTAACACTAGTTCCATTTATTTGATTAACTTGCATTTAATAATTTCAAGCATTGTCTCATTCAATTGCTTTATATTGATTCTTGATTTGTGTTGAGTAGGCTTGACAACCCTTCTAGATGCATGTTTATGGATATCTCTTGTCTTTACATTCATGGCATGAAGGGTAGAAATTGATATGTGTTCATGATTGGGATTAAGAGTAGATTAATGTAATTTTGGAGTAGTTTAATTAATTATCCCATGATTGTGTGTGTGTTGATTGATAATCCAAAGTGCATGTTTTGGATTGATGTGAGTGTTTGAGAATTAGGGCTAGGTAGGTATATCAACTCTTGGCCTTGATTATGCTCTCAATTGTTTAGGTGAAATTCATGATGAGTATATACCATGTCATTGTGGATTTCGGATCTATAACCTTCGTGCTTGTGACCCTTGGTCGTTGCTCGTACGATATACCCTCGGTGAGTAGTGATCGAGAGTCTGTTATGCTTAATGCTACCATTGGTTGTTGCTTGCACGTGACGAGTGAGTGGCCATCGATGGTTGATCATTTCATATTTATGCTTGTGCTTAAAGGGGATATTTTGTCATAAACCATCCTTGTAGTTGTGTAGTAGAGAGTTTGGCTTAATCCACACGCAAAGGTTGAACCCAATCTTGGGTGTTTTATGCGGTTAGTGATTATATGTGGCACGAATGTTGTGGTAGTCATGAGTACCATGTGTGTACCTTGTCTACATCTCTCATAGCCACTTATTTTCATGACTTAGGGTGTTTGCCTTTAGGAGTAGATTAATTTAATTAGGAGTGGCTTAATTTAGAAAGGCAAGCACCCGTCACATTTATCCATTTAATAACCATTCTCACCCCTCCATCTCCTCTTATTTTTCTATCTCATTCCCACGCTCACACACACACACGAACATGCTTACACTTCACACACACCACTCTCACCCTTGCCATGTTCTCATTTACATTGCTTTCAATAATCACTAAAACGTGAAATGATCGATGGATAATACCTCCCTGTAGACGATACCCTCACTTACCGCTTTACTAGTTTTCAAAACTTTAGAGCACATTGCGTAGGAATTCTTTGTAAATATCTTTTGAATTCGTAATTTCCTAATGACAGAAAAAGCGTGTTCATCAATTGTAGTGAAAATTCTATCCCAAGAAGTGGTCACACTTTTCAAAGGTGGAACAGAACCAGGAGATGGATTTTCACCACAATTACCAAGAGATCCACCACTAAGTACTTTGTTTCCGATAAAACTGTTGATGGCCATGTTTTGAAACAATGGTATAGGAGGCAAAGGTCCATTGAGGTCATTGTAAGAGAAGTTGCATCCTAATAAACTCTAATTTTTTTCGAATGTACTGGGAATTTCACCACTCAAATGATTATTATTGAGCAGGAGAAATTCCAGTAAATTACGATTGCCAAGTTCAAGTGGTATACTTCCACTGAGATTGTTATAGCTGAGATTCATAGCAATTTGGATGCTTGAAAGATCACCCAACGCAACGCAAGAGGTATCTCACCAGAAAATAAGCGCCCCCCTTGCAACTCTGTCAAATGAGAGAGGTTCCTAATGCTATAGGAAGTTTTCCAGAAAATTAATTTTTCGAAAGCTTGAGAAGCTCAAGCTGAAGGAGGGTTCCAAGCTCATTTGGTAAATAATCAACAAAGTTGTTGAAGCATCTTGCAGTTAACAATCTCATGTGGAATCCTTCCATTTAGCATATTAGAAGATATATTAAAAGTTGCTAGTTGAGATAGATTGACAATTTCCTTGGTCAACTCCGACGTGAAGTAATTGTTCGCAATATGAAGCCTTTGCAACTTTTGGCAGTAAACAATTTCTGGCAGAATTGGCCCACTGAACTTGTTCTAGTCCAACTCCATAGCAGAAAGATTCACCAATGTGCACAACCCTGAAGGAAAGCTGCCGGCAAGCGTGTTACTGACCAGACGAAGTTGCACCAGTGTCTCACCGTTGATGGACCCCAGTTAGGATGTTTTCATGCAGCTTATTAGACCCCAAATTCTAAAAAATTAAGTTAGCATGTCGACATTTATGAGGAGGTATTATTCTGTTCAGGTGGTTATCTGAATAATCAACCACCCAAAGTCGACTGTAAAGTCCAAGCCCCTATGGAATGCCACCACTTGAAGAGTTGTCAAAAAGCTGTAACAGAATCATTTGAGTCAAATATTAGAACCTAAATGGTATAGGACCTGTTAGGTAATTGATTGAGAGATCAAGCATCATCAAGTTCCTCAAGCCACTAAGCTCATTTGGTACTACTCCGGTAAGCTGGTTCCGAAAGAGGTACAACAAGCGTAAACCTTTTTTCTTGCTCAACTCAGTTGGGATCTCCTCTTTCAAATAATTCTCTGAGAAATCAATTTTTGTTGCCATAAATAGATTCCTAATTTCTTGGGAATGGTTCAATTCAAATCATTCATGTAGATGTACTACATTTTCAAAAACTTGAGATTTCCAATCTCCTTAGATATTTGTCCCTCAAGAGAGTTTTCATACAAAGCAAGAGTCTCAAGGTTTGTACAATTCCTAAGGTCTTTTGGGATAAAACCGTTGAATTGGTTACCCTATAAGATCAAATCAGTCAAATTCTGAAGCATCCCAATTTCCTTAGGTAATGCCCCTCCTATAACATTTTGGGAAAAACCAAGTATTTCTACCATCCACTTATTTCCGCAGGTATGCTACCAGAAATTACATTCTGCATGAATTGTTTTTAAGTTCTTGAGATTCCCAATAGAATGAGGCAATGGACTAGTTAAATTGTTGGTTTTGCCACAAACTCTACTAGTGAAGACAAGTTTTCGAGCTCCTCCGGCATTGCACCCAAGGGTGTACCCATGATTTTTTGATGGGGTGGGTTAAAACAAAAGTATATATTTATAAAAATTAATAATAATAAAACTTTAGGGCATAAATCCCAACAGGAAACGTACCAACTGTCGAAGAGTAGATCGCCGCGTTGACTGCTCAAATGGCCGCAAATGCTGATAAACTGTGGGTGCTTGAAGCGAAAAATGTTACAGTTCAAATCCACAACGTGGAGTTGTGAGCAATAATCGAGGGTGCACCTAACAACGTTACACCAGAACCCCCAATCCCAGTGCCCAGTGCTCAGTGCTCAGTGCTCGACACCAAGCAAAATGTTGACATGACAGCTCCGGTCGCGCCAACAATTGATCCTCGAAGGCCAAAGATGAACCCCAACATAGGGTCAAATCAAGGCACAACCTAGACGATTCGAGACGAAGCAGATCCACCCAATGTGCCGATCCAGCAAGAAAGGCCGTAGGAACCAAAGCTGAATGACGATCTGCAGCCCGAGAACGCATTCAAGACCCATGTGTCGCTCTAGTCAACCCTAGAACTGGTAAAATCTAATTCGGGTCTATATATCTTTGCTGACCCAGAACTATCTCGCAGGTTTGTAGAATGGAGGCCCTCATACAAAGGATTCTAGGAGTCCTAGCCCTCATCAAGAAAAGCACGGTGAACTGTTGAGATTTATGCTATAAAGCTTGTAATTTATAAATGATATAAATGTATTAATATAAGAAGTAGTTATTTCATTCAATTAACATGACTCATACATTTATATTATATGTGCTAAACATCCAAGATTGCTAAATGCAATCTCAAACTGAGTATATGGATGTCATATACAAAGGAATTCATTTTGAGACATGCAATCTAAAGAGTCTGTATATAGCAAATAAAGCTGGGTACTTTATTTGTGGATAATCTGCAGCTGCGGTCCATTCCGTAATGTACGGTGATCTTATTCTAGAATACTCATATGGTGATATAAGAATGAAGGCACCTTATATGATGTAATCATATAGGACTGGGCCACGATCTATATGAATCTATCACCAAGATCCGTTAGTTGAAAAGATTCATATATATCGACAAATGATGGCTGTATATGGGTGATCTAAATCTTGAGTGTCTTACTAACTCCTTTGAGTTAGATCGTGTTTCTTGAAATACCATGGGTGAGATCGGAGTAGCATTCCCGATCAATAACTCTGTATCTTGGAATCATGGTTTGGCTTATGGCTGGGAAGGTATGCACACAATAATGAATCCACTCTTTCTTACGAGAAGTAGATGAGTAGTTCCCTTAAGGGTTGATTCGGGACTTGAACGATTAAGAGCGTTCTCATTCTTCCGTAAAGGAATGAAGGATATAATCATTCATTAGAGAATTAATGATACTTAAAGGAAAAGATATAATTAGAGAGGTATAATGGACTTTATAACCTAGCTCTAATTATGAACTACTTGTGGAGGATCATACCATATGTAATAGCTATATCGATAGACATTAATTATTTGGTTGTGTAAAACATCTACAGTTACGAGAGTATAACCTTAGGTTTTTAGTGGAATAACTCTGAGGTTAATAATTGTAAAATATTAATTAAAGAGTTTAATTAATTTTTTCTAAGTATTATTGGAGCTCAAAACTGTGGGTCAATTAAGTCCCCTTGCTGGCCTTTTACGATTGATAGTAACAAGACTCACGGATAATTGGATGGTCCAATTAATTATGTTACGAAAGTAACTTAAACATATTCTGAGAATTAATTAAATGATATGATTATTTAATTGATTAATTAAATATTATTAAATAATATAATTATTTAATTGACATATTAATTATTAAGAATTATTAATTGTTATATGGAGGTTTCATGTTCGAACCTTGACAAGAGCAAAAGAATAAAATAATAAGTGATTATTTTTATTTACTCTAAAGAGGTCAAAGGTTCAAACCCTAGTGGTGACCGAATTAAAAAGGATTTATAGATTTATTTTGACTTGGTTTATAAAACTCTAGGATCCTAGTATATAAGATATACTTGTCAGGAAAAATAAACTAACCTAAACCTAATTGAGAAAGAGGGGTGCGGCCACATAGAGTAAGGAAAGAAAAATAATTTTCTCTTCCCTCTACCTTGGCTGAATTCACAAGAGAGGACAAAGGGTTGTCTTCCGGATCTCTCAAGCCTCCATTCAGCTGGTCCTAGAATCCGTGACGTGCCCACACACACAGTTGCTAGATCGCGGGACATAGCTCGGAAGGCTTAGTGGTGAAGGATTGAAAAGAAAACGAAAGAGTGTTCTTCAAAGGTATGAAAACAAATCTCTTCCTCATATTCGTGTATACAAAAAGGTCCAAAGACGATAAAATTTTAAAATCTATCGATCTCAACCCTTGATTTCCCGTTGCGCAACTTACATGAACAGCTTCGCAGACTCTCCGTTCGTTGATGCGATCACCCTAGTCGAGATGCCCAGGAAGTTCAATTTTCCAAATATGAAGCAATTCGAGGGCACGATAGATCCGGACGACTGTATAGCACAATACAAACCTCAGAGAAGCATGCCTGTGCAAAGCGTTTGGATCCAGCCTCAGCTGTCATGCTCTACAATGGTATACCAATCTGCCTAACAATTATATTACTTCTTTTGTGCAGGTTATAGATACGTTCATGGAGCAATTTATGAGCAGTCGAAAGCTCGAGAAATAGTCGGACGACCTTTACATGATAACCCAGAGGCGTGGCGAAAACCTAAGGACATATGTCAGACGCTTCAATAGGGAAAAAGTGTAAATCCCACAATGTAATCAGGTGACCGCAATCTCCGCCTTCCGGAAAGGTCTCTGGTTTGACTTCTACAAGGAGCTCACCAATACCCGTGTAAGACAATGGAGGATGTTTTGGCAAAAGCGTGGGCCTAGATTAAATGAGAAGAAGATGAGGCAAACTATGTCAAAAAGGCCAACAATTACCCCAACAGGCGAAATGATAATAGTCAATACAAACGGAATGCTAATGATGTTGGTTCATATGGGAGGTTTCAAAAATAAAAGTATTTGTAACTATATATCCAATAATAGTTCAAAGGTGAGGGAGGGGATGTTTTTAATATTAACAAAAAAAAAAAAAAAATACCTTTAATTACGTTGTTCTGTTAGATAATTATTCTTAAATTAAAAGTTTGTTAATCCCAATAAATTAATATTTTGTGAAGTGTACCGTCTATAATCAGTTAATCAGTATATATATATATATATATTTTGTACGATTGTCGATGCTAGCAAAGTATCAATGCTACCAAGCAGTGGCTTGAACTTGGGAGGTCATGAACTCATGTCATCTTACCACCAAGTCCAACAGGATGATCACACGTAAATCATGCTAATTATCGCCCATAACGAATAATATTAGGCTATTATGGGATGGCATATATGATATAACTAAATCATCGTATTTAAAAAAAAAAAAAATTAATTATCGTATTTAAAAAAAAAAAATCATATCTGCTCTGACCACGCTCTTTCGTTTCGTTTTTCACCCACCTTCTCGCTGCCGTCGATAGATCACTCCTTCCTTCGCCCAGTTGCTGCCGATTGCCACCATCGATACATCACCGGCGAAGCTTCTCGGTTAGTCGTCTCTCTGAATACAAAGAGCAGCTTCAACAGGTACTAATCTCTCTCTTTTCGTGGGTTGTTTTGGTTTCATCTTTGTTTGTGATTTTCGTTTTGATTCCTTGATGGGTTTTGAAGATTACATTGGGAATTCAAATTCCATTTTTAGCTATTGTCAGTTTAACTTCTATATTTCTATTAATATAGATTTTTTGTGTGCCAATATTGTTATTTTTTTATAGGATAATAATTTTGCTCCTCTACGGAATCTGTTTCCTTTTTCTTTTCATTAATTTCTCTGATCCATCTACCCTTCTGGGTTTCTTTTATTTCATAATCTTTTGAAATAATGTGTAAAACAAAGAGTTTTCCAGGGCCACCTACTAACCGTTTGATGAAATGTCTCAATTGAGACTCTTTAGAAGTGAAGTACTTATGTCTTGTGGTGACATTTAGGCTTTTAGAAAGCTAATTTAATATTCTATGGTGGTGGTGTTTGTGCCAGTTTCTGGGGCCATTTACAAGTTCATCAATACTAGAGGTCAGGGAGGTTTCCTAGACTGGAACAGTACGTTTCCTGGTGAGTTATTTGATTGCTTACTGATAATAGCATCACTTGCTCATTATTCCAAAAATAGCATTATATGTGTACTTGTTGGCAATGTTTTAATTTTTAACATAATAATTTGCTAAGCATGATTGCCGGTGTTGTTTAATCTTATATATATGAGGCTTAGAATGAAATGGAAGTTGTGATAAGTTGCTAAGCATGATATCATTGTTTCCTGGTGTTGTTTAACATAATAATTTGCTTGCATTTCTTTTGGATTGTTGAGTTACCATTAATGTGTTTTGTTGTCTGGTTACTCATGTTTTAGTAATCTGAATTGATAATAAATACTACTACAATACTACCTTGTTAGAAGCAATAGATTCTATTAGTTAGTACATGTTAAGAAATTTCGTGTGTTTTTTGATGGTTTCTACGGTTTGGTTTACTAGTTTTGAATTTGTTGGGTAGATAAACATGGCTAGTTTTGAAGGAAGTCAAGCAAATGTTTCTACGGGTAGTGGGAATAATGAAGTTGAAGATTGGGTCGGGTAAGGTGATTATGAGCATCTCCAATTGCAAGCACTTTAATTTGTTAATTTGAAATCCCTCTGGTTGTATTTGTTTTATTATGTGAATTAAATTCCATTACCTAATTGGTCATCCAAAAATTGCAAAAATAAGATTATGGATAATACCCTTGTTGTAGGTTCTCATTTAGGGGGTATACTGTATAAAGTTTGGTTCTTGGGATTGTTAATTGATGTCTCTTGCCAATGCCTGATTTTCTATTTTCATCCTTGTGTTTCCTGTTAGCTATTATCAAGCCTGCTAGACCGTGTTTGGCTGCAATAAGATGGCGAAAAGACTAGCCTCTCAACTCTTCGTCAGCAGTAACCACTCTATCTCTCTATTAATTTATGTCTGTACTGTATGGGGTTTTGATTCTCGATTTTGTTTTGTAGGACTGTCATCATACACCACGAATCAAGAATTGAAAACGTTGTTTTCACCATTTGGCCTTGTTACACAAGGTAATTTCAACACTATTTAGTCTATTTTCCATCAAATGTTCACTTGATTTTCTACTCCTAAGTTGTTTTGATTGGTGGAAATTGTTTGTTCATAGCTAGGTTAGTTAAAGATCGAAAAACACAAAGGCCTAAAGGCTTTGGTTTTGTCTCATTTCGGTCGGAGGACGAAGCACAGAAAGCCTTGGAAGCCATGAATGGCAGGGTACTTTCTCAAACTTGTTTTTAGTTTTTTTTTTTTTTCTTAATGATTTTTTAAAAACTTTGCTTAATTGTTAACTTTTCGGGTTGATTAATATATAATGATTAACTCACATTTTTGTGTTTGAATTAAAATCTGGGACCAGTTTTTCATGATTGAGCATTGAATGGATATTTGTTAATATCACAACTAGTAGTAGTTGAGTTTACAATTTCAGGGGGATAATTATATATAATCATGATAAATGCAGTACACCTATATATTTCAATTTGGTTGAACTATACATTAGGTACAGATTGTGGATACTACTCAGAGCCATAACCATTACTGAGGTTATGTCTTCTTTTGTCACCCTAGTTTAAACGATAGTGGATATGTATTATGAAAGTAAGTTTTGTTTCTCATTTGTACCACTAACTTGCCATCTTGTTTAAAGTTGTGGCATTCAATTCTATATTTTGTTCAGTTTCTTTTTCTTTTTCTTTCTCTCTTGTGGTAGATTTGGTAGTTCTACTAGATAATGTTAATGGTGGTTTAGTTGCATTATTGAATAGGTTGGTGCCTTGTTAAGCTCTTGGACATGGCCACCTCATTTCAAGTTATTCTTAGAAATCTTCTTTCCTTTTTGTTTCTCTTTGAAACTATCAGGTTGGCTATAGTAATAAAAGATTAATTAAGACTTTGCTACCGGATTATACTTGACTAATGCCCTCTTCTGTTTCTCTTTAAGTTGTGGGGATGAACATTGTTAGAGCGTTTATCTGTGATTGATAGTTATGAATACTTTCTTCCGTCTTTGATTTATGTTGTCATTCTCTCTCACACACACGGTGACTTGTGTATCAATATTCTCTGTACTCTCAGTGTTTTAGTTATAATAAGAGCTGTGCAATATGTGGTGTTATAATGTATAAATTGAAGTGCATTCTTGTTACTAAATTAATTGTTTGTTTTTCTTTCGAAATTTATATTTCAAAAACATTTCTTATGTGAATTTGTTTACTTACTTTGCGCAGATAGTTAGGGGAAGGTTGATCTTTGTTGAAGTTGCAAACACTGGAAGTCCTGAAAATGGTGATAGTAGCGCTTGATAGTTAAAACAGTTTTCATTTTTGCATTTGTAAAATATTTAAATATGACCACTAATGGAACGCTACATGTAATAAATAGCTTTGGCAAAATTGAAAATTTCTTGTATTATCTATTTTATCTTTACAAATTCATTGGATGATTTGATGAACATAGCTGGTCATCAAAACATGGTGACAAATAGTCCATGGCACTAGTGAACAAAGAATAAATTTCTTGCAGTATATTTGTTGGAAAAATTCAAAATAATCGTGTGGCAATTTCAAGCAGACGTAAATAAGCTAAATTACAGAGAAATCGCAGACTAGTAGCCAAATTTTGAGAACAAGTGAGAAAGTTGTGCAGCAGAAAACATAAGAACATTTTAAATATGTTTTCTACTTGCTTTCCAATGAATATAATAATAATAAAAAAATCAAAAACAAAAATTAAGCATCAACTCCTTAAGTTTAAAGCTTTAAAGAAAAAACATATGATCCCGGATTAATAGATATTGTAAAAAAAAAAAAAAAAGGTTAAATGTACTTGAAAATACAGGCGGATATTTCTACCGTCCAATAATCGAAAATGACCATAAAATACAAATATGAATATGCAATAACATTATTTTTTTTATGAGTAATGCTACTTTGTCCAAATTTGGTGCCCAAATGACGTGGCAACATTCTCATCCATTCATTTAAATCAAGCAAATCTAATACAATCTAAATGAATGAACGAGATTGTTGCCACGTCATTTGGGTACCAGATTTGGACACCAAATTTGGACAAAGTAGCATTACTCTTTGATAAGCCCCTCACACATATACCACGAGGTCGTGAGTTCGAGTTCTCCCCGTCTAAAAAAAACCTCGAATTTATATAATATTTGCATTTAGTTCATGCTTAGGCGCTTAGCCATCCATGTCTTTAAGAGCATTACTGGTTGCAGCTTCGGAAGTGAACTTGACAAATCCGTACCCTCTTGAGTCTTGAATTACCGCTCATCACATGATTCACGTATAACTTTAACCGCTAAAAACATCAATATGATTTGCACCATAAGACTTTACAGTGATATATATATATATTCTCTATTCATATGAACCATAATGGTAATAAATAAAATTACAAAGAGATCACCTTCAGCAATTTCATCGTGCTGTTCAAAAGCATCCTTTTTCATATATATTTGAAATTTTGAATACTTATTCATACAATTAAGAAATAATCACTTATTTCATAATTTAAGACTTGCGAGGTGTTAGGAAAACACTCTATAATCAACTTATTTCATAATTTGTTCCTCTAATAATCAATTTTTGAGAAGTTAGTTGAGGGTAGATTTTTGGAGAAGTTGGCTTCTTATCATTGTAATGTCTATAATACCCTTGCTATTTTAATATAAAGACAATAATACCCTTTTTTTTTTTTTAACAGTGATAAATTTTTGAACTACACTAATAATATATTTACAAAAACTACAAAACTAAAAATAAAGATTGTTAAGAATGTAAAGTGGTGGCCATTGGTCGCTGGTGGTGGACACCACCGACGATGGAGGCCGGAGGAAGGACGGCGACGTCGAAGTCGTCGGAGGAAACCGGTCCTACCCCGACAGTGGAGAAGGCGGCATTTTGCTCCTCTGTTTCGCGATTCCGTCCCGGATTCATGGCGAAAATGGACCTCCTCCATCGTCGGCGAGGAAGACGATGTCAGTGGCGATATATATCTCATTGAACTTCGAGTGATTGGCCCTACCAAAACTCATCAATTCAGATTTGAATCTCTCATCAATTTTGCGATTTCAAAACTTGCCATCGGCGGCGAGGAAGACGATATCGGCAGCAAGGGATGAAGGTTGGTGATGCTCTTGGTGGAGGCGGGAGACAGTGGTGGATTTGGTCATGTATCACTGTATCAGCAAGAGTTGCGGAGTTTCCTTTAATGAAGATGAAGTTTGAGTGAGTGAGTTGACTCAGTATTGAGATGAACGAGTTGACTCAGTAGAATATATTTTTTTAAATAATAATAAGTAGTAAAAACAATTTGAATAATATATTACATTTTAACAATTATATCCATTTGAGTCATTTTCCATAATCAATTAAAGTTTACAAAATATTTTTCCTTTTTTTTTTTTTTTTTTTTTTCTCAAATTGATTATTTATAAAGTCAATTTTCCAAACATCTATCAACTTATCTTATAAGCTGATTATTACTAAGTTATGCTAAAAACAAATTATTTCATAAGCAAAACAATCTCAAACATAGCCTTAATCTGCTTAGTATATTGAAATTACTAACAAAACTCGGGTCTGTCAAAACAAGTCAAGCCAAAATTTACTATATCTTTATGCCTTTATATATTGATTTGTCCAAACTTTTTGTAGTACGAAACAACAATGCTTTGATATCTAAAAGAATGATTGATTCCTTTTACTTGATTATTGCTTCCAAAGTATTAGAGGCTAATCGAATTTTATTTTGGCAGCATTTATTAGAGAGAGGTCAAAGCATTAAAATGATGAGTAAAAAAGAGTAATACTATATATACAACCTAAATAATTAACTCAAATTTCAACCAAAATGATGTGGCAAGTGAGTTGTCATCATCATACACAACATGAGATGATGTGGTTAATGAAAAAACCACTTGCCATATAATTTGTGTTGAAATTTGGGCTAAATTTTTAGATTGTCTAGTAACAGTGAAAAAAAATAAATAAATATTTGACTGGGATTAAGTACAAACACTAAGGCAATAATCATGATAATTTGTCTAGCTAAAATCTTGAGAATTAATTAAATCAACCAATCAAATTCAAATTCAAATATTCTTTTTACAATTGCTTTATTAGTTATTTTGAATAAAATATATATATTAAAAAAAAAATGGTGTAAAACAGGTGGAAATCAGAGTCTTCACTTTTGGGATTTTAATTCAAAGCAATTTTAGTTGTTTTCTTTAAGAATGATTTTTGTTTTTTTTTGGGCAGTTAGGTTAATTTACAATGAAACCAAAATGAGGTGTTCATATCCTTCGAATAGTGAGAAGAATTAAAATAAATTGTATTTACAGTTTTAGTTGGGAATTGGTTTTATAAGTTCTTAATTTTATGAAATGATTATTATTGAACTGTTCAATAGTTAATTTATAATTTTGTGAAATTGTTATATATATATATTTGGTTATTTGTATTTATGCTTGAGAAATATTTTCCAACTATAGGTTAAGCTTTCAATGTATATGACTATATGTGCTTCATTTGTGGCTTTTTTATTTTTTATAATTCATTTGAGAGGTTTATAAAATTACCTCGACGTTTATTATTCATGTTTATCGTTTGAAGAAATAAAGATGAATAGACAATATATGACAAAAGATGATTACACACGAAAACAAATGGTAAGTATACATTATTTTGCCAATAGAGTCCAATGTGCATATTATTTAAGAATGTTCAGCCCACAAAATTTATTTAAACAAAAGTTTGTGTTGGAGCATTTTTTGTATTTTTATTAATTTTTATAGACTCAGAGCTCACAAATAAAGTCTGAGTTGTGAATCATCTTTTATAATTTTCTTATATGATTAAAATAGACTCTTTATTATTATTATTTTTTTTTAATGTTTTTGTGAAATATTTTTATATAATTTTTAGTTCTATGTCATGACTAAGATGATTCAACAAGTACATAATTTCAGGTATTGCATTTTTCTAATTTTATGACAGTACAGTTTTACGATTTTTTTTTTAATAATCACAAACTTTTAATTCTTATAAATGTTTAATAAAATATAAATATTTCTAAAAAAAATGAACGTATATCTAAACACGTGCATCCAAACCCAATAATATTCTAAAGACTAATATGGCACCAAAATGGCACTTTTTTGGTGTTAATTTTACGGGACTAGCACTAACTTAAGCTTTAATATCATCAAAGTAGCGAACTAACAAAAATACTCTTACTTAATTTATCAAAAGACTTGAAAAAAACGCAAACTTAATGATTCTCAGCCAAAGGAAAATTATGTTTCGGCCAAATGAAAAACAAGCCTTGACCAACGGCTTAAAAAAAGCAGGAGACTTATTTGACGTTTGTGTCTTAAGAGTATTTTTATCAGAAACTTATTATGCACAGTTTTTTCAAGATTTGTACGTAATAATTTCTATAAGTTGAGAAAAGTAATAAATTTTCTTTTATCTGTAGATAAGAATTTAGGATTAGGATTTAAAAAAGAAAAAAAAAAAATTATAGTCTTATAATATTTTTTAAGCCGTGAAGTTTTGGTAATAAGTGGTCTTAGGTGAAATTAAAAACGATTGAGTTGCTCCTCTTAGGATATTTTTTTTTTTGGGTAGTTATGTGATTTTTTTTTTCTTTCCAAAATATCCTTGAATTGAAATCCAAATACTATAAACTAGCCCATCAACTATAATCAAATTTTAAGAAAAAATTAGCCCATCAACTATAATCAAATCCTTAAAAAAAAAAAAACTTTCAAAAAACTCCTTTAATTGAAATACAAATACTATAAACTAGCCCATCAACGATCCTGTACGATAGCTGAATCCCTCCTTCTATAATCAAATTTTAAGAAGAAAAAAAAAATCTCTTCTATCGACCTTCCAAGTTCCTAACAACATTTTCCATCATAAAAGTGTGTGAACTGAGCGATCACATGTAATAAGTGTGACCTGATAGACAAATAGTGATAGTAATCATATCTCTCAATTAAGTTGAAGTACAAGTTCAAATATAGCCACAGTAAAAGAAATTAAATAAAATTGTGTTATCATAAAATTTATCTTCCTGATCCATTCCTTGTATTGCAGTTATTGACATTTGAGAATACTTTGAATTTGTATATTTGAATGTTCAATATGAAATTTTGAAGGGGATTGATAGGATTTAATCAATCTATTTATCCATGCCAGCAACGAGTCTATTTTACTGTCACCAATGATACTGAACATGTGAGAGGTCTATCGAAATTTGTTTTGCAGTCTGAATATTTACTCCAACGATTGAGATATATATACTCCCACAATAACGGAGATAAAACTTTTCAATTCTTACACATATTTATAAAATGTGTATGGTGAGACTATTAAAAAAATAATAATTCAAATTTAGATCATCAATAAATCTTTAATACAATTTAGACGTGGTTATGTATAATCAGATAATTAAATATATTATAGTAATCCTTAAACCTCGGTATTTTTAGTCAACTGAGTCATTCACTTGCCTTAAACCTCGGCATCCTGTAGTTTCTGTGAAGTAAACTAAAATAGGAGGAAGATTAGATTTTACTATCGAATTTGACTTTTCGTTTTAAACTCTGTGGTCTGACTTTTCGATCTGTAGATAAATTGATGAAGAGGGGAAGGAAAAATTTTTGTCATCTTAAATCTCAATTGAAATTATAAAGTAGATATTTTGCATGCATGCAAGGCAGTGGAGTTCAGTGGTGAGCTCATCATGACTTTGTCGTATTTAAATTCAACTACCTGCACTATACATTCATTTGTTTATTTGTTTATGGTAGGCCATATCTAGTGTTGTATTCACATGCCAAGCAAATTGTAAACATACAATATCTGTTTCAGGGTTATTTTTGCTTTTAATTTATTCCATGGCAACCTCATTCATCCTTATTGCATGGATGATTTTAGCTCGGGCTTTCTTTGTGTTTGGTGATTCACTTGTCGATAATGGCAACAGCAATTACCTAGCCACAACTGCTCGTGCAGATTCACCGCCTTATGGCATGGATTATCCGACTCATCGTCCCACAGGCCGTTTCTCTAATGGCCGAAACAATCCTGATTTTATCAGTTTAGTTCATTAATTCGCATTATCTTTCATATAAACTGAATTTTGTTACGCATACTATCGATTGTGATTTGGACTAACACAAAATGTGCTGTGTATATTTCAGGTGAGCAACTTGGGGCAGAATCCATATTGCCATATTTAAGTCCACAGCTCACTGGACAAAAACTACTTGTTGGTGCCAACTTTGCTTCTGCTGGAATCGGAATCCTGAATGATACCGGCGTTCAATTCGTATGTTCAAAATAGTGAACTTTTTGTTTCACTATATATCCCCTTTCTCACTCACAATTTCTTCTTCATTTGTCCCATTTTTAAGGTTCACATTCTTTTGATCAATATGGCTTGAATTAATGAACTTGCAGATAAACATAATCAGAATGTTCAGGCAATTTGAGTACTTCCAAGAATACCAGAACCGAGTCACTTGTTAACAAGGCACTTATTCTCATCACAGTTGGTGGCAATGACTTCGTCAACAACTACTATTTGGTTGCCTTCTCTGCAAGATCTCGCCAGTATTCTCTGCCAGATTATGTCAAGTTTGTCGTATCCGAGTACAAAAAACTTCTAATAGTATGTTTAATTTCTACTATACTCCAGCATTTTTTTGGTTCCCTCAAAAATGCATATTTTCGAATCTCCCTCAGAACTAACATTTTACGTGAAATTATATTGCAGAGGCTATATGATCTAGGAGCTCGAAGGGTGTTGGTGACAGGGACCGGACCGTTGGGATGTGTTCCGGCAGAACTGGCCCAAAGGAGCAGAAACGGGGAGTGCTCAGCTGAACTGTCAAGAGCTGCCGCCTTGTTTAATCCCCAACTTGAGCAGATGTTGAGACAACTCAATAGTCAATTTGGTTCAGATGTTTTCGTTGGTGCCAACACACAGCTAATGCACAATGACTTTATCAGCAACCCTAAAGCATACGGTGCGTTACCATTTAATGATCTTGTCAAAAGCTATAAATTACAGAAACAAATTAAGAAGCAAGAAAAAATTATGTAGGTAAAAAACCAAGCTAAACAAATTACTTTGAGAAGCCACTCAAAAAAAAAAAAAAAAAAAAAAAAAAAAAAAAAAAAATTGAGAGAAGAAATGATGAATCGTCAGTTTAATAAATAATTAGATTTAGAAATATAATTACGATAAAATTGTTTTTATATTAAATCAATAAAGATAATATGGATATTTTAGAAGATTTACCAAGCCTCCTAAGATTTTTTAATTTTTTTTGGAAACACCTTCTAAGAAATTTTTGTAAAATTACTTTAGAAGAGTAATCAATGTGCTTCTTAAAATTATTGTCAAAAGACTCAAATCAATTAAATAAGTAAACAACTTAACTGTTTCAAAAAAAAAAAAAAGTAAACCACTTAACAACTTTGTATCACATTACTTATTGAATAAGTTAATTTTAAACTTTGAAATAAGATATTTTGAGGCAAGAAGAGGTTGGGTTTTTTTTTTAGTTTTTTTTTTAAAATGAAATAAACGCTGTGTACGTAATGAGTATTTGAGAAGAACAAATGTTTTTTTTTTTTTTTTTAAAAAGAAAAAAAAAGAAATGATACAACATATATAAGCATGCATACATGCATAGATCGAGGTACAAAAATCTGAAACTTCTCAAACCAACTTTAATTTGACGTAGGAATCCTACTTGAGGAGATCTAAAAAAACATTTAAAAAACTTACCACAAACACAAATCATAATACTTAACTCTAAGGAGATCGGTGCAAGATTTCACAGGATAGTGTTGTGTATATCAAATACACAAGATACAGAATTTAGGAGAAATAAGAGAAGAAAGTAGGAAAGGGATTATTCATATCTTCAACATAATCTCAATACAATTGCATCCAGCTATTTATAGGCTGAAGATGCAGTGAAAGAGCTTGTAAATAACAACAACAAAGGAAACAATTACTGATGAAACGAAATAACAGGGAACTGCACCACTCACGTAATTGTGGTATTGCTCCACTCATACAATCATGGTCATGGTTCACCCATGAATTCCCCACTTATCAATACAACTAACGATAACTAATAAGTCTAAGGCGTAGCCCTAGAGCTCTCCGCAGTCAAAATACGGTTTCCTCCACCTGGCACATCATTAGTACTCAGGCTGAAGAGACTCTGAGGCGTAGGGCTAGAGCTCTCCGCAGTCAAACTACGGTTTCTTGCATATGGCACATCATTAGTATTCAGGCTGAAGAGACTCTGAGGCGTAGCCCTAGAGCTCTCTGCAGTCAAACTACGGTTTCCTCCACCTGGCACATCATTAGTACTCGGGCTGAAGAGAGTCTGAGGCGTAGCGCTAGAGCTCTCTGCAGTCAAACTACGGTTTCTTGCATATGGCACATCATTAGTACTCAGGCTGAAGAGACTCTGAGGCGTAGCCCTAGAGCTCTCCGCAGTCAAACTACGGTTTCCTCCACCTGGCACATCATTAGCACTCGGGCTGAAGAGACTCTGAGGCGTAGCGCTAGAGCTCTCCACAGTCAAACTACGGTTTCCTCCACCTGGCACATCATTATTATTAGATTCTCCCATTCCGGAACTCATATATATACTGTGAGTCTCCCTCTAGTATTTCTTCTTCTCTCTTGTTAATACACGGGGCTTAGGGATATCTCATCTGTGCTCACATTCACTCTTAATTTATAGATAGAAGATGATGACTTGATGGAGAGTTGATACACACATCTATATATTCAATAGAAATATAATGTGTGTAATTCACTTGTCTCTATATTTATTTTTTTTATATACCATTTATAGTGGTGACGACTCGTCATCTATCTTCACGTTAATTATATATAGATGATGGACATGTTAAACATTAAAACTTAATTCTTAAATACCTTGTTAGGAGTTTATTTAATAACTTAAACTTTTGCATTTAGTGGTTATTAGGGCAGGGTCTAAAGAGTTCGAATTGTCCTTCACTTGTATCAGAACGTGTAAGACATGTATTGTTGAGAAGACTTTTCCAACTAGATGATTGTACGCATTGATTATATAAACATAAACATGCAAGTTATTCATATTTTAATGCACATAATGAAATTAGTAATAATCACAATTAGTACCGGTTGTGATTACAGTTACTTCCTCGTTTTATGTAATATAAATAATCGTAGTGCTAAAGCTTATTGACCGGTTCTTCGCATGCATGCATATAAATTAAAGAAGCAATCCTACTATAAATCATGTACGGTACTGCTAATGTATAATTGAAATTTTCATAAATATTGAATATTCTAAGCTTTTATTGGTATTATGAAAATAAGTATGCTCGAGTAATTCACCTTGTTTTATATATCCACGTAAGCTGAAGCAGTGTCTATATATCCAGGTCCAAAGACTTCTTCACGACACCCTAAAATGAAGCATTCCCTTCAGGAGCTAAATTAATAAATTATATTGATCAGATCAAGTGTACATACTGATTATATACCCTATATTAATACAAGCACCCCCTTCTATAAAGTCAATCCGTTAACTATAACGGTTGACTAACATTGACCCTTGAAAATCCAAATATACCCTTGCCATATCATTTCAAACATAAATGATTTTTTAATTAAAATTGAAAAATCAATTTTTTTTTTTTAAAGATAATCTACAAAGGAAACAAGAGATCTTTGATGATCTCCTACTTACTGGAAGAGATCTTCCCCGATCTCGGAGATCGACTTTCTGCAATTCGTAGAGCAGGCTCCTCTCCGAATGCGAATTGAGGATATTTCCGTAGATGGTCGATATATTTTATTTTTTTAATGAAAAATATTTTATATTTTAGATAATGTGGCAGTGGTATATTTGGTTTTCCATAAGTCAAGGTTAGTCAACCGTTAAAGTTAACGGATTGACTTGATGACAAGGGGTGTTTGTGTTAATTTAAGACATCTTTTTGAAACCTTGCTAAATTCAATAATGTAAGGGAAAGTTAGTGCAATTAACCCATTATGTACATATAGTGTTTCTCTAGTAGGAACTTGCATGACGATTTGTGAGCACCCAAATGAAATTTATTAAAAAAATTTAGGAATAATCTCACCAGCATTCTTGTTGCTTAAATAATTATTAATTTATTCTTTATTTTTTATTATGCATAAATATGTTCTTATTATATTATTTGACTTTAAAAAACTTTATTGTTTTAAGTTGGATTAAAATAGTATCTCTAAACCTTTACCTATTAAGTTTTACTGGTGAATAATAAGAGTATTTTGGTACTTTTATATTCAAATAGTACGTTTTAATTTATAGACATATTTTTTTAATAGATAATTTTTAGAGTAGACTTTTCAAGGAGTGGCGAGTTCATGAATCATGATCAGTCATGCTTATTTAAGCATTGCGGAAGACATGGGAATCTAAGTAACGCCAGCTGAACGTTAATAATTAAACATTTAAACCTTCTAATCGTCGTTACAATGTGGATGGTGTCACAAATTAATTATACTACTGGTACAATGTGGATGGTGTCTCTGCATTAATCCAGTTGGTTCATAATTTGGTCAACCAGTTCCAAGTCTACATTAGAAGATCGAAGATCGCCATTTTCGGTTTTACCACCTTCCATTCTAACCTAATCTTCCAAAAGGTATGTTTATATCTTAAAACTGAAATTATAATATATATTTAATTTGTCAAAAAAAAAATAATAGAAATTAGAATATATAAAAATTTAAAATTTGGGGAAATGATTGCGACTTGAACTCACAATTTGAATGTGTGGGCGTGAGAGGGTTTATCAGTTATCACTAAGAATGATTGCCCTCTACCACCAATCCACATTGAACGATAGTCAATGGATTATTGATAAAATTAAAATATTTGGTAGTTTGTCTTCATTTTTTTTTTTTTTTTGAAATATTATGATTCGAAGTGGAGTTGGGATCCTCTCCTTGGTCCTTGTTTTTCCTTGGCATTCTTCAAGTGTAATTAAAATATCAAGTTGCATGAGAGAGAAAAAAGTGAACAAATCTTGACCATATATTTTGTAGGGTTATTATATTTTTAGTCCCTGATGTTTGCGTTAATCTAGGTTTTATCCACAATTTTCTGACTTTACTAACTTTAGTCTAGTGGTTATCTGACAATACCAAATCGAGTCCCTACCGTCCAAATCCGTTAGGAATTCATTGACTTTCGTTAGGTCAACAAGGGCATTATGGGAAATTCTATAAAACCTTCTAGAAACTTGACTGGAATGACCCTTATGCCCTCCTATTAAATAAAAAATGAAAAAACAAATTAAATTTAAAATTAAAATATATAAAAAAACTAATTATAATAACAATAATAACAATTATTATTAAATGAATTAAATTTAAAAGTTAAAATATATAAAAACTAATTAAAAATAATTTTAAAATATATATTAAAAAATATATATATATATATATATATATATATATATATATATATATATATATATATATATTAAAGCCATTTAAATTAATAAATTTAATTAAATTAAATAATAAAAAATTAATAGATTTAATTAAATTCAATAATAATAAAAAATTAAATTAAATTCAAATTGTGGATCTCCACCAAAGATAAAAAAAATTAAATTAAATTAAATAATACAATCAACCCTAATCTCTCATTCTCTCCAACGCTCTCTCTCTCTCTCTGTCTCTCAACTCCCTCAACGATCTCTCTCTCTCTCTCTCTCTCTCTCTCTCTCATTTCTCTATCTTCTCCTCTTCAATCATCAACAACATCACAATTAAAGAAACAAAAAATTGAAAAACACAATGAGATCGTGTTCTTCTCTCTCTCCAATTTGTGGATCTCTCTCTCTAAACCCTCTCTTGCGATCTCTAAACCCTTGGGTATGATTCGGCTGCCGTGGAGTGGTTTTTGGTGTGGATCTATATGGTTTCCGGGTATATTGAGCGTCGATCGATACAGTGGTGGCGGTTTGGAGTTGACATCGATGGTGGTGGGTGTTTGGAGTTGGAAATGGTGTGGTGATTGTTTGGCCGTCGGTGAGGATTTGAGAAGAAAATGGCAGTGGTGGTGGTTATGTGGTTCGATTGCGAGGTTTACGGTGGTGTTTGGAGTTGACTGTGATGGTTTGGAGTTGACGATGGTGGTGGAGAGGCGAAGACTGATGTTTTTCCAGTTGACGATGGTGATGGTTTGGAGTTGATTTTCTGGGTTTTAATGGGTGTGTTGGATGATTTTATTGGTTTTAATGTGGTGGTGTGGTGTTTTGGTTCTAGGTCTAGGTTTGATTTGGGGAATTTTTTCCAGATTTCTAGGTTTTGGAGGATTTGAAATTTTTTGAGTGTGAATATCATCAATTGATGATGTACTTGTTCAACTGGAAAGTGATGAAGTTGATGCCGGGATCTCGATTTGTCGAAGATGAATGAAGAAGAAGATATGGATGTGGCCTGTGGGAGATGATGATTTTTTTAAAGTTATATTATTATTATTTTTAATTTGTTTTTTATATATTTTAATTTTAATTTGTTTTTTCATTTTTTTATTTAATTAAATATAAAATTACCAGACTGCCCTTCATCAGAAACCTTCATTAAGGGTATTTTGGTCATTGTACCCTCTGACAATGTCAGTCCGTTTGTTTTAACCGAAACCCTAACGGAAGGACTACAGTTAGTAAAGTCAGAAAATCGTGGACTAAACCCAGATTAACGCAAACATCAGGGACTAAAAATATAATAACCCTATTTTGTATTTTGTATTTTGATCCACATGCCTGAACCTGTACATAGCAAAAGCAAAATTGAAAATCATGAATACTGGAAAGTCATAACACAATTGACGTAAGACCTGTCACTACATACCTCAACCAAGGCAAATTAAAATCTTATCATATTACAATAATTCAAGGTTTAAGAGAGGGGATATGACTCCGATCTATTAGCTCCCGATCTATTTATATTTGACTTTTTAAAATTTTGATTTAATTATATTAATTATATTAATTTTTATTTATTTATTTTCAAAACTACCTTTTTACTTATTTTACAAATAGAAGAAGGGTACGGATATTAACACCTATAAAACTTATAAGTACACCTATATCTAAAATTTAAAAATTAATATTATTATAAACACCCATTCTAATGCCAACAGTACCTTCATTGAAATAAATATATTCATTTTAATACATATTATTTATAAACACTCTTAAATTATTATCACACCCAATTTATAAAAAAAAATCATATTATTTTTGGAATCAAATCATTTTTTTAAGGGAAATTATTATTCTCTCCCCAATAGTTTGCCGTATTCTCCAGTCTCCCCCATCTAGTTTTAAAATTCTCCAATTTCCCACATCCCATGCACAAATACAACTAATCTCACCATATAAAAATAGGCATGGGAGGGGGGAAATTAGGAGAATTTTGAAACTAGAGGGGGGAGACTGGAGAATACAGCAAACTATAGGGGGGAGAATGATAATTTCCCCTTTTTTAATGATGATCCAATTTACTTTTGGAAATATCTAGAGCCATATAAAAAGGAATATGTATATAGGGGTCAAAAGATTTCAATAAAATAAAAGATTTCAGGATCAATAGCACCAGCAATTTCTCTTTCAATGGAGACAACCATGAAGTTTGTTAAAAATTCATTTTCCATCTTATTGCGAAGTGATGTATTGATAAGCTTCATTGCTGAAAAAGCTCGTTCTGTTGTTGCCGTGGAAACAGGGAGAGTCAAAACTATTACTTGTATGTCATTAGATTAATTTCTATATACATGATTGAGATTATGTGTTGATTGGGTTATTTATTAGCTAGGCTTTAATGTTCATATGCCATCTAGCTAATTGATCTCATTTATTGATTGAGATTATTTTTCATAACTTATTTGATTAGGTCATTATTGCCTAAAAGCTATGCCATGAACATTCTTGTGTGATGTATTGATAACTAGGTTGATAGATTGTTTTTTAATCAACTAGTTAATCCTTTGAATGTTTGTGGGTTTTATATGATAGCTTTGTATCTAGGATTGGTTATCCTTTACTTAGCTAAAGTTATATGCCATGTCATATAGCTATATGTGATATCTAGGATTGATTATATTGTCATCTTATAATCCTAGGTAAGCATTTAGAGTACCCTAGCTCTTATTGCATTAATTGAATATTCATACATATTCACATAGGGTTGTGCATCTCTTTTGAGAGATTGAAATTAAAAAAAAAATTGTGACTTTTTTGTTTATTAACAATCGCCATAATTATATATATATATATATATATATATATATATTTAAGTAATATTACCTGTCAATAAAAAAAAAAAAGTGATTGGATTTTTTATTTTATTTATTTTTAACTAATAATTGACATAATTCAGGGAGAGAAGAAATATTCTGAAATTGAGGCTGACGAAATACATTAAACTTGTAATGTTCCAATTGCCTCTTTATTGCTTTCAACTCATCTTCGGTAAAGTCTTTAGGATAAAATTTCTCAGTGAGAATACAAATAGAATCAATTTTGAATGATTTGAACCCGTTTATAGGATTCAAAGCCTCGCTAAGAATAAGAAGTTCCATTGTTTCCTCTTTAAACCTACTATCCAACTCCACCAATTGAAAATCTATTACAACATTAAATATATTGAAGTGATAATAATGCTCAACTGTAATATTATTCGTTTGTTGACGAGAACGTCTTGTATCTTCCATGTAGCGGTCACTCATATTAGGCATATGAATGTCATGCTTTCTACAAAAAGATGCCACACTTTAAAAAAAAAAAAAAAAAAAATTCATCCCATCCATCTTCCTACTCTTGAAGTAGTAGTTTTATACTTGAAACTAAATTTAGAGCATTTAAGATGTCTTGAGCTTTCATTTGCAATGCTTGACATAACATATCAAAGACTCCTGACACTTTGTATAATAACAATAGAATAAAAACAAATTCAAAGGTTTTCATCTCTTTATATGCACATTTAGCCTCCCCACGTATATTACTATTCAACCCATTATCGATAAGTTTTTCAAGAAGGATACAAGTTGAACCAAACTTGTCAATCAACCTAATAACAGAAGTAAAATGTGAACTCCAACGAGTAGGTCCAGGTCGTTGCAAAGTATGAACTTGATTTGCTCATGTACTAGTCTCAAGTTCTCCTAAAGATATCATTTCTAAAATTTCATCTTTACGAATTGATTTTAATTCAGAACAACACTTAGCAAAAGCACCAACAAAATTGACAATGAAACTCAATTTAGAAAAAAATAACCATACATCATGTACCTCTTTAGATGCTGCAACTAAAGGAAGTTGAAGTCGGTGAGCAAAACAATGAACGTAGTAGGCATATGGACAATCTTTAAGGAATATATCTTGTAATCCATTCCATTTGCCTCGCATGTTACTAGCCCCATCATAACCTTGACCTCGTAAATTTTCAATCAAGAGGTTGTATCTACTAAGAACAATACATATCTCTCTTTTCAAAGTGAAGGCGCTCGTGTCATCAACACACACAACTTCAAAAAACCACCGTTCCCGAATAAATCCATCGTCATCGACATTACTTAGAATGCAAAATTTGGCATCTCCAATTTATACACGGATTTTATCACGCACACTATCGGCTAGAATTTTTAATAACTCTTGTTGGATCATTGGTGATGTATATTTGGCATTTTGTGCAGCATTATGTAGGACAACTTCAGCAATATCTTTGTTTACTCTTGCTTGCAACATTATCATTTCAATAAAGTTTCCATGGATTACAGAATTGATAGATTCATCATTACTTCTAAAGGCACACCCTTGCATTGCTAGCCACTTCACAGATTTTATTGATGTCTTGAGTAACAATCGATTCTGTGTAACAATTTGTGAAGATTGTTTATTGATCATTTTGTCAATATATAGAGATGGATTTTTCAAGTGATCCCACTTTTGCATAGCAATATGGTGTAGTGAATTGTGATCTTCTTTTGCATGTTTTACAAGAGGGCATTGGTCTCCACCAACTCTTTTCCAATTTTGAAAGCCTTCAACAGTAAACGTGTGATATCTTAATGTAGGACTATCAAAAAGATAGCACGGAAAACAGAATACACTATTATTTCTCACCGAGCACTCAATCCATGGAAATTTTATGAACCAAGATTTTTGAAACCGATGACTTTGACTCTCACATGGATTGAGTGGATAGTCATAAGTAGGTTGAAATGGTCCCATGTCGGCATAGGCTCTTTTAATCTCATCTTGCTTGTCAACGGGATATTGCCATATTAGAAGACGCTTTCCAGGATCATGTTCATAATGAGAAGTATTGATGTGAGATAGAGTTTGAGTATCATCGTTTTGAGTTTTTGATCTTTTTATTTTGGGAGAGATCTTGAACTTAAAGTGTGAACATCACATGAGGCATTTGGCCTACTAGATAACTCACCATAATTTTTTTTTTATTGAAATAATGAAATATGTTTCTTTTTTGCATTTCGACCTATATAAATAACAAAAAGACACAAAAATAAGTGATTAAATTGAACCTTATTTTATTACTTCTATGTATGTCAAGAAACAAGAAACTATTTACATATGCAAATATACAAGGTTAAGTGGTCAAGGTCAAGTTGTCAACCAAGCAAGCAATCACCATCCTAAAATGGAGTTTTAAATCAAATATTCTCTAAGCATCCATACAAATATACAATCACAAAACTAAGATCAACATTTAAGCCCAAAAAGATCAAAACTTGGAGGAAATTGAGCAAAATCATTGTATCATTCATTCAATCATCTATCATAAAAAACAAAAACACAAAAAACAAACAAAAAAATACAACAACACTAACAAAACCCAAAAACAACAAACAGCAAGACAAAATCTTTATCGATAAAACATGAAAATCAGGTAGTACCTAGAAAGAGAAACAGAGGAGGGATGTTATCCTACCAAATACAAATAATGAAGTTTGTACTTTAATCAGTTCATTCAAATTTACAAGTTACAAAGCCTCATATCAGAACAATTTGTCTAGATTATCTAACCAAATAACAATAAAATAAATATATAAATGAATTTTAAAGAGATTCAAACACATTTGTATAATTGTATTGATAGATATAATAGAAAAACATACTTTAAAAATGGTCCCCTTCACCACAGATTCTGTGCACTGTGCTTCCTTTGCCACCAGGCACACCAAGTCACCAATGCTCACAAGTCACAAGTCACAACCCTAGCCTGAACCCACAATCAAAATAATAAATAATTAAATAAATATGGAACAGATAAATTCAATTAGAGAGATAGAGAGAAAGAGAGTGACTGACCGAGAATCATAAGAAGAAGAATCACAGAGAGAGTTTGGGTTTTGGAGGTGGGATTTGAATATTTGATGGGAGAAGACAAGTGATGTTACAGAGAGAGAAGAATCAGTTGAAATCAAATAAGAATGCAAAAGAAAAAGAGGTCTGAAGCCTCTTTTGTCTCATGGCCCGTGGGCTGTCTTAGCCTATCTATGATATAAAATTCATGGAACCGAGTTGGCCACTCTAAGTTACTAGAAGAGCCATGAAGTAATTCACCCAAGCTACCCCTTTCCAGGTATTCATAAATAAGGAGATCTAAACCTTGATAATAACAAGAACCATAAAGCTTCATAATGTTGTGATGCCTAATCTTTTCGAGAGTTAAAGTCTCTGCCCGAAAACTATTTTCAATGGTGTTACCCTCTCTATTTGATTCTAGATTTTTGAAAGTAACGGTTAGTCCTAAATCCATGACCGTCTTATAAACCGTTCCAGAAGCTCCACTGCCAATAACATAGCTCTTATGAAAATTGTTTGTCGCCTCAACAAGATCTTTAAAAGTGAAACCCTCCTTTAGAGGAAAGTAGACATATAAATTCGGAGATGAAATTTCATTATCTTGTAAGGACACAACCATCTTGAACGGACGTATGATTAAGTACAAGATAATTACAATTAGAATGAGGGAAACACCACCAACAACAGCATCAACTTTAGTGATGATTCTACCTAGAGAAGTGGTCACACTTTTCAAAGGTGGAAGGTGGAACAGAACCAGAAGATGGATTTTCACCAAAATTACCAAGAGGTCCACCACTGAGTCCATTGTTTCCGATAAAACTATTGATGGCCATGTTTTGAAAAAATGATATAGGAGGCAAAGGTCCACTAAAGTCATTGTAAGAGAAGTTGCATCCTAATAATCTCGAAAGATTTTCGAATGTATTGGGAATTTCACCACTCAAATGATTATTATTGAGAGGAGAAATTCTAGTATATTAAGATTGCCTAGTTCAAGTGGTATACTTCCACTAAGATTGTTATAGATGAGATTCATAACAATTTGCAAGCTTGAAAGATCACCCAACCCAACACAAGAGATATCTCACCAGAAAATGAGTACCCCCCCTATCTGCAACTCTGTCAGATGAGAGAGATTTCGTAATGTTGTAGGAAGTTTTCTAGAATTAATTTTCCGATAGATTGAGAAGCTTAAGCTGAAGGAGGGTTCTAAGCTCATTTGGTAAAGAATCAACACAATTGTTCTGGCTCAGATCAAGTCGTTGAAATGTCTTGCAGTTACCATTCTCATGTGGAATCCATCCATTTAGCATATTAGAAGATATATTAAAAGTTTCTAGTTGAGATAGATTGCCAATTTCCTTAGGCAACTCAGAAGTTAAGTAATTGTTCGCAATATGAAGCCTTTACAACTTTTGGCAGTAAACAATTTCTAGTGGATTGGCCCACTGAACTTGTTCTAGTCTAACTCCATAGCAGAAAGATTCACCAACTTGCACAACTCTGAAGGAAAGCTGCCCGCTAGTGTGTTACCGACCAGACGAAGTTGCACCAATGTCTCACAGTTGTTGGACCCTAGTTGGGATGTTTACATGCAGCTTATTAGACCCCATATTCAACAAAATTAAGTTTGCATGTCGACACATATGAGGAGGTATTATTCTGGTTGGGTGGTTGTTTGAAAAATAAACCACCCAAAGTCGACTGTAAAGTCCAAGCCCCTATGGAATGCCACCACTCGAAGAGTTGTTAAAAAGATGTAACAGAAGCATTTGAGTTAAATATTAGAACCCAAATGGTATAGGACCTGTTAGGTAATTGATTGAGAGATCAAGCATCGTCAAGTTCCTCAAGCCACTAAGCTCATTTGGTATTACTTTAGTATGCTGGTTCCAAAAGAGGTACAACAAGCGTAAGCCGATTGGGATCTTCCCTTTCAAATAATTCTCTGATAAATCAATTTCTGTTGCCATAGATAGATTCCCAATTTCTCTAGGCCATTCAAATCATTCCTGTAGAGGTACAACTTCTTCTAAAACTTGAGATTTCCAATCTCCTTAGGTATTTGTCCCTCAAGAGAGTTTTCATGCAAAGCAAGAGTCTCAAGGTTTGTACAATTCCCAAGGTTCTTTGGGATAAAACCGTTGAGTCGGTTACCCCATAAGATAAGATCAGTCAAATTTTGAAGCATCCTAATTTCCTTAGGTAATGCCCTTCATATAACATTTTGGGAAAAACCAAGTATTTCCAAACTCTAGCATCCAGATCAGTATCTTCAATACCTGTATCACACCTGGGACAAGATACATCATTTGTCACACCTCGGATGGCCCTCTGATGATTTGTAAGGAGTTTATCATGTGGCAAAATCCAGAGGAAGTGTTGGACTCTAGGAAGGATTTTAAGATTCCAAATGAGCCTCCATTTCCACGCCAGAATCTGATCAGTATCAGTGAGGCCAATATATGCAGTTTTAACAGAAAAATCACCACTCTTGTTCCATCCCTAGATAGTTCTATCTTGGCCACTATGATTTCTATCAGCATAGATGCTACTAATTCTTTGAACAACGTTCTCAGGAAGAATAACAGTGAGTTTTTCCATATGACAACACCCATTGGTCAAAAAACTATCCAAATTCTAATTCTAGTCTTCATCAGTAAGTTCAATAGTGGCGTGGTCCTTCAGCCTACCAAAACCTGGCACCTAGTTATCAATCCAGAAGCTAATTCAGTCACCCATTCCCACTCTCTATTGAATCCCTTTAGTTAAAAGCTTGGACCCAAAAACAATACCTTTCCAGGTGCTCGAACAAATGACGCCTTTCTTAAGATCAGAGACATTAATGGTTCGGTTCTTGAGATACTTATGTTGGAGGAGCTTACACCACATGCCATTTTCACCTTGTATCAATCTCCAACCCATTTTATCAAGTAAGGCTTGGTTCATGTCTTTAGTGTTTTTCAGTCCCAAACCACCCTTTCTTTTGGGAAAGCAGACGGTGTCCCACAATTACTTATTAACTTTTATGGTTGATCTATAATTCTAAATTTACATATGAGCCACATCAAGTGGAAATAACGTAAAAACTAACAAACTAGTGTTAAAATGGCAGAGTTGTAGAGATAGACCAGGGTCTATGTAAAAACTAACAAACTAGTGTTAATATTGCTTCTGGTTTTTTATAGGCCACAAACAGTTACAACCTACACATCCACTACAACAATACATAGAATGTATTGGCACATCCAATTTTAAAGGATACTCCTATAAATTCGAAACTCAATAAATTTTGAATAAGGGAACATGATAACAACTGTTTTATCTCCATAAAAAGAATAAAAGCACTAACTTAGGGCATAAGTTAACACTGTCCATACATTTCTCTATACACCTTCTATAATTAAAAAAAATAAAAATAACAAGGGTATATTACCTTATGGTTGGAGATTTTAAAATGAAGCTCTACTACCAGGTTCAAACTTTGGTATTGTAATTATATGTGCTCACATTTACCCACTAAACTGCAAATTAAAGTGTGGGGAGACCTCTCCCTTTGAGTGAGAATTGCATTTTGAACCATGCTTATAAAGTCTAATCTATTAGATCCCGATCGACCCCTAACTCACAATAGTGTTAGCTTTAAAAAAAAAAAAAAAAAAATTAATTAAATTCTAGAGAATACAAAACTTTGAGATGCTTACTAATTAAAATTAATATTTACTTATTTGACATGATATTTCTTCCTCATATTGTATCATTCTACTGCATTACCAATTTTTTATTTTTTTTTATTTTAAAATGATGCATTTTCATTATTTTGGGACTTCAACAATATTAATAAAAATCATTATCTCTTCATTCTTAATAATGGGTCCTGAATGTTTAAATTTAAAGATTGGGTAGCTTTAAAAAGTCATTATAGGTGGATGACCATTAAAAGGATATTTGTAGATGCGGTAAAAATGGAAATAATTGTCAAACAATGAAAGAGGGTGGCCATTGAGAAATATATCGAGTGCTGAGTATTATTGGGATAAGTTTTTGTTTTTTTGTTTTTTTGTTTTTTTCCCTTCATTTCGCTTAAATTTTCGAAATGAACATGCAAAAATTAAAAAGAAAAGTTGTAGTATTCAAAAGTCCCAAATTTTATTGAATGTTGTGAGCAATATTATTCAATAAAATGTAAGATGAAGTTAAAATGGATTGTACTGGCAAATTATTTTAATTTAAGGTTTTAAAATATATATGTGTTTGACGTGTTAAATGTATCAGAATTTGCCAAATCAAGTAGTGTTGTTTATTAGGAGATGAGTTTTTCTCCCGTTGCCGCAGAATAAGAAGAGTTTAGGTTATTTGGGTATAAAAAATAATTTTGTTATAGAATGTTCTAGTAATAAATTAAAAAAAAGTTGTGCCACCTTTGTTATTTACTTATTTCGAGATCACAACAAGCACATGCATGTCTTAGGGGGTGTATTGGATTGAGATTTTAATAGACAATTTTTGGGTGTAAGGATTTTATGGATTTGCAAGACTATTAGGATTATTAGCTAGGATTGTTAGGATTATACTTTCAGGATTATTAGGATTATATGGACTAGACTTTTAAAATTCTAAAAGAGTCTTTGAACTTTATTTATCGACTATTAGGATTATCTAGAATTTATTTCAAGACCTTTTGGACTTTTAAAAATTTGGACTTTCAATAGTCGATTGTAGTATTTATTTTCTCCTCAAGTGCTCTGTAATCTTGTTGAGGGTAGTCATTGAACAACAAAATTGAATGAGAAACATGTATAAGCTATGAAGAGAAGTAATAAAATTTTAAAATACTACCAATCAACACATAACCTTCAGCTGGTTCATATGGTGCAGAAAATGTCACCATATGAAATAAATATAATAACCAACAACCCATCCCCCACTACCTCACTAGAAATGACATGAAACAGAGAAAAAAAAATAGCTTGAACATTGAAGTATTTCCGTTTGGCTTGTTGGTTGGACTTTATTAATTCATATGTTATCAAACTCCAATATTCACCGCTCTTTAATATTTTTTCTTTTTTCTTTTTTCTCTAGTGGTGTGTGCAGTGTACATCCCCTTTCATGTTAGTGATAGATGATTCAAGTCCGGTGAGATGAATTGATATACAGACTATGCATACATTAGTTAAATTTGGAGGGTCGGGGCATGACAAGAATTTTTTTAATATAAATGTAAATAACAAAAAAATTGATATATAAGATTTAATTATACATATATATTTTTTAAAATAACTCCAAACGGTCAACTAGTGCTTGCTCTCGACAGGTTTCGGCATACCCTTCCGTTATCGAATTTTAAAAAAAAAAGTATTCTAAATTTGTAGAAGTATGGTTTTATGCGAGGCTCATATCTTTTTAACTCGCTCAGACAGTAAATCAAACAAAATAGAAAAAAAAAATCTGATCAATTCCATGAACATTTGCATCACTTTAAACATATAAGTCATGTTGAGATGTTTGGCATATTTCTAGTTCAAAAATGAAAAATAAAAAACAGAGCAACAAATAATAAGGTAGCAATTTAAAACTTCCAATAATTAGCTAGCAATCGATTGGAACTTTACACCTTAGTCTCAAATACAAATTCAAACTTGACAATCAGCAAATGAGAGCTGTTGATCATCGTTACAATCATCTAACAAGCCAAAAGTGCTTCTACATAAATCCCAGAAGCAAAAGATAGAAAATACCTAGTGGCGGGTAGTGAAATTCCACACCTCTTCCATTAACTAGCTGCTTCACGATAATAAAAAGTCTAGAAAGTATTGAGGGAGAGGGCAAGACAATTTTAGGGTCAAGCTATTTATACATATCACTAAAAATTCTGGAAAATCCATTTTGTCATGAAATCCTAAAAATCTTGGTCTCAATCCAATTCCAGTAGACAATTTGCTGTCTCTTGTAGATCCAATACCACAAGACAATATGTACTTTTAAAAAAAATCTTAAAAGTCTTAATCGAATACCACCAGACTTATCTAACTTGTTAAAAAGTCTCAATCCAATACCACTAGACTTTTACTTCCCCAAATTATCTAATAAAATCTTGAACCAATACACCCTCCTTATATTGCATTTAAATAATATTTAAAAGTCAAACAAAGCTGCATGATTATAGACGTTACACTTAAGAAATACTAGACTACCTTATAGTTAATGCGCACTGATATAACTTCATCGGTGTGTTGGATGTGGATCATTAAATTTATATACTTTGACTCAAAGTGTATACACTTGTCAAAACTTCTCTATCATCGGTGATCCACATACATTGGTATTGATGTAGTTACATCAGTGTGCAATGATGTAAACGGGAGTATATATATATTTAAAAGTCGAACAAAACTACATGCTTAAATAATACTAGACTACTTTTATTTTAGAAACCTCCCCTGTGAACTAACATCATTAGCATTCCGTTTGTATTGACTGAATTTGACTGTTAAAAAGTTTAAAATGTCCCTATTTAAGCTTCAGATGTATGAATTGACCATTATACTCTTATAGTTTTACCAAATAAATTATAAAATGATATAAAAGGTGAAAATGTTAACTTGCAAAGGAAAAGTTATTTTGTGGACAATTTTATCCCTAAAAATAACAAAATTACAAATGAATAAAAAAACATTGAAAATGAGTATTTGCTTAGATTTATAAAAAAGATAAATAAATACATATTTTGATTTATTTTCAATGATTTTGGTTCATTTGTAATTTTGTTATTTTTAAGGATAAAATTGTCTATAAAATAACTTTTTTTTTTTTTTTTTGAAAGTTAACATTCTTACCTTTGTATCTTTTTATTACTTTATTTGGTAAAAGTATGAGGGTATAATGGTTAATTCGTAAAATTAAAACTTAAATAGGGACATTTTATACTTTTTAATAGTTAAACTCAGTCAATACAAACGGAAAACTAACGGCGTTAGTTCATAGGAGAGGTTTCTAAAATAAAATCATTTATAACTATAAATCAAATAATAGTTCAAAAACGATGGTAGGTTTTTAATATTAACAAAGAAAAAAAATACATTTAAATACGTTGCTCTGTTAGATAATTATTCTTAAATTAATAGTTTGTTAATCTCAATAAATTAATATTTTGTGCATAATCACTTACGTTTTCTGAAGTGTACCGTCTATAATCACACGTAAATCATGCTAATTATCTCCCATAAATATTAGGCTATTATGGTATCAGTTTTTCTATTATTAGTTTGAACTGATAAAAGATATATCAATTTCTTGCATGTGGGCCATTAGATTTAAATACTTTGACGTGACTGCATGCACTTGTCAAAGCATCTTTTAAATTCAATGGCTCATATGCAAGGAACTGATATATCTTTTGTCAGTCCGAACTGATAATAGAAAGACTGATTATGGCATATAACTAAATAATTGATTAATTATTGTATTTTTTTAAAAAAAAATTATCGTATTTAAAAAAAAAATTAAAAAAATCATATCTGCTCTGACCACTCTCTTTCGTTTCGTTTTTCACCCACCTTCTCGCTGCCGTCGATAGATCACTCCTTCCTTCGCCCAGTTGCTGCCGATTACCACCACCGGCGAAGATTCTCGGTTAGTCGTCTCTCTGAATACAAAGAGCAGCTTTAACAGGTACTAATCTCTCTCTTTCGTGGCTTGTTTTGTTTTCATCTTTGTTTGTGATTTTCGTGTTGATTCCTCGATGGGTTTTGAAGATTACATTGGGAATTCAAATTCCTTTTTTAGCTATTGTCAATGTAACTTCTATATTTCTATTAATATAGATTTTTTGTGTGCCAATATTGTTAATTTTTTGTTATAGGATAATAATTTTGCTCCTCTGCGGAATCTGTTTTCCTTTTCTTTTCATTGATTTCTCTGATCCATCTACTCTTCTGGGTTTCTTTTATTTCATAATCTTTTGAATAATGTGTAAAACAAAGAGTTTTCCAGCGCCACCTACTAACCGTTTGATGAAATGTCTCAATTGAGACTCTTAGAAGTGAAGTGCTTATGTCTTGTGGTGACATTTAGGCTTTTAGAAAGCTAATTTAATAGTATATGGTGGTGGTGTTTGTGCCATTTTTTGGGGCCATTTACAAGTTCATCAATACTAGAGGTCAGGGAGGTTTCTTAGACTGGAACAGTACGTTTTCCTGGTGAGTTATTTGCTTGCTTACTGATAATAGCATCACTTGCTCATTATTCAAAAAATAGCATTGTATGTGTACTTGTTGGCAATATTTTAATTTTTAACAAAATAAATTGCTAAGCATGATTGCCGGTGTTGTTTAATCTTATATATATGAGGCTTAGAATGAAATGGAAGTTGTGATAAGTTGCTATGCATGATAGCAGTGTTTCCTGGTGTTGTTTAACATAATAAGTTGCTTGCATTTCTTTTGGATTGTTGAGTTACCATTTATGTGATTCGTTGTTTTTGTTGTCTGGTTACTCACGTTTTAGTAATCTGAATTGATAATAAATACTACTACAGTACTACATTGTTAGAAGCAATAGATTCTATTAGTTTGTTCATGTTAAGAAATTTCGTGTGTTTTTGATGGTTTCTACGGTGTGGTTTACTAGTTTTGAATGTGTTAGGTAGCTAAACATGGCTAATTTTGAAAGAAGTCAAGTAAATGTTTCTACGGGTAGTGGGAATAATGAAGTTGAAGATTGGGTCGGGTAAGGTGATTATGAACATCTCCAATTGCAAGCACTTTAATTTGTTAATTTGAAATCCCTGTGATATCTCTCTGGTTGTATTTGTTTTATTATGTGAATTAAATTCCATTACCTAATTGGTCATCCAAAAATTGCAAAAATAAGATTATGGATAATACCCTTGTTGTAGGTTCTCATTTAGGGGGTTTTACTGTATAAATTTTGTTGCTTGGGATTGTTAATTGATGTCTCTTGCCAATGCCTGATTTTCTATTTTCATCCTTGTGTTTCCTGTTAGCTATTATCAAGCCTGCTAGACCGTGTTTGGCTGCAATAAGATGGTGAAAAGACTAGCCTCTCAACTCTTTGTCAGCAGTAACCACTCTTACCTCTCTATTAATATATGTCTGTATTGTACAGGGTTTTGATTCTCGATTTTGTTTTGTAGGACTGTCATCCTACACCACGAATCAAGAATTGAAAATGTTGTTTTCACCATTTGGTCTCGTTACACAAGGTAATTTCAACACTATTTAGTCTATTTTCCATCAAACGTTCACTTGATTTTCTACTCCTAAGTTGTTATTGATTGGTGGAAATTGTTTGTTCGTAGCTAGTTTAGTTAAAGATCCAAAAACACAAAGGCCTAAAGGCTTTGGTTTTGTCTCATTTCGGTTGGAGGAGGAAGCACAGAAAGCCTTGGAAGCCATGAATGGCAGGGTACTTTCTCAAACTTGTTTTTAGGTTTTTTTTTTTCTTAATGATTTTTTTAAAACTTTGCTTAATTGTAAACTTTTCGGGTTGATTAATATAATGGTGGTTTAGGTTGGTAGTTCTACTAGATAATGTTAATGGTGGTTTAGTTGCATTATTGAATAGGTTGGTACCTTGTTAAGCTCTTGGACATGGCCACCTCATGATTAACTCATTTCAATTTATTCTTAGAAATCTTCTTTCCTTTTTGTTTCTCTTTGAAACTATCAGGTTGGCTATAGTAATAAAAGATTAATTAAGACTTTGCTACCGGATTATACTTGACTAATGCCCTCTTCTGTCTCACTTTAAGTTGTGGGGATGAACATTGCTAGAGTGTTTATTTGTGATTGATAGTTATGAATACTTTCTTCCGTCTTTGATTTATGTTGTCATTCTCTCAACTTGTGTATCAATATTCTCTGTACTCTCAATGTTTTAGTTATAATAACAGCTGTGCAATATGTGGTGTTATAAACTTATAATGCATAAATTGAAGTGCTTTCTTGTGACTAAATTAATTGTTTGTTTTTCTTTCGAAATTTATATTTCAAAAACATTTCTTATGTGAATTTGTTTACTTACTTTGCGCAGATAGTTAGGGGAAGGCTGATCTTTGTTGAAGTTGCAAACACTGGAAGTCCTGAAAATGGTGATAGTAGCGCTTGATAGTTAAAACAGTTTTCATTTTTGCATTTGTAAAATATTTAAATATGACCACTAATGGAATGCTACATGTAATAAATAGCTTTGGCAAAATTGAAAATTTATTGTATTATCTATTTTATCTTTACAAATTATTTGGACGATTTGATGAACATAGTTGGTCATTAAAACATGGCGACAAATTGTCCATGGCACTAGTGAACAAAGAATAAATTTCTTGCATTATATTTGTTGGAAAAATTCAAAATAATTGTGTGGCAATTTCAAGCAGACGTAAATAAGCTAAATTACAGAGAAATCGCAGACCGGTAGCCAAATTTTGAGAAAAAGTGATAAAAGTTGTGCCGCAGAAAATATAAGAACATTTGAAATATGTTTTCTAATGAAGATAGTAATAATAAAAAAATTAAAAACAAATATTAAGCATCAACTCTTTAAGTGTAAAGCTTTAAATAAAAAAACATCTGGTCTTGGATTAATATATATTGTCAAAAAAAAAGAAAAGTTAAATGTACTTGAAAATACAGACGGATATTTCTACCGTCCAATAACAGAAAATGATCATAAAATACAAATATGAATATGCAATAACATTATTTTTATTATTGGTGAGATGAGGTTGGTTTGGTGATAAGCCCCTCACACCTATACCACGAGATCGTGAGTTCGAGTCCACCACTGTAAAAAAAAACCCCGAATTTATATAATATTTGCATTTATATAATATCCGCTCACATGATTCACATATAACTTTAACCGTTAAAAACATCAATATCATTGCACCATAAGACTTTACAGTGATATATATTGTCTCTGTTCAAATAAAATTACAAAGAGATCACCTTCAGCAATTTCATCGTGCTGTTCAAAAGCATCCATCAAAACAGTTTCATTAGTATCACATGAAAGCGCCATGTAACACAAATCATGTTAATTGACTTAATATGCACAAAATCGTTACATAAAAATAAAATAAAAAAGTAAAGAGCAAAGCACGCTTTACGAATTTTTAGGTTGAGCTTATTATACTTTTTTTTTTTTTTGATAATATTTAATAATTCGGGATCAGGTCTTTTTTTGAAAACTTTCGTCATTGATAGGATTCGAGCCGCTGACATATGAGTCATTTGCCCAAACACCAAGCTCGTCCATCTACTAGCTGAGCTACGCCCCTGTTGAAGTTGAGCTTATTATACACCAAGGCAGTCGTTGCGCATACGAACATTATACATCATGGGTACATTTAAGAGAATAAAAAGTCAAAGGCCCGTGAGGCTGTGAAAATTAGTATTTGAAATTTTGAATACTTATTCATACATTTTAGACAACCAATTAAGATCCAACTTTATACAAAAAAAATCATCAATCCACAACAACACTTCACCAAATTATTTAATCTGCTTAGCATATTGAAATTACTAACAAAACTCGGGTCTGTCAAAACAAGTCAAGCCAAATTTTACTATATCTTTATGCCTTTATTGATTTGTCCAAACTTTTTGTAGTACAAAACAACAATGCTGTACTTTGTACTTTTTGGTCATCTAAAAGAATGATCGATTCTTTGTACTTGATTATTGCTTCCAAAATATTACAGGCTAATCGAATTTTATTTTGACAGCATTTATTTGAGAGAGGTCAAAGCATTAAAATGATAAGTAAAAAAGAGTAATACTATACGACCTAAATAATTAACTTAAATTTCAACCTAAATGATGCGGCGAGTAAGTTGTCATCATCATACACAACATGAGATGATGTGGTTAATGAAAAAACCACTTGACACATCATTTAGGTTGAAATTTGGACTAAATTTTTGAGTTATCTAGTATTAGTGGAAAAAAAAATGTAAATATTTGACCGGAATTAAGTACAAACACTAAGGCAATAATCATGATAATTTGTCTAGCTAAAATCTAGTATTAGTGGCTTTTTTTGTAAAATTGACGTGTACATTAAGTTTGTTCATTGAAAAACCGTGAAAAAGAAGAAATTTTTTGATGTTGTGTGTTTTTTGTTTTTTAGTTTATTTTTTTTTTTATAATTCATTTGAGAGGTTACGCTTATTATTCATGTGTATCGTTTGAAGAAATAAAAATGAATAGACAAATGACAAAAGATGTTTACACACGAAAACAAATGGCATGTATACATTATTTTGCCAATAGAGTCCAATGTGCATATTATTTAAGAATGTTTAGCCCACAAATTTTATTCAAACAATAGTTTGTGTTCGAGCATTTTTTGTATTTTTATTAATTTTTATAGATAGCTCATAGCTCACAACCAAAGTCTGAGTTGTGACTTGTGAATCATCTTTTATAATTTTCTTATATGATTAAAATAGACTCTTTTTTTTTTTTTTTAATGTTTTTGTGAAATATTTGTATATAATTTTTAATTCTATGTCACGACTAAGATGATTCAACAAGTACATAATTTCAGGTATTGTATTTTTCTAATTTTATGACGGTACGGTTTTATGATTTTTTTTTTTAATAATCACAAACCTTTAATTCTTATAAATGTTTAATAAAATATAAATATTTCTAAAAAAAAAAAATGAACATATATCTAAACACGTGCAGCCAAACCCAATAATATTCTAAAGACTAATATGGCACCAAAATAACACTTTTTTGGTGTTAATTTTACGGGACTAGCACTAACTTAAGTTTTAATATCATCAAAGTAGCGAACTAACAAAAATACTTTTACTTAATTTATCAAAAGACTTGAAAAAAAACGCAAACTTAATGATTCTCAACCAAAGGAAAATTATGTTTCGGCCAAATGAAAAACAAGCCTTGACCAATGGCTTAAAAAAAGCGGGAGACTTATTTGATATTTGTGTCTTAAGAGTATTTTTATCAGAAACTTATCATGCACAGTTTTTTCAAGATTTGTACGTAATAATTTCTATAAGTTGAGAAAAGTAATAAAATTTCTTTTATCTGTAGATAAGAATTTAGGATTAGGATTTAAAAAAGAAAAGGAAAAAAAGAAAAAAAAAATATAGTCTTATAATATTTTTTAAGCCGTGAAGTTTGGGTAATAAGTGGTCTTAGGTGAAATTAAAAATGATTGAGTTCCTCCTCTTAGGAATTTTTTTTTTTGGGTAGTTATATGAATTTTGTTTTTTCTAAAAAATCCTTGAATTGAAATCCAAATACTATAAACTAGCCCATCAACTATAATCAAATTTTAAGAATAAACTAGCCCATCAACTATAATCAAATGAGTGACGATATTTATACCCCTAAAAAACTGTATGTATACCCACATTTAGTATATTTTTAAAAATCCAATATTATCGTCATGCGACGGCTCTTTCTTCAACTCCTCAATTGCTCGTTTTTGCTCCAATATTGCCCAACTTAGCTTGATTTCCCTTGGGTTGCTGAAGAAGCCTGCACAAGCTTGTTTAAACATTAAATAAACCGATTTTACCCGGAAAACGAAGGCAAATGATAGGTAAAACGGGGTTACATCAAGTGTAGAAATGGCATTATCAAAATACTAATTTCAATTTTTTTTATGGAATACAAATTAATTGAGTTGACAAACAATTTACTGCTATAATTGAGTGAAATAAAAATCAATACCAACAATAAACATTCTTATGAACAATTATTTATTTATTTATTTAAAAAAAAAACTTTCTTAGGGACAAAGGAATTGAGATTTATTGTTGTGTGTTGAGAGCCTCTTTTTACATAAAGAATTTAAAAAAAAAAAGTTTTAATGCAATGAAAAGATATTTTTTCATACAATTTTTTAGTGATATCAAATGTTTTTGCAGTAGTTATTAGAAATAATTTTTTAAAGAGAAATTATTTATTAGAATAAAAAGATATAAAATAATAAAATTATAAATAAATCTAATTAGATAACAAAATAGTGGGGTGTGCTAACAAAAATATAATACAATAAAATTAAAGAAAAGGTATTTTTGGCATTAAGTGAGGTTTATTTACGAACTAGAGATGTTTAAAATATTTTAGGGGTGTCCATGTAGTTTTTGAGGGGTGCCAATATTGCCACTCTAATCAAATTTTAAGAAAAAATTAGCCCATCAACTATAATCAAATCCTTAAAAAAAAAAAATTCTTTCAAAAAACTCCTTTAATTGAAATACAAATACTATAAACTAGCCCATCAACGATCCTGTACGATAGCTGAACCCCTACTTCTATAATCAAATTTTAAGAAAGAAAAAAATCTCTTCAATCCACCTTCCAAGTTCCTAACAACATTTTCCATCATAAAAGTGCGTGAACTGAGCGATCGCATGTAATAAGTGTGACCTGACAAATCTCTATGTTTCGATTTCTTCTTCAAGAGTAGGACAATCAAGATGGCCTTCTGTAGCAGACTTGGTATGCTTGTGAAGCAGAGCGGGCAAGTGCCAGTGGCATCTATGCTCAACTCTGCCCGCTACATGGCGACAAAGCTTTTTGTTGGAGGACTCTCGTTTACTACTGATGACCACTCGCTTAAAGAAGCATTTTCTAGCTTTGGTGAAGTGGTTGACGCAAAGGTTATTTCAGATAGAGACACCGGGAGATCAAGGGGTTTTGGGTTTGTTAATTTCTCTAGTGAGGACTCTGCCCAGTCAGCCATGTCGGCTATGGATGGCCAGGAGCTGAATGGGAGGAGCATTCGCGTGAATTTTGCTAATGAGAGACCCAGTGGTCCTAGATATGGCGGCGGTGGCGATGGCGGCTACGGCGGCTGCGGCGGTTACCGTGTTAACCGAGGAGGCTATGGAAATGACAATGAAGAAAGTAGCTATTAAGCAGATGAATGTTATATTTATGAGCTTGATTCTATAGGATGCGGTTAATTTTGGAATTAAGGGTTGAATATCCTGTTTAGCAGGATGAATTTTTTAATTAATGGAATTTTTATGTGCTTTTTTGGTTACAAGTTATTGTTTGTTAAAAAAAAAAAAAAAAGTATGACCTGATAGACAGATAGTGATAGTAATCTTATCTCTCAATTAAGTTGAAGTACAAGTTGAAATATAGCCACAGTAAAAGAAATTAAATAAAATTGTGTAATCATAAAATTTATATTCCTAATCCATTCCTTGTATTGCAGTTACTGATATTTGAGCTATCAAGCAGGAGAATACTTTGAATTCTGAGAATACTTTGAATTTGTATATTTGAATGTTCAATATGAAATTTTAAAGGGGATTGATAGGATTTAATCAATCTGTTTATCCATGCCAGCAACGAGTCTATTTTACTGTCACCAATGATATCTAACATGTTAATACCGAACATGTGAGAGGTCTATCGAAATTTGTTTTGCAGTCTGAATATTTACTCCACCGATTGAGATATATCTACTCCTACAATAATGAAGATAAAACTTTTCAATTCTCACACATATTTATAAAGAGTAATGCTAGATATCACAACTAAAATCACAACTATTACAACACAACACATGTGGCACATGAGATGTCAATTGGTAAATGGATACACATTAATAATGATTTATCTCATCTATCTATGTATCCACTCACCAATAAAATGTGCATGATGAGACTATCAAAAAAAAAATAAAATAAAAAAAAAATAAAAAAAAATAAAATTAGATCATCAATAAATCTTTAATATAATTTAGAAGTAGTTATATATAATCAGATAATTAAATATATTATAGTAATCCTTAAACCTCGGTATTTTTAGTCAACTGAGTCATTCACTTGCCTTAATCAATTTATTCAGCCACTTACCATATGCATCCTGTAGTTTCTGTGAAGTAAACTAAAATAGGAGGAAGATTAGATTTTACTATCGAATTTGACTTTTCGTTTTAAACTCTGTGGTCTGACTTCTCGATCTGTAGATAAATTGATGAAGAGGGGAAGGAAATTTTTTTGTCATCTTAAATCTCAATTGAAATTATAAAGTATAGAAAAAATTAAGAAGCAAGAAAAAATTATGTAGGTAAAAAACGAAGCTAAACAAATTACTTTGAGAAGCCACTCAAAAAAAAAAAAAAAAAAAAAAATTGAGAGAAGAAATGATGAATCGTCAGTTTAATAAATAATTAGATTTAGAAATATAATTACGATAAAATTGTTTTTATATTAAATCAATAAAGATAATATGGATATTTTAGAAGATTTACCAAGCCTCCTAAGATTTTTTAATTTTTTTTGGAAACACCTCCTAAGAAATTTTTGTAAAATTACTTTAGAAGAGTAATCAATGTGCTTCTTAAAATTATTGTCAAAAGACTCAAATCAATTAAATAAGTAAACAACTTAACTGTTTCAAAAAAAAAAAAAAGTAAACCACTTAACAACTTTGTATCACATTACTTATTGAATAAGTTAATTTTAAACTTTGAAATAAGATATTTTGAGGCAAGAAGAGGTTGGGTTTTTTTTATAGTTTTTTTTTAAAAATGAAATAAATGCTGTGTACGTAATGAGTATTTGAGAAGAACAAATGTTTTTTTTTTTTTTTTTAAAAAGAAAAAAAAAGAAATGATACAACATATATAAGCATGCATACATGCATAGATCGAGGTACAAAAATCTGAAACTTCTCAAACCAACTTTAATTTGACGTAGGAATCCTACTTGAGGAGATCTAAAAAAACATTTAAAAAACTTACCACAAACACAAATCATAATACTTAACTCTAAGGAGATCGGTGCAAGATTTCACAGGATAGTGTTGTGTATATCAAATACACAAGATACAGAATTTAGGAGAAATAAGAGAAGAAAGTAGGAAAGGGATTATTCATATCTTCAACATAATCTCAATACAATTGCATCCAGCTATTTATAGGCTGAAGATGCTGTGAAAGAGCTTGTAAATAACAACAACAAAGGAAACAATAACTGATGAAACGAAATAACAGGGAACTGCACCACTCACGTAATTGTGGTATTGCTCCACTCATACAATCATGGTCATGGTTCACCCATGAATTCCCCACTTATCAATACAACTAACAATAACTAATAACAACTGCTATCACGTTGGAACCGTAACAGATAGTTGGAAGAACTACTAGGGGGCAAAGTGGCCACGAGGAGACGATTCTGATGTTGAAGGCTTCTTTTTCTTAGTGTTTTCCTTTTTCAATGCATTGTTTTCTTGAGGAAAATTGAGTCCGAAGATATCCGCTGGCTGTAAGGTAACACCAGATGATGGATTATCATTTCCTTGGCTTGATTTAGAGCCTGGCTGTTTCTGTCCAAACGTTTCCTTAGGGTCTTGTGATGATCTATTTTTTCCATGTTTAGCTCCAGGAGGAGAATTGACGTTGGAGGTGCCACTTTGATCAGTTGCTGCATGAACAACTTTTGGAGCAGTAGTTGCCCCACCGAATTGTCTCCGAGGAGTAGAAGAGCTCTCCGGAGCAGGTGGATTAGATCCTGTCATTCCGGAACTCATATATATGCGGTGAGTCTCCCTCTAGTATTTCTTCTTCTCTCTTGTTAATACATGGGGCTTAGGGATATCTCATCTGTGCTCACATTCACTCTTAATTTATAGATAGAAGATGATGACTTGATGGAGAGTTGATACACACATCTATATATTCAATAGAAATATAATGTGTGTAATCCACTTGTATCTACGTTTATTTTTTTTTCATATACCATTTATAGTGGCGACGACTCGTCATCTATCTTCACGTTAATTATATATAGATGATGGACATGTTAAACATTAAATCTTAGTTCTTAAATACATTGTTAGGAGTTTATTTAATAACTTAAACTTTTGCATTCAGTGGTTATTAGGGCAGGGTCTAAAGAGTTCGAATTGTCCCTCACTTGTATCAGAACGTGTAAGACATGTATTGTTGAGAAGACTTTTCCAAGTTCCAACTAGATGATTGTACACATTCCTATACACATGTGACATTTGATTATATGTTACGAAGGTTTGAACAAAATATGATATATAAACATGCAAGTTATTCATATTTTAATGCACATAATGAAATTATGGGTTGGAGTCGTTAATTAACTTCACTCCCAACTCTCAAATTAGTAATAATCACAATTAGTACCGGCTGTGATTAACTTCCTCGTTTTATGTAATATAAATAATCGTAGTGCTAAAGCTTATTGACTGGTTCTTCGCATGCATGCATATAAAGAAGCAATCCTACTATAAATCATGTACGGTACTGCTAATGTAAAATTGAAATTTTCATAAATATTGAATATTCTAAGCTTTTATTGGTAGAGTAATGCTATTTTGCCTAAATTTGGTGTCCAAATTTGGTGTCCAAATCTGGTGCCAGTATGCTTGAGTAATTCACCTTGTTTTATATATCCACGTAAGCCGAAGCAGTGTCTATATATCCAGGTCCAAAGACCTCTTCACGACAACCTAAAATGAAGCATGCCCTTCAGGAGCTAAATTAATAAATTATATTGATCAGATCAAGTGTACATACTGATTATATACCCTATATTAATACAAACACCCCCTTCTATAAAGTCAATCCGTTAACTATAACGGTTGACTAACACTGACCCTTGAAAATCCAAATATATCCTTGCCATATCATCTCAAACATAAATGATCTTTTAATTAAAATTGAAAAATCAATTATTATTTTTTTTTTTTTTAAATGATAATTTACTGGGCTGGGTTTTCGTTTTGGTCCTCTATTCTTTTGGTTTTGTTTGTTTTTCGCTGTTCTGGTGTGTTTTTCTGCAGCTGTGTCTACGTTTTGGGGCTGCTGTTTGCTCCTTGTCCACTGTTTGTTTTGCCCTGGTGGCTTAATAAAGTGTTTTTAAAATAAAAAATAAAAAATGATAATCTACTAAGGAAACAAGAGATCTTTGATAATCTCCCACTTACTGGAAGAGATCTTCACCGATCTTGGAGATCGACTTCCTGCAATTCGCAGAGAAGGCTCCTCCCCGAATTGAGGATGTTTCCATAGATAGTCGATATATTATCTTTTTTTTAATTAAAAATATTTTATGCAAGAGATAATGTGGTTTTCCATAGGTCAAGGTTAGTCAACCGTTAAAGTTAACGGATTGACTTGATGACAAGGGGTGTTTGTTTTAATTTAGGACATCTTTTTGAAATCTTGCTAAATTCAATAATGTAAGGGTAAATTAGTGCAATTAACCCATTATATACACATATAGTGTTTCTCTAGTAGGAGCTTGCATGACGATTTGTGAGCACCCAAATGAAATTTATTAAAAAAAATTAGGAATAATCTCACCAGCATTCTTGTTGCTTAAATAATTATTAATTTATTCTTTATTTTTTATTATGCATAAATATGTTCTTATTATATTATTTGACTAAAAAAAACTCTATTGTTTTAAGTTGGATTAAAATAGTATCTCTAAACCTTTACCTATTAAGTTTTACTGGTGAATAATAAGAGTATTTTGGTACTTTTATATTCAAATAGTACGTTTTAATTTATAGACATAATTTTTAGAGTAGACTTTTCAAGGAGTGGCGAGTTCATGAATCATGATCAGTCATGCTTATTTAAGCATTGCGGAAGATGTGGGAATCTAAGTGACGCCAGCTGAACATTAATAATAAAACATTTAAACCTTCTGATCATCGTTACAAAGTGTTATTTTGTCACAAATTAATTATACTACTGGTACAATGTAGATGTTCTCTCTGCATTAATCCAATTGGTTCATAATTTGGTCAACCAGTTCCAAGTCTACATTAGAAGATCGAAGATCGCCATTTTCGGTTTTACCACCTTCCATTCGAACCTAATCTTCGAAAAGGTATGTTTATATCTTTAAACTGAAATTAGAATATACATTTAATTTGTCAAAAATATAATAATTAGAAATTAGAATATATAAAAATTTAAAATTTGGGGAAATGATTTCGACTTGAACTCACAATTTGAATATGTGGGCGTGAGAGGGTTTATCAGTTATCACTAAGAATGATTGCCCTCTACCACCAATCCACATTGAACGATAGTCAATGGATTATTGATAAAATTAAAATATTTGGTAGTTTGTCTTAATTTTTTTTTTTTTGAAATATTTTGATTCGAAGTGGAGTTGGGATCCTCTCCTTGGTCATTGTTTTTCCTTGGCATTCTTCAAGTGTAATTTAAATGTCAAGTTGCATGAGAGAAAAAAAAGTGAACCAATCTTGACTGTGTATTTTGTATTTTGCTTAAGTGTCATTGGATTATGGAAAGTCAAAGAAAAACAAGTCGAGGAGAGGATCTTGATCCTTCAAAGTGGGTAGAGTTGCATGGTGAAAGCATGCAATGGTAGGAAGGCATGCAAGATAGTTGATTAGAGGGCGTGGCACATACATGGTGTGTGGGTTGTTATGAAGATGCCAGTTGTGATGTTAATTGTTAGAGTTGGTTAGTTGATTTAGTCAAGTACCAGGTAGTGGTGCGAACCATGTGATCCTCCTATTTCTTTGTTATCTTTTTTAACTCATTGTGCAGTCTATATATAGCCAGTTGATTTCAATAAAAGGATCGACAATTATAATCCAATTATCTTTCCTTATCTATCTGTCAAGTATCCTCTGTTTCTTACCTCTATTTTCTCTTCTTCACTTAAGCAAATTAAAATCTCATCATATTATAATAATTCAAGGTTTAAGAGAGGGAATATGACTCCGATCTATTAGCCACCGATCTATTCATATTTGACTTTTTAAAATTTTGATTTAATTATATTAATTATATTAATTTTTATTTATTTATTTTCAGAACTACCATTTTACTTATTTTACAAATAGAAGAGTTATTTAAAAACCCGGAGACCCTCATAATGCGCAAGTATTGTCTCACATTAATTACGCAATTTGTTTAATATATGTTTATGGTCAACCATTAGAGTACAAGTCATATAAAAAGTCAGAATTACTTGTCGTACAGTTTTCCGATCCAGATCAACACCCAAAGAGCCCTCATGAAGGGATCCAAGTCATTTAATATATAAGCTAGGTTCGAATATTTAAGTCAAGATTGATAATCTTAGCAAAATCACCACTAGTTCAATAGTTCAGGAGTCAAATTTTTTTACTTAAAACGTTAATACAACATTTTCCTTATCATATCAAGAGCTGACTTGCATGAGTGTTCTATTTAAACTGAAAGCATGTTTCGCATCGCAGTTTTACACCACAATATACCAGTACAATCAACTTACTAAGGATGTGATAGATGGGCCATTCCTGACTAGACCTTATATATCCTTTCGATATTCCCCATTTCTACACTTAGCGTAGCCCTAATTTCTTATCATTTTACATATGTTTCCCAAGTAAAACCTAAGTTTGTACAAGTCTCAAATGCTATTTAGGGATGTTTGTGCTAAAATGGAGGAATTTGGGGGGTCAAAATAGAGTTTTAGGAGACAAAAGAAGCAAGAAGCATTTGCGTGTAAGCGTGCATGTTGGTACCATGCATAAACAGTTTATCTCAAACTGATTCCGGAAAAGATGAGAGAGAAAGTAAGAGAGAGAGGCTCTGGTCCAAGCAGGTTTGAGGGTAGGAGAGATTTCAGAGATATCATTTTCTCCATTTACGTTGATAATCTGAACCCAATTGTGGAAGTATAAGGCTTGTGGGGGATTTTAAGCCATTTGGGAGGGTAAGAGATATCTTCAAGTCAATGAAGATAAATTCTCGGAGGAGTTGCTATGCCTTCTTCCGATTTTCGATGTTAGAGGAAGCCAAAAGGGTAGCAAGTTTGACAAACGGGATGCATATTTATGGATGACCTATTATCGTCAAAATCGTAGAGGCGGGGTAGAGTAAGCGTAGAGAATTGTTATCATGGAATGATAAAAAGAATGTTGAAGGGGACTTGAGAGGAGGTTATTTCAAAGACAAATCGTTTCATCAAAGTTAAAACGATAGAGGTACATTTGCAGAAGTGGTAAGAAAAGGCCAAAGTAAGTAGGGAAGGAAAGACTCAGACCTCTTCAAGAAGAAGGCGACTCTACAAGAAGGCTAGGAGACTAGGTTGAAATGGGATACTCTTTTGAATGATGATGGATGGCTGGCCAGGGGTTTAGTGGGGGTGTTGAGGGATTTTTCTTCCATGAGAAATGTGGTCAGAAGATTAAGAGATAAAGGAATTTCCTTCTCCTCTTGCTACATAGGAGATAAGAATATTCTATGGTCGTTTGAAACGCAGAAGGAGTGTGAGGATTTCATTTCTAACAAGTTTTTTTTAGGATGGCTGCTTCCGGGAGATGGGAAGGTGGTCGCAGACTCATACCTGTCAAGCAAGGCTCTCCTAGGTCAATATCTTAGGGGTTCCTCTTAGTTGCTAGGGTGTAGCTTCTTTCAAGAAAATGGGTAATGTCTTAGGTGAATTCCTAATGTGTGATTCAGACATTTCTCAGAGGTCACGTTTGGATGAAGGAAGAATTTTAGCTTTGATCCCGTATGGTCTAAGTTGCCTGACTTTAATTCAGATAGATGATGGCAGGAGGATCTTCTCTGTTTTGGTGGTGAATGATTTCAATCCGGTGGCCGGAGAATGGTTGGTAAGGCAACTAGGGCTGGGGAAGGGGGTCACTCTAGCTAATTCAAATTCAATACCAAAAAGGGTACGTTTAGACATTGTGTAACAAAAATGTCCTACAACAGTCCGTTCCTTAGCCAAAGGCCCAAAAAGGCTATATGATAGGGATCAGAGGCAATCCGGGTCTCAAGACATAGGGGTTGGTGAACTAAGGAAGGTTATAACTCTTTCCCAGAGCAGACATGCTGAAGAAAAGATGATGCAGAATAGATTTCACTATCGTATTTGGGACGCTTAGAGCACCCAAAACGGGTCTAACTTCGCAGGGGCATAACTTTTGCATACGGGCTCAGAATTACTATTATAATATGTTTTCAGAAAACCCAGGATGAGCTCTACAATTTATCACAAAACTTCGTTTCCCGTGTTTAGGCTTGGAAGAGGCCCAAAAAAGGTTGTTTAGATTGTTGTGCGGCACTTAAAATTTCTTGTGCAACAATTAGTGTTTTCTTCCTTTTTCGGTTAAGATTAGTTTTAGGGTTTGTTTTTAGTTTTATTTGGGATTTTTTTTCCCGATTTAATTGAATTGTTTTAGGAGTCTAGGAGTTTATTTCGTTACCTATTTAAAACTTAAGTTTTTGCTCTGAAATTCTTCTTTTTCTTGGCATTCTTCAAATCAACAGGGACGAGAAATCTTGTTGCTCGATTGTGTGTAAATTTCTGGACTCAAGTCTTTTCTGCCTACATCAAAAGATAAGTGAGAGAGATGCCCATTTCATTCATCAGCGTTATTGTCATCCAAGGAAAGGTGGCGCCTCTCCCAAGGTGATTAAAACCAAAGAAAAGAAGATTTACATGAGAAAGTCAAGAATCCTTCCTTCTTCCACAGTGTTCGAAAACGCGGCCGCCTAGACCGATTAGTCGAAGCAATACAGCTAGGTGGTCGGAAAACGCCTTGAAAAAGTGAAAATCGGACTAGTTAGGCGGCCGCTGAATAATCGAACACGTGGCCGAGTAATCGAGCACGTGGCCGAGTAATCGAGCTAGGCACCGTTATTTTGCATCGAAAATCAGATGGAATAAGGCCAGGATCACGGTTTCCGGTGATTGGACTAGCTCGGGGTCAGTCGGCAATGGAGGCAGGTGTGAGGTTGAAGATGAAGTTGAGAAAGGTGGGTGCGTTTAGCAACAGTTTGGGGTGTACGCAGGAGATAGGTTAGGCCAACGCTTGGGCTCTTGTTTGGGCCTGTTCTGTTGCACCCATTTAATTGAAACGCAACCGTTTCATTGATGTGTGTTATCACTGATTTGAGTTGCAAATTATGAAACACCCCCTGATCTCTTATAAAATCACAATAACTTCAATCTTTCTTCAATAATTACACTTATACCCCTAATTGACCAACTTTATAAATACCTGGAAAAATTTTTGTTTGGATTTGATAATTGAAATTTGTTTGAGATTGGATTTTTATATAGGAAAATAAAAAAAATAGGCTTAAATTCGCCGGCCGATTAATTGCAGACTAATCGCCTAGGAACTAGAAGGTGGGTCTCCGCCTAACTAGCGCCTAGCGCCTACTATAACACTATTCTTCCATTTATGACCCCAAAGCTAAGCTAAACTTAGACAAAATAAGAGTTTACCCTTCTTGTGGAGGTAGCAGTGGAGGCTCAGATTCATCTTCTTCTGAACAAGAGTCAAGACAGAGGTAATTTAGTAACTCAGTTTTCTTTAAAGGTGATAACTCTAAAATCTATGAAGGGCTTCTAGAAGGGGTCCATGAAGTGGGCCATGAATTGGATATATGGGCTGATCATGATAAGATTAATGATCCAGCTGATATCCAAATAAGCTTTAGTCATAAAAGCCCAACTTTAAGGGATGAGGCCAATCCAAGTGAAGCCCAAGTGGAAGTCTCGGGTAAAGTTTTTAACACCTCTGATGGATATGAAGTTGGTAATGATTGATAGCCATGTGGAGGATTTCTCAATGGTTAGCTCTTCAATGCCATTCTTATTTGAGATAGAGGAAGGGGAGGTTGCTCATAGTCCCGTTTCCCTTTCTTTACCCTTGAAAAGAAGAAGCAGGAAGAAGACTAACTTGTCCAAGACCCATAGTATGAAAACCAGGTATACTACTGATAGAGATGAGAAGTTGGTGGAAACAGTTTTAGGGGTGGAGAAAAATATCAGTCAATAGAACCTTGAGGAAGAGATAGCCAAAGTGATTGAAAAGGGTGTGTCTCTTTGTGTTGATCTCAGTAGGTCCAAGGTTTTAATAGGGGATACTGAGGCTTGGAGCTTGGAGGATGACATAGCTAAGGTGGTAGATGACACGCCTAAACCTGGTCTACAAATGTCACTGGTATATAACCTATTCTACCTCGGTTGTATTAAAGGGGCGTGCGAGTCTGGTGACCCTATTGCAAGCGCACAAGTCGTTAAACTAGTGTAGTGAGCAAATAAGGGTATCGTTCCCACGAGGTAAGCACTACAAGCTTTCTATCCTAAGATTACTTTACAATTACCTAATGCTTCTAACAAGTTTTACTTAAATTAACTAGTGATTAACAATTAATACTTCTAAGATGGAGTTGTCTAATTAGCACTTACACTTACTTGAATTAAATTCTAAGTGAAAATTGTTAAGGAATTAGATTCATTCCAATCAATCATTAAGCCTATCCTCCAATTACTAACATGCATATATTCATATGAATGTTCTAAGCACCTAATTCTCAACTTAATCACCATTAATTATAAGATTAGAGAGTGATCAAGGGGAAATCAATGATTGAATAGTAGAGAATTACAAGTTAGTAATCTCTACTCATAGGTTCTTCTCTATTGAATATGCAATTAATGGTCCATGCATACAATTACATCAAGTTTTGCACTATAAGGAGATAGGTGGTTGCAACCACCACACATGCAATTATAATGCACAAAACAAGAATTAAGAGGATTATACAAATATGATTGATTAGATAACAAGAAAGTACAAGAATTACATCTAATTCCTTAGCAAAAGAGATTAGCTACACATAGTATCAAAATTACAAGGGTTTACAAGTAAGGAAAACATCACCAATGGACAACTTGTGAAGTGGAAATGCTCTTCCTTGCAATCCAAGCAACTCACTCTTCTATGGCAACTTGAGATAAACACTCTAAGTAACCAATATGGGGTGTTTGGCTACCTAGAAATTGGCCAAGAAAATACTATCTTTCTTGATTCCTAAGAACAAAATATCTTTTACTAATATCTTCTTTCTACTTCTCTCTCTAACTACTCTATTTCTTTTACTAATATCTTCTTTCTACTTCTCTCTCTAACTACTCTATTTCTTTTACTAATATCTAACTCTCCGTATGTATATCTCAGAGAGAAGGTATTCCTTGGACAATAGGTGGAGAAAGGGGCAGCCCTTGTTGACTCTTGGGGTGAGCTTCAGCCAATTTGCCTCATCTCATAATCGGCGGCGGGCTTTTACAGCGGCTTCTTGCCCGCCTAAAGATCCCGCCTTGACGAGGGCGGCTTCTGCAGCGGCTTCTTCCCCGCCGCAATATCCCGCCTGGATGACGGCGGCCTTGAACGGCGGCTTCTTTCCTGCCGCAGTATCCCGCCTGGATGACGGCGACCTTGAACGGCGGCTTCTTGCCTGCCGGCCTGAATGCATGAACCAGCCTTCTGGCTTTTCTTCTATTCTTTGCCCAATTTGCCCTTATTTCTTCACTATGGACAAAAATGCCCTTGGAACACCTGTTTTACCTGAAAATACTTTATTTACACAATTAACACATAGAATGCTTAGAAGTTGATTACAAAAACAAGGTAAAAGGGGCGCTAAATGTAAACATTTGATGCGCGATCAGTAGAAACGGGAATAGCCTTAGGTTTCGACTTCATTTTTATACAAATTGGAGTTGTTGAGGAGATTACAAGGAGAGAGGTCGAAGATATAGTCAGGTTCCAAGATTTAGAGAAATAATTTAGGTGCTTCGATCGAGTTTGTTGTTGGGGTCTCTTTAGCTTCTTAATGCTAGCGTTGTCTTGGAATGCTAGAGGTTTGAGGAAGGAAGAAAATAGAAGAGTGGTTCGTAACATGGTATTTCTTCATAAACCGAGGCTCATTTTTCTTTTAGAAACTAAGTTAGGGCTGTTTGACAATAGAATTATCAAAGCCTTGGGGGGTTTGTTACTTTATGGAGGTGTTGGAGTTGATGCGGAAGGTTTGGCGGGGGGTTTGACAACGCTGTGGAATGATGATCTCTTTAAGGTTAGTTCTTGCATTTCAAACCAGCACTACATCATCCTGGTAGGGGAGTTGATCCTAGTAAAAAACAAAACGGTGGTGTTCTGTAATGTCTATGCCCCTAATATGGAGTATGACAAGAAGGGGTTGTTGGACTTCATCATCAATTCACAAGCCTCTTTTCCTTGTCCATGGTGTATAGGATGAGACTTTAATACGATCTTAGATTCTTTTGAAAGAAAATGTGGTCTGTGCAATGCCAATTCGATGAGAAATTTTAGCTCTTTTCTGCTCAAAGCAAATGTGGTTAACATCCCTTGCAAGGTGGCACCTTCACGTGGTCTAATCATAAGGAGAGAGCATCTCGGGCTAGGTTGGATCGCTTTTTGATCTCCCATATGTTAATGTCCTAGTTTCCAAAGTTGTACCATAATGTTTGCCTAAAAACTTATCAGACCACAATGCGATTTTCATTGGGGAGTAAGTCATTTATTCGAGCCCTTGCCTTTTTTAGGTTTACAATACCTAGTTGGAAGATAAAGATATGATAAAAGATGCCATAAAAGGGAAGAAGGATAGGAAGGTGGTTAGTTCGAAAGGTTTGCAGTTGCATTTAAAAGCCAAGGCAACCAAAGCCAATATGAAAAAATGGATTGCAGCAGGATAAAAAGAAATCAGATCGTCCAAAATTCTGGAATCAAAGTTAGTTGAGATAGAAGTTAGGACTAGTAGGGAAGGTTGGTCTCAGTCTTTAAGAAACGACCATACTAGTCTGATTTCGGATCTTTGGAGGTCCTTAAGACAGGAAGAACAGATTTGGAGACAGAAATCTCATATGAAGTGGTTATTGGAGGGCAATAAGAATACGAGGTTTTTTCATAATGTCTCTAATTCTAGTAGAAGATCTAAATATATTGGTGAGTTGGTGTTGAATGGTATAGTTTGCAAAGATCCTTCTTAGATGAAAGTTGGTGTGGCTAAGTATTTATGGGATCAATTTAAGAAGTCCTATGTGACAAATGTAGAGATATCTAGTCTTAACTTGAAACAATTATTGGTGGAGGAAAGGGAGAGCATAGAGACAAAGTTTAGTGAAGAGGAAGTTTGGGCAGCCTTGTCCAATTGTGATGGCAATAAAGCTCCGGGTCTAGAAGGATTGAATATGAATTTTTTAAAGACAAATTGGGAGACTATAAAGCTAGATTTCATGCGATTCATTTATGAATTTTACACAGACAGTATTATAATCAAGGAGTTAAATTCTACGTTTTTGGCCCACATTCTAAAGATAAACAAACTAGTCTCCCTAAAAGACTTTAGACCTATTAGTTTGGTGGAGTCCTTGTATAAATTGCTTGCAAAGGTACTAGCAATCTGTCATAAGAAGGTCATGAATTCGGTCATCGATGAAACTTAAATGGCCTTCATCAAGAATCGTCAGATTATGAATAACTTTGTGATTGCTAACGAGATTATCCATAAATAGAAGAGGGACAAAGTTGGAGGGCTTTTAATCAAACTAGACTTTGAGAAAACCTATTGTAAGGTTTATGATTTGTATTGGCTTGATTTCATTGCAAAACGCTCTATATTTGTATTAGTTATTGCTTAGGATGTTCTTGGAAGAAAAGAAACTTAAAAAGTGAAGAGCAACGTCTAGTGCGAATGTCATCTTCAAGAGGTGAAAGCGTCAAAGGTATACTTAGACTTCTATCGTCTTACAAGGCATTAGAGCACACACGCATAATTCATACATGTGTGTCCCTGCATCGTAGTTCAAACATTTGGTATAACACATTCACACACTTCTTAGTATGCACATGCATTGGTCTCTTATAGACAAACATTGTAGAATTGCATGATTTGTGACTATCTCTTTTATATGGCATGCTTGTGTGAATTTGTGTTTGTTTGTTTTTTTGTTTTGTATTTTGGACTTTAATATGTTCTTATTTGATTCCTTATTGAGTTCTGGTCGTTTCGGTTACTCATTCATAAGGTTTCGAGTCCAAATGATTTAGCTACACTACTTTGCATTCTCATTCATTGAGTTGACTTCATCGTCATTTATCCGAGATGATTTCTCAACCATTTTTCAAAGTTTTGTAGTCATGGTCGTGCATGAGGTAGTCATGGTTCGTAATCCAAAAACGGATTCGAAATTGGAGTTCGAATGCCCAAGATACGGCTGAAGAACGTGAGGGAGTGCGCGAGAGGCAAGCATCTACAAAAATGCTTAAAGACATCACTAGAAATCACTAAAAGAAATCGGTTTTTAGTAACCGATTTAAAAAAAGCTTTTAGAAATCAGTTTTTATAAAAACCGATGTCTTAAAAATTACAATTTCAAAAGACATCGGTTTTTAAGAAAACCGATATTAAAAAAAAAACGTTTAGACATCGGTTTTTATAAAAACCGATGTCTTAAATTTTGCGTTGAAAAGACAACGGTTTTTATAAAAACCGATATTAAAAGCAAGCGTTTAGACATCGGTTTTTATAAAAACCGATGTAGATTCAAAAGCAAAATTCTGCAACGCAAATCTGACCTATGTCCACATTCAAGGACACATCTCTAAAAATACTCAACGTTATTTGCTCAACTTTTGACACAAGAAAGTAGACATGCAAACAAACACTTTTAAATCAGAAAATATTCCAAAAATCGATTTGGAAAAGTGAGAAAATGAGCGATGAAAACAGCTCACTCGCGGATTCACGAATCGCTTCTGACCTTTGACTGAATAATTGATCATAACTTTCAAAATACCACCCGGAATTTTACGTTCTTTATACCGTTGGATTCGTATCAAAACATTGAAGAACCCAACATGGACAAAAAAATTTATTTCCTTGCCAAAAGATACAGTTTTAAGGAAAGAGTTTTCACAAAAATATCTCCAATCGCTTCAATTCTGACCTTTGATTGAAAAATTGATCATAACTTTCAAAATACCAACCGGAATTTTACGTTCTTTATACCGTTGGATTCGTATCAAAAAATTGAAGAACTCAACATGGACAAAAAAATTTATTTCCTTGCCAAAAGATACAGTTTTAAGGAAAGAATTTTTACAAAAATATCTCCAATCGCTTCAATTCTGATCTTTGACTGAAAAATTGATCATAACTTTCAAAATACCAACCGGAATTTTACGTTCTTTATACCGTTGGATTTGTATCAAAAAATTGAAGAATCTACCATGGAAAAAAAAATTTATTTTCTTTGCCAAAAGATACAGTTTTAAGGAAAAGGTTTACACAAAAATATCTCCAATCGCTTGACCTTTGAGTACTCATGAATAATTGGTCATAACTTTCAAAATACCGCCCAGAATTTTATGTTCTTTATACCGTTGGATTCGTATTGAAAAGTTGAAGAACACAAAATGGACAAAAAAATTTATTTCCTTGCCAAAAGATACATTTTTAAGGAAAGAGTTTACACAAAAATATCTCCAATCGCTTCAATTCTGACCTTTGACTGAAAAATTGATCATAACTTTCAAAATACCAACCGGAATTTTACGTTCTTTATACTGTTGGATTCGTATCGAAATATTGAAGAATTTACCATGGAAAAAAAAAATTATTTCCTTGCCAAAAGATACAGTTTTAAGGAAAACGTTTACACAAAAGTATCTCCAATCGCTTGACCTTTGAGTACTCATGAATAATTGATCATAACTTTCAAAATACTGCCCGGAATTTAACGTTCTTTAAACCGTTGGATTCGTATCAAAAAATTGAAGAATCCAACATGGACAAAAAAATTTATTTCCTTGCCAAAAGATACAGTTTTAAGGAAAGAGTTTGCACAAAAATATCTCCAATTCTGACCTTTGACTGAAAAATTGATCATAACTTTCAAAATACCACCCGGAATTTTACGTTCTTTATACCGTTGGATTCGTATCAAAAAATCGAAGAATCCATCATGGAAAAAAAAAATTATTTCTTAAGGAAAAGTTTTACACAAAAATATCTCCAATCGATCGACCTTTGAGTACTCATGAATAATTGATCATAACTTTCAAAATACCACCCGGAATTTTACGTTCTTTATACCGTTGGATTCGTATCAAAAAATCAAAGAATCTACCATGGACAAAAGAAATTATTTTGTTGCCAAAAGATACAGTTTTAAGAAAAAAGTTTGCACAAAAATATCTTCAATTGCTTCTGACCTTTGACTGAATAATTGATCATAACTTTCAAAATACCGCCCATAATTTTACGTTCTTTATACCGTTGGATTCGTATCGAAAAATCAAAAAATCTAGCATGGATGAAAAAAATTATTTCGTTGCCAAAAGATACAGTTTTAGGGAAAAAGTTTGCATAAAAATATCTCTAGCAGAACACAAAACCACACAATAAAAAATGAAATGAAAAATAAACCCACCAATAAAATTTATTTAATATATGTATGTTTGTAGTAGAAATTAGAATTTTGATTAGTTGAGTAAATTTAAATTTATCAAACAAGTTTTTTTTTTTTTTTTTTTTTTTTTTTTTTTCTAACAATTCATATAGGTTATATATATATATTGTGCAATTGTTAACACATTCAATCTTGTAGTCAGGCGGTAAAGGCTTACCACTTTGACTTTGAGGTTGCGAGTTCGATTCCTTATAATGACAATTAATTGTCATTATTATCATAGGTGGGGTGTGCCGGAGGCGGTGGCCGGTCGGTGAGGCGGGCCGGTGGTGGTGGTTGGTCGGTGGCCGGCGACAGTGGGATTTTTTTTTGTAATTCATCAATTTTACATCAGGTTTTTTAAATCGGTTTTAACTAAAACCGATGTCTTTTCTCCTAGGTTTTTAAATCGGTTTTACAGGTTTTTTAAATCGGTTTTAACTAAAACCGATTTCGTTTCTACTAGGTTTTTAAATCGGTTATAAGTAAAACCGATTTCTTTTCTCTTGTTTTACATCGGTTAAAAACCGATGTCTTTTGCGCTTTTTTTTCTAAATCACTCAAAAAGAGGTCGGTTTTAAAATTTTCAAAAACCGATTTCTTCCATATAAAAAAACCGATTTCTTTTGCATTTTTTGTAGTAGTGATGGCCAAAGGCCATGCATTGCCCAAGCTGTGTGGGAGCCGTGGGACCCACGGCCAGAGGACCTCTCTGGTCCCGTGTGGCCCACACGCCCCCCACGGGGATGGGTGATGTGGTCATCTTCGATTGGCTCATTTTTGGTTCCCTCCTTGAATCATTTAAATGTGATTTTCTTTCCCTCCAAACATAACTTGAAGAAACTTTTCCAAGAAAAATTCTGCAGAATTCTTCACATTTTAGTTTTCTTATTTCGATCATAACTTTCTCATACGAACTCGAAATTGATTGATCCAAAAACCAATATTGTTGTTCTTGATGAGAGCTACAAACCCTAAGTATTTCCAGAGGCAGTTGACTTCATCATTTTTCTCAGTGGACTGATTTTCAGTACGTGGTCAAACTTTGTATGTTCAATTTCTTCTTTTTCATTTCATCTTTGATCATCTCTTTTATTCTTACTATTTGATTGATGAAATATGTTGAGAAGTATGTTAGATCATATGCTAGGGTGTTATGATTGATTGTTTGTTAAGTTTTAGCATTGTGATTCACTTTTGAACATAGTTTGCTAAACTTGATTTTGTTTGAAATTGATTCTAGAAATGCTATATGTGATGTGCCTCATGACATGTTCTAGGTTTAATTTCATGTTCTAAGAACAAGGTTTATAGTGTGATATATTGAATATTCTTGATTTGTTCTTATTGATTTTGCATGTATTGATTTCTAGATACTTTTTGTGATTGTGTGTTGAAAGCATATCCTAGTATATCTCTAAGCATGTTCATAGAGTTTGATTGATCATCATACTTTATTTGTTGTGATTTGCATCATTTGCATCACTTAGATCATTGTCTTGCATAAGGTTGAAGTCTCTAGCAAAGTGAGTGAAGCTTTGTGGATAGAGCAAAGAAGTCTTGATTAGAGTCGGGAGGACTCGGATAGTCAAGCAAGGAGACTTGTCTTGGGTCAGGAGGATCCGGATAGACAAGCAAGAAATCTTCCTAGAAACGTGAGCGTCTTGGATAGGAAGTTGCTTTCTAGAGGTGTAGGACACATCTCGGATAGGAAGTAGGCTTGGTAGTTCACTTGCCCGAGGGTAGATTAGGAGGTGATAGCTTGAGCGGATATCTTGTGTTGATAGCTTGAGTATGTAAATCCTTTTCATAAAGTGGATTGCTTTGCCGGTGGTTGTGGTATCAACTAGTGGATGTTTCCTCTTTGAGGTTTTACCACGTAAAAATCCTTGTGTCAATTTTTGCTTTACTTTTCTTTATCTTCCATATCTTACATTGATTGCATATCTTGTATATTGATTTACTCTTGCATTAGTTAAATCAATTCATTTGTTGAATCTTATCAAGTGTGCATTTTCTTTGTTATATTACTCATTATTTTTAATATTGGAAGAAATTGGGCCTATACCTATTCCCCCCCCTGTAGGTATATTCTACACTACTACTTAAGGGAAATTTCACCTATGACATTGTTGATCATATGTTTTTAGTCTCAATGTTGAAAGGAATGGGATTTGGGAATAAATGGATTGAAATGAATAACAATTGTGTCACAACTCCCTCTTTCTCAGTGCTTGTTAATGGGAGTTCGACGGAACAATTCGAAATTCAAAAAGGGCTTTGGCAAGGGGATCCGTTATCACCTTTTCTTTTTGACATAGTTAGTGAAGCCATGCGCAACATTCTTCAAAGGGCATCTGAATTGAATATGTTGAGAGGAATGGCCTTTGGCATGGAAGGGATACAAGTTTCGCACCTTCAGTTTGCCAATGACATGATTGTTTTCTTAGAACCCTCCAAGGATTATCTCCTCTCTCTGGAGAGGATTCTACGATGTTTTGAAATTGTGTCAGGGCTAAGGGTAAATTTCCATAAATCCTACATTGTTAGAGTAGGTAAGAGGGACTTTCCGGAGGAGAATTGGGATCACGTTTTTAGATGCAGGAAAGCTTCATTGCCAATTACTTATCTTGGCCTGCCTCTTAGAGCTAATCCTGGATCCAAACGCTTCTGGAATCTCGTAGTCCAAAAGATTGAGCAACGTCTAGCTCCTTGGATGAAAGTATAAAAACGTAGTTAAATTGCTTAAAGCATACCTAGGAGGGGAGGGGGGGGGGGGGGGGGGGGGGGGGGTGAATAGGTTTTTACACCTTTTTCAATCATTTGAAACAAACTCATGTTTGTCCCTTACGGTAGCTTTACATACAACATATAAATCAAACATTCATACATAGACAAGATAAACATGTAATCATTTAAGCATTGCCTACATAAAATCTCAACAACTAAGAATACTTGCATTCCAATATTGTTCAAAGTATTACAAGTATAATCAAATATAACTACACACAAATATAACAATATACAAAAGAATTATATTTACAATTATGATCAAAATGAATTAGCTTATAAATCACACTTTACAAAATCTTGTCTAATATACATCACAAGTGAATAATATTCAACAAGATTAAAACATACACTAAAACAAATAAGAAAGAGAGAGATAAAAAGAATTAACACATGAGATTTTTTAACGTGGTAAAACCTCCAAGGAGGAAACATCCACCGGTTGAACTACAATCATTGGGTACTATATATATTGGATGATAGATTAGAAATTCCTTAAAAGTGACTAACCTTGATCTACTTCCTATTGGAGTCTATGTCTATCCAATCCCTATTGGAAGATACAAAATCCATAAATGATTTGAAGCCACCATATATTGGAGTCCATAGCAAACCAACATCGTTGGAAGATTAGAAATTCCTCAAGAGCCAATGCACATCCCATGCAACATTCTTTATTGGAGTCTATATCTAATCAAACGCCAGTGCCTACCAATAATATAGTCAACTCCCTATCCAATGCACTTATGCCTCTAGAGAGCCTCCCATGCATAGCTATCCGGACCTTCCCGATCCTAACCAAGTCTTTCTGCTTGGTTTTCCGGACCTCTTATCCTAACCAAGTCTTCCTTGCTTGACTATCCGGATATCTTGTCCTAGTCAAGATTTCATGCCTTTTACAAGGACTTTCTAGTGTGATCATGTGAATGCAAATGATGCAAACAAGCAATTTAACATAGAACATGTGATCAATACATTCCATGGAACAACTAAATCTAAACATGTGAGAACATAAGTTATAATAGTCTAGATCCAAAACTTGAATTAAACCTAGAGTATGTGAAAAACATCTAACACAAATAGCTCCTAGTTTCATTCACATATCACACTTGAATAGATCATAAACATGAAGCACATATTCAAGATGTTATAAACATACACGAAAATACTAGAATCACAAAATGTATTCAATAAATATTCTAGCCAAAGATTTAGAGCAAGGATATAATGATAAATCAATTAAATCCTAGATAACTCTAAAAACACATACAAATGCATTAATCCTAGATTTTATCAATCAAAGGATCAAAACACAATTCAAGGATTATTAATCATAAAATGATTCAATCAAGTCACAAATAATCCTAGATATCAAACTAATCACAATACAACTCTCAATCATGTGAAAAACCTAGAATCCTAGAAACTAGTTCACATATGTCTCTAATTAGACTTTTGATTAGGTTTGATTATAAAGCTATCTTTCTCAATAGCTTTCACCATACATACACATACATATAGAAGAAGAAACCCCAAGCAAATTGAAGGTTATAAAAGAAGAAGTCATAAAGATATGAACACTACCTCAAGTTCATGAGCCGGTTCTTTTTTCTGGGTAGAACCACCAGAAATCTTGATCAAACAGCTATAAAATCACTTGGAAAAGGTAGAGGACTCAATTACGAACAATCTCTAACTTGAATTACTCAATTTCAACTTCATATGAGAAAGTTATGATGTTTGGAAGGTGAGAAAAAGTTGAGAGAAAATTCTGCACATATGGATTTCTAATTTTTCTTCTTATAATGAATGGGAGGGAACATAGGTGATTTAAATGAAATGGAGAGAGAGAATGAAGCAACCAATCAGCAGCTGCCATGTCACATAGCCGTGAGGGGCATGTGAGGCACACGGGGGCAAAGGGCTGCCCAAGTCATAAGCCTCACGGCCTCCTTCACGTGCCTACAAGGCTTGGCCGTTGGCCAAGCTTGCTCCTCTCGTGCTCCGCTCGTGTTCTTTGATTGTATTCGGGCCTTCGAACTCCAATTTTGAATCTGTCAGTTTTTAAAATACCAGTTGGGATCGCTAACAAGATTGAGAAACTTTAACGTAATTTCTTTTTGGGTGATGGTGTTGACAAAAAGAAAGTCCATGCGGTTAATATAGAAATAGTTTGTAAGAGTAAACAGAATGGTGGTCTGGGGATAGGCCGAATGCTCGTTAAAAATATGAGTCTTCTAACTGAATGGGTTTTAGCGCTTTGGTACAGAGACTACATCTCTTTGGAAAAAAGTTGTTTATGGTAAATATGGAGTGGATTCGAATTAGTTAAGATGGAATTAGCAAAGCTCTTCTTAACCTTCGTCCTTTGTTAAGAATGTTATGAGCCTCTTTGAGTTGGGATCCCCTACTGCTAATAGTTTGTTTGCTGGCATTCGAGTTATTATAGGCATGGGAGATTGGGCTAACTTTTGGAAAGACATTTGCTGGGATTTGATAGCTTTGAAGGAGGCTTTTCCAAGGATCTATGCTCTCTCCAAAATGAAGAATAGGAAAGTGCTTGATTTTGGGAGATGGTATGGTTAGATTTGGGAGTGGGATATTCCATTGAGGTGCCCTTTGTTTGGTTGGGAAACAGAGTAGTGGAGAAGCTTGTTGTTAGTTTTGGAGTGTATCCAAGTTCGAAGTTGGACAAGTGACAAAATAGCTTGGTCTTTTTGCAAATTAGGTGTGTTTTCGGTGAACTCCTTTCGTAAATGTCTTGTAGGATCTTCTTCAGCAAATTTGCTGAGTTCTAGCTTCATCTAGATAGGATTATGTCCTCCTAAGGTAGAAGTTTTTGCATGGCAACTTTTCAAGTGAAGAATTTTAGTGAAAGCAGTCATGTTGAGATTAGGGATGGAGTCAGTTTTGGATGCAAATTGCATGGTTTGCAAGTCTGGTTTTGAATCAACTAATCACCTCTTTATTCATTGTAATTGGTCGTGGATTGATTGTTGTGAAATCTTGTTGTAAAACACTAAACTCACAAGTGCACGAATCGTGATGATAAGTATAGCGGCAAGTAGAGATCGTTCCCACTAGGAAAAGTGATTTATTGACTAAAACTAATTCTCATTAAAGTTAAATTAAAAGTAACCGAACGATTGTTAAGAGTTGATACTTGAATTAAGACTAAATTAAACTAAGAAAATAAATTAATCAAAAGCAATTAAAAGAATGTGATTTGTGATCGAGAGATGAGAAGAACTAGGTCATCAATGCTCCCCAACCATGTTTACTCTATGCTTCGAATTATTGTGATAACAAAATATTAATCAAGTTAAAGGGTTTGTTCTTTTCTTTAGTATGATTGTTACTGTATGATCTTGGGATGAATCAAATGTTCTCAATCGTAATTTACCCATAGATCAATGATGCGAACTACAACTGAGAACCCATTAAGTGCAAGAACTAATGAACCAAAACCTACTTGCATAGATCAATGCTAAGATCAATTTTATCCATTCAATTGAAGATTAATTAAGATTATGTATAGATCAACACTCCAAACTCAATTATTAAATTATCAAAACCCTAAATTCATGCCAATGTATGATCATGCATTAACAAGAATAAATAATTAAGACTTAGAATGAATTGAATAAATCAAAACTTGAATTGATGAAAATATAATCAATTCTATCATAGAGCATTCATAGAGGTTCACATTGATTCCCTAACATGAGTTAGTTACACATGACAAAAATAACAAGAGAAGTGAAAGAAAAGACAAAACCCATCGTGGCCTTCAATGATTCCTTCAAATCTTCAATAATGAATTCTTCTTCGTCTTCGAATCTTCGATGTGTAAAGATGAATGGAAGTTGTGAGGTGATGTGTGGTGATGGAGTGGTGGGGGACAGCTCCCTTGGTGGCTTGGGACCTCCCTTGGTTTTTGTCTCCCGAAATTAGGGTTCACAAGGGGTTTAGATAGGTATAGATGCTAGACTATGTCCTTTAAATAACAAGGAAATCACTTCCCTAGGAACTCTACCTTTTTGGGATTTTATTTCTTTTATAATCCATTAAAATTGATTACTTATTGAAGGAATATATGGATTAGGTGTCTACTTGCTTCCCAAGATTCCCACACATATCCAAGAATATTTCTCATTCCGATAACTTGCAAAACAAATCCCATCACTATTCACGGAATTATGATTGATCTGATTATCGAGAACTAAAATGGGCATAACTTCTTCAAGAAATATCGGAATTAAGATCCGAAAAGTGCGCCAGAAACTAGACTTCTGAGGATTTTCCATCCATACGTAATAGGCCATACAAATCAATCACATCTGAGAGATATGGTGCCCGCAATCTTGCTCTTCTGCACCGAATGAAATTCAACTTTTCCGTTGTTTGTGCCGCGGCACGGATACATGCTCCTGGACCGTGGTCAACACTACACTAAACCTCTGGAAATGACCGTGGATTGGGCCGTGGTTTGACTCCTTTCTAGACCGCGGTCTATACAGCGGAAACACACTGGTATTCATCGTTGTTGGAGACGTGGTTCAGGCTCCTTGCTTGGCTTGCAGTATGGACCACGAAATATCATCTTTTTTGCTCCTTTTCTCCAAAATAACATCCAACACCTTTTCTATGGAATGTGACCTACACATGCTCAACAAACACATAAAATACCTAATTTCACTCGAGAACAAAGCACAAATAATAGGAAATTGGGACCTAAAACATGTATAGAAATAGACCGATCATGGATCTTGTGGAAGAATTGTATGGGATGTTGATTGATACTCGCTTTTTACATTGTTATCAAATTTCAAGTTCAAAATTTATTTTTAAAGAAAGTCCTACGCAATGTGCTATAAAGTTTGGAAAATAAGTAAAACGGTAAGCGAGGGTATCGTTCCGCGGGGAGATGTGATTCGCCGACCATATCAAGTTCTAGCATTTATTGAAAGCATTTTAAATAGAATGCGGATGTGGTGAGAATGGTGTGTGTGAAGTATGTACATGTGTGTGTGTGTGCAAGAATGGAAAATGAAAATAAATAAAAATAAAAACAAAGAGAATATGGAAGGGTGAGAATGGTGTTTAAAGAGATAAATAAAAGGGTGGATAGAAGAGATGTAGGATATGGACACACAAGGGTTAATAAGTTCACCATACATAAGTGCACACCTAGTGATTGTTAAACAATGAAGTGCATCCAATTCAAGTTAAGGGTTTGTTCTTGTCTCAATCTATTTTATACCCATTCATATAGCTAATGGTTGAAGAATGTGCCGAGAGCCTCTCAAACACGAAACCGTAACCAACATATGTGAACCGATTCTATAAAAAAAACTACATTGAGTCTCAATAATAGCTTCGTAATGTAAAATGGCAACATGTAAGTCTAATAAATGTGGAGAGATTGTAACTCCAACCATGACTCACCTAGAGCCCCTAGAGTGAGAGATTGCCAAAGTCCTATTAATAACAAGAACAATGAACCAAAACTCTTATAATCTGGCAATTTACTAATTTCATTCATTCTTTCTAACTAATTATCCAAGACTATGTCTGGAAGGCCTTACAAATGCACAACCCTAACTCTAATTCACTCAAACCCATCCATACAAGTCAATCTCGACTTTCCAAAGACATACACACACAAATGGGATATTTGATTACAACAACTCCTACAATTAAGTTAATATACTCCTAATCACATTCATGAACGCATATCAATTTCCAATATCCATACACAAGCATTTCAAGATAAGAGATATAATCAATAAAAGCAAGAATGAATCAAAACACAAATTGGATTTAAAAACAACATCACATATATGAGCACAATATAGGTTTACAAATATTCCCAAGTGGGGATTACATATCTAAGAAAACAAGAAATACAAAGAGAACGAGATAAAAGAGAAAACCTAAGTGGAGAGCCCCTCCAAAATGTGCTAATCTCTTTCAACCATGCTTGGCTCAAAATTGGTCAAAGGCCACTCCTTTCCCCTTGTAATCTACTCCTAGATGGATGGATGATGGGTAAAAGGTGTGGTGGAGAGGCATCCATGGAGGTGGATGCTTTTTGAAATCTTTTCTGAGGAAAACCTCCATTGATGCTCTTAATATCTTTTCTCTCTCTCTCTCTCTCTCTCTCTCTTATTTGTGGGGAAGAAGATGAAGAAGAAGAAGTATGGTGAGTGTGGTCTCTATATGAGAGGAAGAGAAAATGTGAATTTATAGTGTGGGGAGAATTATGGCTTAATGGGTGGTGAAATTATTAGTTTGAACCTCAATTCGCCCTAAAATTAACCTGACGTTGGGTGATCGATGGTTGGATTTGGCGGCAGGGGCCGCCATTCCAAACCGCCGAATGAAGTTGATGATGCACTAGTCTTGATCGACGGTTTCCAATTGATGGCCAGGCTGCCAAATGGCAAACCGCCAAATGCTTCTTAGACACCACTGATGTTGAACGTCGGTTATAGATTGGTGGCCTTAACTGCTGAATGCAACCGTCGAATAGCTTCTTTTCTGCACTTTGTCCGTAAGTTGCTGGATGTTATTTTCGAGAAAAAAAGAGCTTAAAAGTGATAAAAGGGAAAAAAAATGTCAATTTTCACAGTTCAAACCGCTGCCAATGCTATACACCAGCTATAGCCCAGCCATCGATACAGTTCAGAGGTGTAATTGATAGTTTCCGCGGTGTATACCGCTTTCCAAATATGACATCAACCGTGACCCGTGCTACGCAACACTCTAAAAGAAGCACTGCTTGATAGGCTGCGGCACATGCAAGTGTCTGTGCCGCGGTATAGGGGGCGATCGTGCTAAATCTTTGTTTTCTCAGGAATCCTTAAAACCTTACTTGGTGGAATCATATAAATAATTTCTATTCTTTTCTTAAATAGGATACATAGCCTACAACTATTAATCATTAATTCCTCTTTCACAAACACAACACACAACTCAATTCTTCCATCTTTACACAAAAGATTTGCAAGACGAAGAAGATTCATCATTGAAGACTTAAAGAATTCATTGGAGGCCTCAATGGGTTTTATCATTTCATTCTCTTCTCTTGTTATTTTCATTATGTGTAACTAATTCTATAACTAGGGAACCAACGTGAACCTTTTGTGAATGATCAAGTATGGATTAAGTATTATTTCATCAATTCAATTCTTGATTTATTCATTGTGCTTTAACTGCTTGACTCCTCATTAGTTTTAATTTTCATTCACACCATAGATCAAAGGGTGGATGATTATTTGGCATGAATATTTGGCATCAAATGGTCAGTTCACTAAGCCAAAAAGCGTACATAGATTACATTATATGAGGGATATTTTGTTTCTACTCCTAAACACTCAGTAGGTTCTTAGCATTAGATCTGATCTTTATAGGTTGTATATTGAGCATTATAGAACATTCATCATTAAAATATTTCAAATGTTAATTTTGATCTTCTTTTTTTAAAGACGAACCAGTGGAAGTGATGATTAGACTATGTGTGCTTGAACTATTTAAAAGGCCTTAAATATTTCCTACCCTTTATGTGTGTGCTCCATAGCCATGTTTGAAGCCAAACACTGGATAAGCCTTTTTCTTTCTTCACCACATTAACTTTAATCCATGTAAGCCTAAATTATAGCCATACCTTATAGCTTGGGATCATGCTTTGAGAATGTGAAGAAGATGAGATAGTTCTGCACGTGATCTTTGTGCATATTTCGATCAGAGGCCAATGAAGGAAAGAGCTGCATTCAATCCAAAAGTGTAAGGCTGAAAGTTGTTGTTTTTTTTTAATTTTTAATTTTTATGTAATTCTTTGGTTCTCAAAGTGTTAAATTCAAAAAAACAATCATAATAATAATATATAAAAAAAAAAGTTGCCACCAAAATAAATGGTGTGCTGAGAGAATCAGATAATAGATTGTTTATGAGTGCAATAAAGTCAACTAAATTGCAAAGTTTGAATCTACTCAAAAGGAGTTTGACACAGAGAGAATGGTGGATTTCAAAGGATAAGTGGCAATATTCCACTTACAATGGAAGACAATGAAGACCAAGAGGTTTGTGCAAAGCCGTAAAGGTAATTGAAGACTCTCATGGTATGAACCTAGGTTTTTGAATTCTATTTTCTCATTCTTTCTTAACCTACACCCAGTGGCCCCATTACAACCTTAATGAAAAGTCTAACTAATCTGTTGGTTGTCCTTGCTATGAAAGTAGAAGTGAATCATGTGTTTATCTTGTTCATAATGTTTGATTCTTTTCATGAGATCTTTTGCATACAAATCAAGCATTCTTTCAATGATATATTCATATGCAATTAAACTTGAAAAATTTCTTGTGCATAACTTCTTTCGCACATGCTTGATGAGTGTATTTGCCTAGGTTCTGTGTGAATTAATGAGTGATATCCTGTGAGAATTAGAGTCGATGCGAATTATATCTATTGTATTTAGTGAATGAGACTTTGAATCTAGAACGTCTTGAGCATGGGCTTTTCACTAAAAATTGAGCAATTGCATTCAGATTCGTGACATCATTTTAGTCTTTACTTATTGGCTTATGCATGCATTGTTTCAACATGGGCACACTTCAATTAAATCTTAGATGACTAGTGTTTATAGGATACGTCTGTGGGTGTCGTAACTGTAAGCCCCCAGGAGACAAAACTCCTCCTACTAGGGCCGCCTAGGGGTTTAAAGGCTTGTTGCATACCCTCAATGCTATTGTGTTCCCTACAAAAGTGGCTTAGTTAGGATTTTCATTTCTAGGTTTAGTTTTTAATTTATATTTTCTTAGTTTTGTTCGAGGACTAGCAAAAGATAGATTTGAGAGTATTTGATTTGTCTAATTTTATATATGTTTTTCACCCTTATTTCCTATGTAATAGGCTTGTCTCTTGAGTGTTTTAGTTTGTTTAATGTGTTTATTGAGCATGTGTATGTCACATTCATTAATAGAACTATTGGATGTTATTTTCACGGAAAAAAGGAGCTTAAAAGTGATAAAAGGGCAAAAATGACAATTTTCACAATTCAAACCACTGCCCATGCAAGACACCAGCTACAGCCCAGCCAGCGGCATACTTTAGAGGTGTAATTGACAGTTTCAGCGGTGTATACCGCTTTCCAGACATGACATCAACTGCGGCTCGTGCCACGCAACACTCTAAAAGAAGCACTACTTGATAGGCCGTGGCACATGCAAGTGTCCGTGCCGCGATATAGGGTGCGGTCGTGCTAAATCTTTGTTTTCTCCGGAATCCTTGAAACCTTACTTGGTGGAATCATATAAATAATTTCTATTCTTTTCTTAAAGAGGATACACAACTTACATCTCTTAATCATTAATTCCTCTTTCACAAACACAACACACAACTCAATTCTTCCATCTTTACACATAGAAGATTCATCATTGAAGACTTGAAGAATTCATTGGAGGCCTCAATGGGTTTTATCATTTCATTCTCTTCTCTTGTTATTTTCATTATGTGTAACTAATTCCATAACTTGGGAATCAATGTGAACCCTTTGTGAATGCTCGTGTATGGATGAATTATTATTTCATCAATTCAATTCTTGATTTATTCATTGTGCTTTAACTACTTGACTCCTAATTAGTTTTAATTTTCATTCACACCATAGATCAAAGGGTGGATGATTATTTGGCATGAATTTAGGATCAAGATTATTAGAGAATTAGGGTTAGAGTATAGATCAAAACCTAATCCTAATTAATGCTCACTTGAATAAATAAAATTTATCTTTAGCATAGATTAAAGCAAAGTTTAGATTTTGGTTCTTTATTCTTGTACTTAACAGGTTTTCGATTATTGTTCACACCATAGATCAAAGGGTGAATAGTGGTTGGGAACACATGACTCATCCCGTGATCGTACAGTAATAGTCATGTTAAAGATAAAGAATGAACCATTGAATTGATTGAATTTTGTTACAAGTTAATTCCATACTGAAGATTGTATAACATAGAAAAGCATAAGAAGAAAAGGATCATGAATCGTACCTTTCTTCGGTTCTAGATCGAATGTAAGATGTTTCACAGGTCAGGAAAGAGCCACCAAATTGGGACTCAAACTCTGATCACAGTATAAGTATCCTCTCTTACTGTTTCTCTCTTTTCTGTATTTCACGTAATACACCCACATACTCACTGTTTCACTTGCACAAACTATTGCTTATATAAGACACACTCCTATTTTGTCTCACATAGTGTTTTAGTAGAGTCAGTAGAATAACTGCACAAGTAGTTATCTACAATAACTGTTAGAGCAGTTATTATTAAGTGTTGGGTTTGGGCTTCATGGGCCAAGACCATGCAATTGGGTTTGGACCCATTTTGGGTGTACCCAATTAATACTAACACATACATTGAGTATTCATAATTGGGAATCATTGATGACTTAGTGCTTTCTTTCCATTCATCACAACCAATTTTATTAATTGCTATCTTAGTTCAATTTAATTTAGTTTTAGTTTAATTCATTCATCAAAACAATCTTTGGTTACTTTTTAATTTAACTTTAATCAGAATTAGTGTTAATTGGTAAATTACTTTTCCTCTTGAATTTGCTGCTGTATTTATCTCACGATTCGTGCACTTGCGAGTATAGTATTTTATAACAAGATTTCACACATCAAATGGTGGGATATTTCTAGTTGTCATAATCTGATATTTTAAGGACTGGCTAGAAGGATGGCCTAGTCTTTGTCCCTCTCCAAAAAATAGAAGGGCTTGGTTTTTTGTTTTTTTTTTTGTTTTTGTTTTTTTGGTTTTGTTATCTGGACAATTTGGGAGACCAGGAATGAGTTAATCTTTAAGGGAGTTGAGGGAGTTGAGGCCAACCTTGATAAAGCTATGGACATGGTTAAATTTAGGGTTGCTTGGTGGTTCAAACGCAATGGGAGAGGATCTATGGAGTCCTACTTATAATTATATTATATGCTTTGTTTTGTTAGTATATATATATAATTAAGTGTGCTTGATTATGCTACTAATTATATGATGCACATGTAAGCAAATTCTCATAAGTATGTCAATTAATTTAATTTTGATCCTACCTTGCATGAGAATTATTTGGAATGAATGGAATTGTCATGGGTTTGACGGCTTCGCGGGCCTTGTGCTTGGCGGTATTGTGGGCTTTGTGCATAGTGGCTTCTTGCGAACATTTATATCTGGCAGTTTGCGGAGTAAATGTTTGGCGGTACCCGAACATTACATCCGGCTGTTTAACATTGCACCCGGTGGTATGCGAGTTGAATGTTTGGCAATTGTACGTTATTTTTCACGAACCCAAGACATTGTCCATCCATGTATGAACACTTTTACATTAGTGATGGTGAAGAGAGGAGGCTTATAGATAAGAAATTCGAAATTGTTAGTGGGTAGAGATTCACACGTATCCATTTTGGTATTTCATGTTCTTTGCACATGTGTGACTTAAGTGTAAGTGTTTAAAACTTCATGAATCATGTTTTCTTATGTTTTGAGATTTTAAATTCCCACTGGGCTGTGTAGCTCACCCCTCATTCCACGGGTACACAAGATTATGGAGATAGTAGTGTTGTGCCCGAACTTTCATGAAGATGCATTGTTATATGCCATGCTAAAAAGAAAATGTCTTCTGCCATTAGAACTTAAGATATGCATTTTGTATTTCACACCAATGTTGAGCATAGATCATAGACTATGCTTTTGATGTGAATGCATTATGTATCATGTGGAGACTATATTTGATTATGAGATGTATAAGATTTGTTTAATGACATATTATAATACACTTTTATTATCACTTTCTAATTTTTTATCACATTATATTAGTCCAACTTAAATCCATTTAAGGGTTGGGTCGTGACAGGATTGAGAGACCCTGTTACTTTAACCATGCTCAATATTAAAAATATTTGCATTGATCTGTCTTCTGCTAAATCTATGAAGCAAGAGGTTACCTGGGATCTCCCTCATAGGGACAATTTGAAGTTCAATATAGACGGGTCGGCTAGGGGAAAACCTGGTCCTGCTTGTCTGTTTTTTTTTTTTTTGGGGGGGGGGGGGGGGGGGGGGGGGGGGGGGGGGGGGGGGGGGGGGGGGGGGGTTGGTGTGTGGGGGTGTTGTGGGTTTCTTAGAGATGCGACGGGCAAAATCTTATGTGTTTTCTCCTTACATATTGGTATGCAGGATTCTAAGAAGGCAGAGGTCTTGGCAATACACAAAGCTCTTGAGCTCTGCGCCTCTGAACCGTTCCTTATGGGTAAGGACATTACGATTGCAATTGATTCGAAGGTGGTTATGTCCTAGATTAATAGCGAAGAATTTGGAAGCTTTGAGCACCTGAGTCTCTTATATGACATTTAAAGCTTTAACCATTATCTGGGAGGTGTTAAGGTTTGCTATAACTCGAGATCAACAAACTCTTTTGTGGACAAGTTGGCTAAGATGGGCTCTTCTAACAGTAGCGACAAGGTGGTTTGGAGTGACAATTGATTCCTCTGTTTTGCTCTGGTTGTTGTGTGCTTGCTAGTCTCAGCAATCCAGCTCTTGTTCTTTTCTCTGTTTTTACGTTTTGGGAGCCTAAGCCTTTTTGTTTGCTTGGGTTGTTGTTGCTTGTTGTTCTGCCTTTTTTGTTGGTGTTTGGGGGAGCTAGTCCTGCCTTGTTTCTTTCGTTGCTCTAGGCTTCGACCATTAATGAATTTGTTGTTAAGAAAAAATAAACAGTGCATCTCATACCAAAAAGTATGCGTGGTACGTGTGCGCATTGGAACCATGCATGTACTGTGCATTTTGTCCACATCAATAGGAATTTTAGGTTTTCTTGCCCTAATTCCCAAACCCTATATATACCTCATTTCCTCTCTTTTCCGGCTACCTCTCACACGACCTTTCAACTCCAATAGATTCAAATTTCTCAAGAAACCATCTTTACTCATTTCCACCACCTTTTCCTTCACCAAACCACCAAATCTCATCATCCAAACACCATCTAACACTCAACTTCATCATCTAACCACAAAATTAACCTCATCACCCATACCTAAATCCCACCATAAAAACCCCATCTTGGAGTAAGAGGGAGTGAAGGAGAGAAGGAGCCAAGTACTTAGCAAGCAAAAAACGAGGAGACCTTCATTTAGTTTACTCTTACCTCCCTCGTTTTTTGCAGATTTCGCTAATTTTCATTTTTAATTATCATTATTGACATTTTAATTTAGCTTTCTACAGCAAATTCTCACTGTAGGATTATTGATATTTCCTTAAATGTCGACTTATGCAAAAGATTGTCCGGTTCATGTTTCTAATTGTTTTTTTTTAAGCAAAACCTTAATGGTCAGAACACCAACAAAGGAGAAATTTTATTAAGACGGAATAAAAGAGAACATAGTACAAAGAAATTAGCGACATTAAACATGGAAACCTGGAACTCCCCACGTAAAATACAATTCGGAGGACGGGAGGAGAATCCCACGACCAAACATAACCAGGAATATCTGCCACCTTCATTAGCTAAAATATCTGCCACCATATTACCTTCCCGAAACGTGTGAGAGATCAGATGACAAAATGCATCCTAATTGGTATCATATAAAAAAGTGGGTATTTGGTTACACCCATCCCAATTGGAGATAAAAGATATTTTATGATAAAAAACTTATGATAAAGATATTTATTTCACCATTATAACTAAATATATTTTTTTAATAAAAAGATATAGTTGAAGATATGATGAATGTAATTAATGGGTGTACATAGTATTTGGTTTATTTATCTTTAAAGTAATTTATCCTAATCGGTAAATTATTAATGAGATATTTTTAAAATTAAATTTTTTAATAAAATATAGGTGTACAAATTATATTTATAAATGGCAATATTGGCACCCGTTTGGAAATACATATACATCCCGTGGTTGTATGGTAGATTCTCACATTAAGTAGACACAAAATTTAGACAGAGTTCCACAATAGTTGGCTTAAATCACCTTTCAAACTACCCAACGTACTTATGTTACACAAGTCTCATAGAAGGTATTTAAATTAAATTGTTCTCTACGTACCAACAAAAAAAAAAAAAAACAAAAAAAAAAAAAAACAAAAAAAAAATTTGAATTGTCTCTTCACTAATTTTGTTTTAAGTACAAAACTGTAATTTTTTTTAAATTTTTTTAATTAAATATTGAAAATAAAGATGTTTAAACTATTTGGTGGGGACCTGTACCAAGGCATTACTATACCAAAAAATGACCTTGTTGATCATGTCCCATATCTTGCAAGTTGCGATTTTTCTATAGCAATATATAAAGTTATAATTTTCTATTGTAAGTTTCAATGTAAAATGTGGATAAGCCTTTATAATATCAAAAATATTCTCTGAATTTTTGAAACATAGTAGAATATATTCCCTAGAATTTGTCAAAACCTCACTTAAAAATTTAATACAAACCTCTCCTCAAAAAAACCAATCTTTAGAGTAATATCACTTGAAACATTTTATAGATGCATGTTAAGACGTACTTGTCTAACAAATTAAGCCTTGTGGCTTGCAAAAATGTTAATTAAAATTATTCAAAAGGCAACATTTATATAGAAATTAATTAGCATAAGTCGATCACCTCCATATATGTCTTTCAAGGTATGTGCTGCAGTTTCCCCAAATTCTGTCGTTTCTGCCTTATTTTTTCAGTTTTTTTTGGGTTGGTTTAGTAAAACTCTTTTAGAAAGAATCAATAACTCAATTATTATTTTTTGTTGCTAAAATTTGAGATTTCTCCTATTTAGGTCACCAGTTTTGGAGTCCTGATCCTTGTTGAAGTTTGGCCTGATTATAGACCAACGGGTTTGGTTTGTCAAAATTTATAACAGATAAATTTGATACAACTTCGAATTAAAAGGGAACTTTGATAACGTCTTAGTACATTTAAGAAAAGTATGTGAAATTGACATGGAAGATTCGTTGATGCAGAAGAAGCCCATCACAGACATGAGACATCTCGAAATGCTTGCAATATTTTTGTTTGGTACAGCTAGCTGGCCGATCCGGATCAAAATTAACCCAAAAATTTTCTTTCAGGGAGAGAATCTTTCACGTTTCTTGTCTGTTCTCTTGTCATTTTATACAACAAGAGTCAGGAGAGTTAATGAAAAAGTTGTTATAAGTGACAAAAAACTGAAAATTTGTAGTTTGAAATCTGCAACTTTCTTCAAGATTCTAAGATATATTCCATTTCACGCTGTCCATGTTATATATTATTATAATAACACTACTAGCTGGCTTCTTATCACCGAGCTTGGTCTCCTGCATTTCTTTTTCTTCATGATCCAAGAATGTGCAGGGTGGCAGAGTGAAACATTGAAACACACAATGCATATAACTTAACCTAAATTCAAAAAAGGAATCTATTCACAAGAATGCAAAAAAAAAAAAAAAAAAAAGAAAAAAAAAAAAAATCCTTGTAATACTCAAAAGATTACTATATTAATGACCATAAACTTCATAATGAGTGACAAGATGAGGTTGGCTAGTGGAGAGATAAAATAAAAATACCCTAAATTAATTAATTAGTAGTTCACGTTACTTAAATATTATTATTGAGTCATTTCCTATAAGATTAAACTTTTGAATCTGATGATTACTAACTAACATAGTATCACAATCTAATTGTTGAATTTGTTATTTATTATCTAGATTTGTTTTGTGTTTGGACTCAGCCATGACGTGAATGGTCTTGCAGGTGACTAGGTGAGGGATATGCTAGAATGCTTAAAAACTATTGTTGTGTTTTTTTCTATAAGAATAAGGAATTTAGATGCTCTGCTGATCTGATCTTTTTCCCGATCTCACATAATCTTATAACATATAAGCATTACAATGAATGGGTGGTTAATATATGATTAGTTTTCACAACCAGTTTATCAACAACCAATCACATGTTTTGAAAAAGTCAGGAAAAAAAATCAGATTAGTAGACGATCCAAATCCAAGAATAAGACTTGAACCAAAAATTTGGGTGTGAGAAGCTCCGCTGATCAACCTCCATCAATTTCAACATGTCCTTTGATTAACACATGCATTAGACCTCTTTAAAATTCTAACTTTATTAAAATAAACATATATTACCATCTAGAGAACACTACAATCTGCTGGGAATGATTTTTATAAAGAGTAGTCTGCTAAGAATGTTTTTTTATATTGAGTCTGCTGATCAGAATGTTTTTTGGACCGTGCCGTAGATTAGATTCGAGGATTAGTATTCTGTGTTCCTTCTGTTGACCAACACTATAGTTTGCACAACCTTTCTCGAGTACCTCTATAAACAACTTCATGTATGGAAACAATACTTACTTCAATTCATGATCATCAACTGAACGCAATGATGCAGTCCAAATGGAAGAAATAGATGCTGATCCAATACATACAAGTCCACCAAAATCAGAACTCTACGCGTTTAATTTTCCTTGATCTATTTCACTGGAGGCGCAGCTACACTACTAATGACAGTTACAATTCAAATGGCAGAAATAAATACTGATCATCCAACATTACAAGTCCACCACGAGCTAGATTCTGGTAGGTTCTCTCTCAATTTCTCATTCAAACACTATCCCACCCCACGTAATAAAGTTGATCACAATTTTGAATTGGATCTCGAACCAAAGTAAAATATAGGTGTCTCTTTATTTTTATTTTTAATTTGCTTTTGTGTGATTTGATTCTTACTTTGTGTATATCAGGAGAAACAGATCAGGAAGTTAATTCAGCTCATGATGATCATCAAGTAATAACAATCCAACCACAACAAACAAATAATATTGCTCGCCATCAACATCAGAATTTCAGGCCTTCCCTTGAGCTACTTTCTGGTAATTTTAAGTGCTTTTTTTTTCGTACAAATTAAAAATATATATATATTTATATATCTGAGCCATACCCATCTGGATCTTGGAAGAAATCAATAAAGTATAAAAATCATGTAAAAAAAAAGGTGCCAATTTTAATATACTTAGCTGAATTTATACGAACAGGTGAACTATACTTCCAGATTTGTGTGCCGCTTCATAAAGCTGCATTAAAAGGAAACTTGAAAGAAGTTTACAATATTTTAAGAGTTCATGAGGAGAACTTGAATAGATCATCTTTGCTACTCATGGCTATTACAAGAGGACATGCGACTATTCTTCATGTTGCAGCAGGAGCAAGACAAACATCCTTCGTAGAGGAGATGATAAATTCAATACAACCCAGTGAATATGAGTCGACGATACTACTACAAGACAACAATAGAAACACTTCATTTTGTTTCGCTGCTGCGGTGGGAGATGTGGAAATTGCTAAGATTATGCACAACAAGAATCCAAATCTCAATCTGGCGGCTATCCGTGGCAACCATAACAAGACTCCTCTTGACATGGCTGTTATGTTTGGACAAAAGGAAATGGCTACATTTTTATATGATGCCACTGAAAACATTTTGAATCAAGATGAGCGAACTGCCCTATTTTTCAGTAGTATCACTACAGGTCTATATGGTACGTATCATGAATAGGATAAATATTGTTTTTTATGCCTCTTAAAATTTTCATTGCGGAAAAAAAAAGGAAAATTATTTGGTAGATAACAGAGATATAATGGAACCTTAAATGTATAAATTTTGTTTTAAGTACATCTTTATACAGTTGTGGCTTATATTAAAGCGCTAAAATATTATTGTCAAACCATTTTCTATCAGACTTAAGTTGTTAAGTATTATGCTTATTAATCTAGTATTAGAGTTAGGTTTGAAAAAGTCAATTTGCATTTCTATTTGGGCTTGATCAACATGTCAAGCCCATCGGTCTAACAAAGTCAATTTATATCTCTATTTGGGCTTAGTCCATGTGCCAAGCCTATCCATCTGGTAGAGTGCTCAAATACGATTATTAGGGTAAGGGTGTAGGCCGTAGGGTGCTTAAATATTGTTTTTGGATAATTTTCTATTAGGTTAAGCCTTGTAATTACCAGCTAAAAAGATATTTGGATGGTTACTAACAGCTTAAAAGATTTTGATGAATTGCTTAGATATGGCGTTGAAACTATTAAAAAGTCATCGGGTGCTGGCAATGACTCGTGACGAGAACAATGAGACGGCCTTACATATGTTGGCCCGGGAGCCAAACTCAATGACAACTCAAGCTCTTGAACTGATCTTATGTCTATGGGAAGAAGTAAAAACAAGACCATATGCGGAAGTTGGAGAGTTAATCACACACCCTACAAAGTTGTTGTTTGATGCAGCTAAATTGGGGAATTCTGAATTTTTAGCTGCACTTGTTGGTTCTTATCCTGATTTAATTCATCTATTAGATGAACAAAATTTAAGCATATTTCACATTGCCATTTTGCATCGTCATGCCAATATATTCAAACTGATATATGAAATGGGCTTCGATAAGGAGTTACTAGCTACTTATGTAGATGAGCAAGATAATAATATGTTGCATCTAGCAGGAAAATATCCAGAATCACCTCCGGCCAGTGTTGTTCCAGGCGCAGCTTTAGAAATGCAACGAGAATTACTAATGTTTGAGGTAATTATAATTTCTCATTTGTCACTTGGCTTTAATTTTATGTATACCGAGGTAATTATATTGTCCATTCTAGGGTTCTGTTTTGTTTTTTTCGTTAAAAGAAAAAATCAAAATGGTGTTCTCTTAATATGTGTGTGCCCTAACATTTAGGCATGTGTTACATTCGATCAAGTTATATATTAACATTCAAGTTCTCTTATTTTGTGTCTAAAGAAAATTAATTTGATGCAGGAATTTAAAATAAATCAACTTATCATTTACATTCAAGTACTCATGTTCCCATTTCTCTGCAATTCCAAATTTGAAGCTTGAATCTGTAACATATTTTCTATAAAATGTTGCTTGATAATGGTTGTAGGAGGTCAGAATGATCATGAAACCCTCATTGAGAGACAAGCAAAATTCAGAGGGCCACACTCCTAAAGAGTTATTCACCGTGACACATAAAGATTTACAAAAAAGAGGAGAAACGTGGATGAAGAGCACAGCTAAGTCATGCATGCTTGTTGCCACACTCATTGCTACTGTAGTTTTTGCAGCAGTCTTCTCTATCCCGGGCGGAAACAACCAACAAACAGGAAGACCTATTCATCTAGACAAGACCTTTTTCAAAGTTTTTGCTGTTTCAGATGCAATCGCTTTGTCCTCCTCTTCCATCTCTATATTGGTTTTTCTGTCTATCCTTACATCGCGTTACGAAGAAGAAGATTTTCGCATGTCATTACCACTTAAGTTGATGTTTGGACTCTTAACTCTCTTCCTATCTGTTATAACCATGACGATAGCCTTCAGCTCAGCCTTCTTCTTGTTTTATCCTAGCATTGAAAGATTGAATTGGATCACCATGTCCACGGCTGTACTTGTTTTTGTGCCTGTCACTCTATATGTTGGACTGCAATATTCCCTCTTGAGAGACATTATCTATTCAACATTTTGTTCAAGGAATCAATTTATTCGAACTCTTTTGCGGACAATTTGGCCAAGTTAGGCTCTAGTATGAATGTGGATTTCATACAATGGAGAGATAGTTGATTTTGTGCTTGTGTGTGGTGTTATGTTTTGTGGTGCTATGGTTTGTTGGAGGGGGTTTCTATTGATGGGTTTGGATGTTCTGTTTTGCTCTGCCTAGCTTTGTTGTCTCTGTTTCTACCGGTGGCCTTTTTTTTTTGGACTGTTGTTTGGCCTTTGTTTGGCTCTTGCTTGCCTCTTTGTGCTTTGTTGTGCTGCTCCTGTGTTGTTGTTTCTCCTTGCCTTCTTGGCTTTTCAATAAATTTCGCTGTTAAGAAAAAAAATATGATGATCAGGAAAATGTTTTTTTTTTTTAAGCAATTGCTAATTAATTTATGGGGGCAGACCCTACTTTTAGATTTTGTTGTTCTTCTTTGTATTCTTTCTCTCATATATACTAAAAGTATATATTGTTAAAATTGAAGAGAAACAGATAACAAAGAGAAAATAGAGTTGCTAATGATACAAAGAGATACAGGTGTTTGATAAATGAAAAACCTCCATTGATGACTCTCAAGCTCAAGAGTTCTTTTTACATTTTATTTTTTTGAGAATTCTAAATAACTACAATCAATTACACATGATCTTGAATATATACCACGCTAGCTGAAATCAGTGTCTAACTAACTTCTAACAAAAAGCTTGATGATCAGGAAAGTAAATCATGGAGGTGGTGATACCTCAGCATTTGTAACTGTTTTGATCATCAACTTGCAACAGCCTAACTTCCAAGGTTGACTTCATCTCTATTCAACTTGCTCAACCCTGTTCTTCTTTGATGAAGGACTTGATCATTCTTTTCACTCGCCACATACACTGATAGATCAGTATTGTTACACATATGATCAAGTCCTTTACTAGCAGATGTCATGCCCCGACCCGAAGGTCAAGACATGATCTTACTTACTAACAAATATCTTACAGAATCCGAAACAAAAATTTCAATACGATTACATAAACCCAAAGTTCATATCTAAAAGGAACATTAACAAAAGTCTGCGAGACAAGAAAACTACTATAGCCTAGGGAACCAAGAACTAAACTCCGCTGAGATGCCAATCCATGCTACGAGAGAATCACAATGTACTAAGTGAGTTTGGAAACTCAGTAAGCATACTAAACATAATTTTTGTACATATACAAAATATCTCAAATTACGAAAAGCCATAACTTTCAAAACACAGTTCATAAATCATTCGAATCATGTAATTATCAAATTTGCTAGGTTCCTTTTATCTATTATTGCTTAGTAGGACTTTTCACATATCACATAGAGGAGCCAAAGTTACCCGTCGACAACTAATGTATACAGGGAAAGTGCAAGTGAGGATTTCTTATTTTTAAAAACACAAAACACTCATGCCCGAAGGTAAGAGCCAGACCCTCGTCGTGATCAGCGACGAGTCCTCCCACATGCACTAATACGTTGACACACGAATGTGAAGACTCTTTAGTCCCTAGAGTACTCTAGAGGACACCTCCCATATACCACACACATATAAAATCACGTATCACATAAGGCACCACACAAATTCACATAGGTGCCTACTAGCGATAATAAACAAAAGTAGCCAAGCGATAACATATTGTATGGTACCATATGTTCACATTTCAAAATGCGTACTTATCACATGTCAAAGCATTTTGAACACATTTCGAAAACATCCACAAACAAATTTCATATACATATAACATTGTGATTCCGTTTCGAAAATGAGTCTAGTATACTTACCCCTTAGCAAATCCAAATAAGAACAATTGCCCACGAAGCTAATTATCCAATCCTTAGCCTAAGATCATAAAATAATACAAATATCAGAGGCTGAATCATGTCTAGGAATGGAATAAGGGCTGTCATAAGGTTCCACAACCGAAATCCTATTACTAGAGACTAATCAGTGCTGTTTTGAAAACCAAACAGTGTCCGATGTATGAATTTTTAATCTATTACTCACTTGCTAGAAAATTCTGGAACTTTTAAGATATACCTTAGACATATGTAGGTATTTACAATAATAGTTTCAGAATTTAATAAAATATGTAAGTGTCTTAAAATAATTTAGACATCCTAGTATTCTGATCTGTCTCGAATTGGACAGTCTACTAACCATTTGAATTTTTAAAAAATTATTCATGTATCAAATTGATATGAAATCTTCAAAATAGTTTAGAAAACACATATAAGGTTCCAAGATAAAACTTTCAAAGTTAAGTACATTAAATAAATATTTTTAACGTATTTATACTTTTGGATTTCGAAATCTGTCCATCACTGGACAGATTGTAGTATCCGACTTTGAAAATTCATAACTAATTCAATAAAACCCCAAAAATAGTGAGATAAATTCAGAAACCCTTGAAACTTGTTTATAAACATCCGTACCAAAAATCACAATTTGTGAAGAAGTATAACATAGTGAAAACGATTTTCAAAATCGGACTATATTATACAAACTGATATTTCCAGCAATGCTGTTTCAAACTCAAAAATTCATAAAAAATACAATACTTATTATTTGAACCGAAACGAATTTCTTCGAAACCCTTAGATAGTCTAGTTCAAAATATCAAAATCCAAATCACAAAAATTTCACAAATAAATTTTCTATAATTTTCGGAATTAGCACTGGTCAGCCTCAAGTAAACAGACATAAAAAAAAATGAAACCAAACAATCACCTTAATATGCTTCTAGGATCCCAACTTGATCAAAACCTTAACTTTGAATCCTCTAAGCATCTAAGTATACTTACATAAAATTTACATATTGGAAAACATAATAAACCAAGGGTGAGTTTTCTTACCTCGAATACGTACGAATCCGTTCTAGCTCCAGGAATTCAAAAATCACTCTCACATTAATCTCTAGAGGTTAGGACTCCAAAGAAAGAACTCATTTTCCTCACTATTTCTCTAGTATATCTCTCTCTTGTGCTTCAACTTTGTTTTTAAACTTGTCCAAGACAAGTAGAGAGAGGGAGAATTATTGCTTGTTATTAGTCAAAGGAGAAGAACATGAATAATAATTAACCTTATCTCTCCACCGATTCTTTCTTGTGAACAATTAGCCACTAATAGCAGTAAGGAGTCCTAGTCTCCATGTATCTCCTGACTCTATTAGAATACAATATGTAATTACGTTAAAGTAGTCAATGAATAAACAAGCTTTTATTCTCTCAAATATTATCTAGTCTAATATGGTATCAGAGCTTCGCTAAGAAATAGCTTGAAGATCTTGAACACCCCAAAACCCTAAAATTTCTTTTTCTTCTCCTTTCATAAACAGCAGCCGTCGATCATGACTTCTTCAGCCACAACCGATGTCTCTTCCTCATCTACCTCTTCTCTGCAGGTCATTCTCATGGGTGGAAACAACACCGCTCAAACTCAATCTCTAATCGCTATCAACTCCACTCAGGTTCCTATTAAACTCGCAAAGGGAGGGAACTATGCAGCCTGGAGATCTCAATTCGAAAACCTATTGTTTGGTTATGGCCTCATGGGATTTCTAGACGGCACCAGACCGTGTCCCCCTGCCACAATCACCACATTTGCGACAGAAATGACCACTACCTCTGTACAGCAGCCGAGCGAACCAGCAGCTAATCCTAACTATCACCTTTGGCTTCGTCAAGACCGACTACGTCTCCATGCCATTCAAGTCTCTTGCATGGGTGCCACACAATCCATAGTTACCAGATCCGCTTCCTCTGCTCAAGCATGGAATAAACTTGAAGCCACGTATGCAAATAGATCCAACACTCGCAAACTTGGACTCCTTGACTCACTTACCAATGTCACCCTGGCTGAGAAATTAGTAGCTGACTACATGCAAGGTATTAAGAATATTCTTGATAATCTCGAATTAATTGGCCACCTTATCGATGATGGAGCGACAGTAATTCACACTCTAAATGGCCTGGGTCCATCCTATCTACCTCTTGCTTCCGCAATCCGAGCCCGTGACACTCCCATCTCATTTGAAGAACTCTACGATAAATTACTTGATCATGAAGCTTTTCTGCAACGTGATGAGACAAAAAAGGGTGGTCCGACCATTACGGCACAGTTCAATCAGTGAACTTCCAACAGAAGAGGTCGTCAACAACAAGGTAATTCATCCACCTATATGGGGAACCAACAATCCCATGGATCCGGCAGCTATCAAGGCAACCAGTATGGGTCCGGCAGCTATCCCGGCAATCAATCCAACCCCGGCAGCTATCAAGGAAACTAGTATGGCCGTGGCAACTCATCAGGACCTGGCTATCAAAACCGCAACACATACCATTCTCAGAATCAGTGGCGCCAGAATTCATTCCATCACAACTCCAGGCCAATATGCCAACTCTGCGACAAGATCGGACATACTGCCCGGGTCTGTCGATCACGACCACAGCCGGCAACCCAAACATGGCCACAGGCTAATCACATGTCATCCGATCAATCTAATACTCACAACAACTGGATCCTAGACTCAAGGGCCTCGCATCACATGACATCTGACCTGCAAAACCTGTCACTCCACTCAGATTATAGCGACCCAGAGGACATCATGGTTGGGGATGGTAAAACGATTCCTATTACTCATACTGGTAGCACCTCTTTACACACTCCTGTTAGAACTTTCCCTCTCACACATGTCCTATGCTCTCCTCACATATCCCATAATCTTATTTCTGTGTCTAAATTCTGCACTTAAAATAATACATCAATTGAATTCTTTCCTAACTATTTTCTTGTGAAGGATCTGACCACGGGGGCATTCTTGGTTCGCGGCCAGAATGAGGGAAACCTTTATGTCTGGCCAAGGTCCACACCTCCAGCACAACTCCTTGCCGCAACTTCTCAGAGTACTGTCCCAGCCTTGTTGTGGCATTGTTGTCTAGGTCATCCATCTCGTCAAGTCCTCCAGCAGCTAGTCTCGTCTCATAATCTTCCAGTCTCCAAATCAGAGTACCAGTTTTCTCATTGTCCTGCATGTCTGTGTAATAAGAGTCACAAACTACCATTCGGTGTTTCAACTTTAAATTGCAATAAACCGTTAGAGATTTTATTTACTGATGTTTGGGGTCCTGCTCATTTAACATCTTTTAATAAATTTCGATATTATGTTATTTTTGTGGACTACTTTTCGAAATACACATGGCTGTACCCACTTAAGTACAAGTCTGAGGTCCCTCATATTTTCAAACGTTTCAAAGCTCTTGTCGAAAACTTTTTCAATGCTCAAATAAAAACGGTTTATTCAGATGGTAGTGGGGAAGCACAATCTCTTGGCACTGATTTAAAACTCCTTGGCATACAACACTTAAAATCACCTCCTCACACACCTGAACATGTCGGCATTACTGAACGCAAACACCGACATGTGGTGGAGACTGCATTGACACTTCTTCATCATGCTTCCATGCCATTAAAGTTCTGGTCTCTAGCATTTCAAACTGCAGTCTACCTAATCAATCGCATGCCCACTAAAGTTCTCAACAATAGCAATCCACACTCAGTTCTCTTTCACAGACATCTGAATTACCGTAAGCTTCGTGTATTCGGTTGTCTATGTTATCCGTGGCTCCGTCCGTACACCTCCCATAAACTTGAACCTAGGTCTAAACCGTGTGCTTTTGTAGGATACTCAACTGAACATAGTGCATATCTGTGTCTAGACTGTCAAACACATAGGGTATATGTCTCGCGTCATGTCGTGTTCATTGAAACTGTATTTCCATTTTCCAACCAAACAGGTACCATGCCTCAAATTCTTCCCCTGCAGGTCGAGCACTGGCTCAACAATCTCTCCTCCCACATGAGTCAACAAATTGAAGTTGATCCCCATGATTTTCTTATCGGTCAAGACACTCCCTTCCCAGATATTCTGCACCTCTCATAGTCCACCACTGCCAACTCCACATCTGTCCCGCCTAGCTTACATGACCAAACACCTGCTACCGTTCCACAAATCTCATCAGACCAGCCAAACCAGCCAACATCACCCCACAACATCCTTGTCGACCAGCTCATTCTCCGTGACCCAGCCACTACCGCCCAACCCACTGTCGGGTCAGTCCCAAGCCACACATCACCCCCAAGAGTCATCCAAACCAGGTCAAAGAACAATATATTCAGACCCAAACCCATCATGGACCTCCATGCCTCAACACATACCTCCCCCCAATCCGAGCCAACCACTATAGCACAAGCCCGGAAATCGTTAGAGTGGCGTCATGCTATGAGTGATGAGTATGATGCCCTGGTTAAGAACTCAACTTGGGCACTAGTTCTAGCTAATCCTTCATACAATGTGGTGGGATGCAAATGGATCTTCCATATCAAGCGACACCCTGATGGTTCGATCGCTCGGTACAAAGCCCGTCTTGTGGCAAATGGATTTCACCAACGACCGGGCATCGATTTCACTGAAACATTTAGTCCTGTAGTGAAACCGGTCACTGTTCGAATTATTCTGACAATTGCAATTACTAATGGTTGGTCGCTTCGCCAACTAGATGTCAATAATGCTTTTTTGCAGGGATCTCTTACAGATAATGTATACATGGAGCAACCACATGGATTCGCTCATCCTACCAAGCAAACCCATGTCTGTAAGCTCCGTAAGGTGATCTATGGACTCCGTCAAGCACCTAGAGCTTGGTACAATGAACTACGCTCCTTCCTCATAACAGCTGGATTCGTAAATTCCAAAAGTGATGCCTCGCTTTTCACCTCTCACCAGGCCGGTCAAACTCTGTACCTACTTGTGTATGTCGACGACATCATTGTCACCGGCTCATCTGACTCTAAAGTCCTTCAATTCATTACCGCACTTGCTCAGTGGTTCTCACTGAAGGATCTCGGTACACTCTCATTCTTTCTTGGCGTTGAGGCAACTCACACCGCACGCAGTTTATTCCTCTAGCAGTAAAAATACATCCATGATCTATTGACCAAGGTCAACATGCTGGATGCCAACTCTGTCTCTACTCCTCTTTCGGTCACTGAGTCCTTGAAGCTTGTGGATAGGAGTGCTCCGTCGGACGCAACTCAGTACATGCAAGTCGTGGGTTCTCTTCAGTACCTATCCCTCACTCGGCCAGATGTTTCGTTTGTGGTAAATAAACTTTCTCAATTTATGCACCGTCCGACCACAATCCACTGGAATGCCGTGAAACGCGTCCTTGGTTACCTCAAAGGCTCGCTCAACCACGGTCTCTTCATCCATCGCAGGTCCCTTTCCCACCTTCACGCATTTGTTGACTCCGACTGGGCTGGTGATCCCTGTAAGGTTCCCATTTGTTGATTGGCTCATTTCGTGGATAAACCACATGTTGGGGTTCTTTGTAAGGGTAGCCTAGGTATCGGTTTTATTGTTCGAAGCCCTTTGAAGACCTCGTGTTGATAAGCACCGAAGGTAAATTTCTATGTGCTTACTTTTCTTTGAAGAGATTAGTTGCACACACACACTTAACATTCATTGCATATGTGTGCATTCTCTTCACTTGTCACATTTCACACTTGCACTTATTTATTATATTTTGTTGTGTGTAATTGTGTCCTGTTGTCGTGTAATTTGTTTCCCGATAACTTTTGGAAACGTCCGCGCATGCACTAGAATGTGCTTGGTTTAGCGCGAGGACCGCCTATGGAGAATGCCCTTGGCTTCTCCTTGGTTTTCACCTTTCTAGGTGATCGGCGGTTATGATCGGCGGCCTGGCCGCCGAATGAAACCGCCGTTTCAGTCCAGATTGGTCTAAAGTATTTCTACGGTTAAGATCGGCGGTCACGACCGCCGTTCGAAACCGCCGATTCAAGACCTGATTGATTTATCTCTTGGTCTAATTCGGCGGTTGAATCGGCGGTCACGAAACCGCCGTTCATACCTGATTGATTTTAATCTCTCGGGTTTGATTCGGCGGTTGGGATCGACGGTCACGAAACCGCCGAATTAACCGCCGTTTATGCTCTGTTCTTCACGAGCTCAATTCGGCGGTCATGATCGGTGGCCTGGCCGCCGATTGAAACCGCCGATCGGCGCGTTTCTTTGAAACTTACTTAAACGACCACACTTTGATTTGGCCCCCTATATATATGCCATTTTGTCTTTAGGTCAATAAAGAGAGTTCATATTCAGAATTCATACTTAGGATATTTTTCAAAGAGAAGAAAAATTCCAAGAACTCATTTTTTATTACTCAAACACTTTTTCATGATCATCAATCATCATCTAGCATCATCCTTGATCTTCTAGATGTCATCTTGCATGGATTCTTCATCATACTTTGCTCGGTAAGCTTTTCACTAATATCTTACATATTTTGTGTTTCTCTTAGCTAGCAATCTCAATTAATTACTTGTATGTTATTTTATATACTTTGAATACAAGTTTGAGATTAGTATGATGTATGTTTGAGAAGTTGTTTTGTGATAGCTAATTAAGTTTTGTGCTTAATCTTGATTAGCTAAACTATTTGACATGTCATTTAGTTTTGATATCTACGATTGTTCTAATTGCATATTAATCATCTTAGATAAGCATATAGGGTTTCCCTTGCTCTATGTTGCATTTGGATATTCATATATTCACTTAGGGTTGTTATTCTCTTCATAGAGAAAGTAAGTCTTGTGTGTAGCATCCGGGATTAGGTTGCTTAGATCGCAAGCAAATTGGACTAGGTTCACTCATACTGGGATTAGGTAGGTGTGTGATTACTTCCGGGATTAGGTTGTAATTGTTTACACATTTAGTGGATTCGAGGTTCGAGTGTGGCTTACTTACTAGCCCGTGGTTTTTCCCGTGAGGGTTTCCACGTAAAAATCTGAAAGTTCATTAAATACTCGAGGTGTGTTTATTAATATAAAGCTAGAGGGGGGGTGAATAGATTTTATCTAATTGTTACCCAATTTTCGCATACAAGTCAATTTTACGAAAATGCCCCTACTAGTCAAAAAATACATACAAGTGTAATATAGTGCGGAATTTAAATGACACTTGATGTATACGTGGAAAACCCAACCACTGGGAAAAACCACGGGCTGTTAAGTGCGCCACACTCGGACCTCGAAATCCACTATATGAAAAGACGGTTACACCCTCAAGTGATTCTCGGACACTCACCCTAGATAACCTCAGGCTATGGACACTACCAATCGCCACTCTTGGTTCAATCCCTAGTGATATCCCCTGATACACTACTCTTGGCGTGAGCACCCTCTAATCTACCACGCGGGCCTTTTACAGCGGCTCTAGTCCAATTTGCTTGCGTTCTAAGCAACCTAATCCCGGATGCTACACACAAGACTTACTTTCTCTTTGAAGAGAATACAACCCTATGTGAATATATATGAATATTCAATAAATGCAATAAGAGCTAGGGTACTCTAAATGCTTATCTAGGATGATGATATATTCAATTTAAATCAACCCTAGATATCAATTGCTAAATGACATGTCAAATAGCATAGATGATCATAGATTATAAAAACCTAGATATCTATCAAAAACAACACTCAATCAATTCATCACAAATAATCTCTTTTCTTGTATTTAGCATATGATCTAAAACATACAAGTAATTTAAAAGAGATGGCTTGGTATTTAAAATACTACAATAAGATGAAATTAATCAAAATCTTACCAAGCAAGTTGTGATGATGCAAACCCATACATGGATGCACTCTATATAGACATAGGAGATGCAATATGAAATTTGATGCAAAAGGGGTTTGATTTGAGTGGTTAAAGATGAGTTCTTGATTTGATTTTCTCTCAAAATCTATCTTTGAAGATTAGGGTTCTTAAGAGTCAAAGAACTGATTCAGATAATGAGAAAGTGTGATATTTATAGACATCAAGAACAGGGCAAGTGAAAAGACAATTCTGCCCCTGAAACGCACCGTTCGGCGGTTTCAATCGGCGGCCAGGCCACCGATGACGACCGCCGAATTGAGCTCGTGAAGAACAGAGCATTAATGGCGGTTTCATTCGGCGGTTTCGTGACCGCCGATCCGACCGCCGATCCAACCGCCGAATCAAACCCGAGAGATTAAAATCGATCAGGTATGAACGGCGGTTTCGAACGGCGGTCGAGACCGCCGATCTTGACCGCATAAGTGCTTCAGACCAATCTGGACTGAAACGGCGGTTTCATTCGGCGGCCAGGCCGCCGATAATAACCGCCGATCACCAACAATGGTGAAAACCAAGGAGAAGCCAAGGGCATTCTCCATAGGCGGTCTTCGCGCGAAACCAAGCACTAATTAGTGCAAGCGCGGACGTTTCCGAACAATGTCGGGAAACGAATTATAAGGCACATATACACACAACAAGATATATCAACCAAAGTGCTAGTGTGTAAAGTGACATGTGAAGAGATGCACATAAAAATAAGCAAGTATGCAATCATAGCAAGAATGCTAAGTGTGTGTGTGCTACTAAATCTCTTCAAAGAAAAACAAGCACAAGAGATTATACCTTTGGCGTGCTTGTATCTTGAGGTCATGGAAGGGCCTTTGATCTTCAACACCAAACACTTAGACTACCCTTACATTCAAAACCCCAACATGTGGTTTGACCACGAAATAAGCCAATCAACAAAACGGGAATCCTTACAAAATCAAGTGTTATTTAATTTCCGCATTTTATACTTCATTTATTGCTTTATCTATTTAGGGGTAATTTCGTAATTTTGACTAACACGAAAAATTGGGTAAAAAGATTAAAATCTATTCACCCCCCCTCTAGATCATTTATACACACCGTGCTATAATTTGTTTCAATTGGTATCAGAGCGGGTTCCTAGACATACATAGGTGATCCTTGCTTATTTTGGTGTGTTTTGCATTTTGTGTGATTTTTGATCATTCATACATTTGCATTCATTTCATTCATTCATAAACACTATGAGTGGAAACGGTGGAAATGGTGGTGGCCACGAAGGTGCTTCTTGCACAAGGCCTCCACTTCTTACCGGTTTGAATTATTCCCAATGGAAAGGGAAGATGGAATCCTACATATGCCAAATTCATGACCGTGCATGGATGGCGGTGGAAGACGGATATGATCTACCCAAGATGACTCCCGGTGGTGGAGGAGAAGAAGTTTTGAAGCCTAAGGCGCAATGGAACGCGCAAGAGTTTGAGGCTTCAAAGTGGAATAGGAAGGCTATGCATGCCATCATGTGTGCAATGGATGAGAATCAGTACAAGCTTATTCAGAACACTCAGATTGCAAAAGTGGCATGGGACATCCTTCAAGTTGCACATGAGGGAACCGAGGTGGTGAAGGAGTCCAAGCTTCAAGTCCTCCAAACTCAATTTGAGCTACTTAGGATGGGAGAGGATGAATGCTTCAATGACTTCGAAATCAAATTGATGGACATTGTAAATCAAAGCCATCAACTCGGAGACCCGTATTCGGATAGGAGAGTCAAGCAAAAAATTATGAGATCTCTCCCCGATAGGTTTGAATCAAAGGTGACGGCCATAGAAGAAAATAGTGGCTACATGGATATGAAGCCAAGTGAGGTGATTGGATGTCTCCTAGCACCACTACTCCTCCTAAGAAGTCTAAAGGAATAGCTTTGAAGGCATCTAAGGATGCAAATGAGGCAAAGCATGAATCGGATGAAGACCTTGCCTTATTCGTGAAAAGGTTTAATAAGGTTATGGGGTTCAAGAAGAAGAAGGGATTTGGGTCAAGAGGACAAGACTTGAAGAAAAAAGGTTCCTTCAAGAAGTTTGAGCCTAGACAAGAGAGGACCGAAAGGAAAGGGGTCCGATGCTTTGAATGTGGTGGGATTGGTCACTTTGCCCCCGAATGTGCTAATCATAATGAAAAGAAGAAAGGCAAAGTGATGGCCGCCACTTGGAGTGGGAGTAGTGATAGCTCAAATGAGGAAGATGAGTCTTCAAGTGAAGAAGAGCTCATGGCTAACTTCCTAGCTTTTACCTCATCTCACAAGAGCAAAAGTGCTAGTGAGAGAGAGGAAATGAGTCAAGAGGAAATTGACTCTAGTGAAGTAGAAAGTGACTCCTCTTCTAAGTCCATAAAGAAATTTGTGGAGCAAAAGGTGCTTGCTAAATACCATGCCGAGTTCAATGATTTAGCAATTAAAAGCACAAGAAAGATTGAGAGGTTGAGAGAAGAGAACCTTGAACTTTCGGCTCACAATGACCACTTAAGTGAACAAGTGGAAAGATTGAAGAGGAGAGAGGATAAGTTAATTGAGGAGTTAGACTTATCCAAGAGAAGTGAAGAAGGCTTGAAGAGGGAACTTGTAGAAGTTAAAGGGTCATTGGCTAGGATAGATTCTAGCACCAAGAAGCTTGACCATATGCTTGGTGTTGTAAAGAGTCCATGTGACAAGAGGTGTCTTGGGTATGAAGATGACAAGAAGATCTCTACCTCTAACAAGACCGTGTTTGTCAAGAGCTTGAAGAAAGAAGAAACTTCATTTGTGCAAATTCCTAGGAAGAAGTTAGAAATAGGACAAAGTTCAAATGCTCAAGTGAAGATGGGACCAATAAGGCAACCTCAAGCTCAACCCCCTAGGGTCCCTCAAGCCAACATTCCTCAACAATTGGCTTACAAAGGAAAGAGACCAATCATGCAACCTCAAGCTTGGAAGCAACCTAGACCGGTTCAACAACGAAGATGGATTGAACCCACTTATCCACAAAGACATGGACGAGCTCCCATAGTGCACAAAGACAAGGTATGATTCCTTTTTTCATCCCTATTTGTCACTTTTGTGGTTGTGATGGTCATATTAGACCAAATTGCTTTCAATATATTAAAATGTGTAGAACACGAAGCATGATTGAAAAGAGAAAGAATAGAGCCAAGATGCATGTTCCTAGGAATGATAATTTTACTTTGCATGATCCTAGGACATCTAGAGCCCATGTACCAAAGACTACTAAGAAAGCTAAAATTGTTGCTAAGTGGATTAGAAAGAATGAAAATGTTTGCCATGTTGCACAAATAGCCTTGAAGGCAAATTCTTCTAATTTTTGGTATTTGGATAGTGGGTGCTCTAGGCACATGACGGGGAAACAAGAGTTTCTTCGAGACTCTTGTTATGGAGGAAGGTGGAAATGTCACTTTTGGTGATGGATCCAAAAGAAACGTTGTAGGGAAAGGAACCATTTCTGTTCCCGGATTACCCTCCTTATCCAATGCTTTATTTGTTGATGGCTTGAAAGCCAATTTAATAAGCATTTCACATCGTAGTGATGAAGGATATTCCGTCTTGTTTTCTAAAGATTATTGCTCTATCCTAAAACCCGATGGACAAACCTTGTTGAAGGGCATGAGATCTAGCGACAATTTTTATTGTCTTGAAGCTAGTATTGTATCTAATCTGTAAGGATTCCCCGTTTTGTTGATTGGCTTATTTCGTGGTCAAACCACATGTTGGGGTTTTGAATGTAAGGGTAGTCTAAGTGTTTAGTGTTGAAGATCAAAGGCCCTTCCATGACCTCAAGATACAAGCACGCCAAAGGTATAATCTCTTGTGCTTGTTTTTCTTTGAAGAGATTTAGTAGCACTCACTCACTTAGCATTCTTGCTATGATTGCATACTTGCTTATTTTTATGTGCATCTCTTCACATGTCACTTTACACACTAGCACATTGGTTGATATATCTTGTTGTGTGTATATGTGCCTTATAATTCGTTTCCCGACATTGTTCGGAAACGTCCGCGCTTACACTAATTAGTGCTTGGTTTCGCGCGAAGACCGCCTATGGAGAATGCCCTTGGCTTCTCCTTGGTTTTCACCATTGTTGGTGATCGGCGGTTATGATCGGCGGCCTGGCTGCCGAATGAAACCGCCGTTTCAGTCCAATTTGGTCTGAAGCAATTATGCGGTCAAGATCGGCGGTCACGACCGCCGTTCGAAACCGCCGTTCATACCTGATCGATTTTAATCTCTCGGGTTTGATTCGGCGGTTGGATCGGCGGTCACGAAACCGCCGAATGAAACCGCCGTTAATGCTCTGTTCTTCACGAGCTCAATTCGGCGGTCGTCATCGGCGGCCTGGCCGCCGATTGAAACCGCCGAACGGTGCGTTTCAGGGGCAAAATTGTCTTTTCACTTGCCCTGTTCTTGATGTCTATAAATATCACACTTTCTCATTATCTGAATCAGTTCTTTGACTCTTAAGAACCCTAATCTTCAAAGATAGATTTTGAGAGAAAATCATATCAAGAACTCATCTTTAACCACTCAAATCAAACCCCTTTTGCATCAAATTTCATATTGCATCTCCTATGTCTATATAGAGTGCATCCATGTATGGGTTTGCATCATCACAACTTGCTTGGTAAGATTTTGATTAATTTCATCTTATTGTAGTATTTTAAATACCAAGCCATCTCTTTTAAATTACTTGTATGTTTTAGATCATATGTTAAATACAAGAAAAGAGATTATTTGTGATGAATTAATTGAGTGTTGTTTTTGATAGATATCTAGGTTTTTATAATCTATGATCATCTATGCTATTTGACATGTCATTTAGCAATTGATATCTAGGGTTGATTTAAATTGAATATATCATCATCCTAGATAAGCATTTAGAGTACCCTAGCTCTTATTGCATTAATTGAATATTCATACATATTCACATAGGGTTGTTTCTCTTCTTAGAGAAGTAAGTCTTGAGGCTAAGAGTGCTTAGGCCTCAAGCAAATTGGAATAGGGTTGCTAATAAAGGCCCGCTGGGTAGAAGTGAGGGGTTACAGACCGGAGTGTTAGACGAGGTCTACATAGGTTGTAAACTTCATTTCAATTAGTGATTTCGAGTTCCGAGTGTGGCGCACTATACAGCCCGTGGTTTTTCCCAGTGGTTGGGTTTCCACGTATACATCAAGTGTTATTTAAATTCCGCACTATATTACACTTGTATGTATTTTTGACTAGTAGGGGCATTTTCGTAAAATTGACTTGCATGCGAAAATTGGGTAATATTGGTTAAAATCTATTCACCCCCCCCTCTAGCTTTATATTGATAAACACACCTCGAGTATTTAATTACTTTCAATTGGTATCAGAGCGGGTTCCTAGACATACATAGGTGATCCTAGCTCATTTTGGTGTGTTTTTGCATTTTGTATGTTTGTTTGATTTCTTCATACATTTTGCATTCTTCTCATTTGCATTCATTCAACGCAAACACTATGAGTGATTTTGTGAGAGAAGAAATTGACTCCATTGAGGAGATGCCTCTCTTACTAGAGAGATTTAGGAGATTTGTGAATTTAACCACCTCACCTCCTAAGAAGAAGTTGACCACCGCACCTCCTAAGAAGAAGAAGAAGAAAATTGCTTTGGAGACTTCGAAGCATGACAAGAAAGAGGGTATCTCAATTGAAGACATGGGACTCATTAACAAGCCAAACCAAGGAGTGTCTTCAAGAGAGGGGATTCAGTGCTACGAATGTGGAGGATTCGGGCATTTCTCCCCGGAGTGTGGAAACTTGAAGGATAGAAGAAAAGGGAAGGCGAAGGCCACCTTATGGGATAAATATGAAGATGACGAAAATCCTTCAAGTGATGAAGAACTTGCCATCATCTACACGGAATTTGGAGCCAAGAGTGTAGAAGTTGAAGAAGATGGCAAAGTTGCTTTTCCTTGTGATCCCCAAGAAGAACAAGGTATAGAAGTAGTTGGTGTAGCTACTCATAGGGATTTGGCTCTTTCCTCATCAAGAGAAAAATTTGATGATCTTGATGAAGGAGATGACTTCATTGGTGAAATGGAGATTAGAGGAGATGACACAAATGTTGAATGTTTGTCATCTAACTCCACAAATGGAAATGTGGAGTGTATGGATCTTAATGACTACAAAGTCAAAGTTGAGAGCTCGATGATGAGGAACAAGGAAGAAATTAGAAGATTAAAAGAAGAGAATCTAGAGCTTTCAACACTAGTAAACCACTTGTGTGAAGAAGTGGTGAGATCCATGGCGGATGAAGATAAGCTAAAAGAAGACTTAGCATTATCTAAGAGGAGAGAAGAAGAGCTAGAAAGAGAGCTTGAAGAAGTTAAGGTCTTAATGGCTAAGATGACTTCAAGCACCAAGAAGCTTGACCACATGTTGGGAGTTGGAAGAAAGCCAAGTGACAAGAGAGGTCTTGGCTACATTGATGACACGGATGCCTCCTCCACAAGCAAGACATCCTGTGCCATGAACATGGACTTCAATATGTCCCCTCCTCCTCAACAACCTAGGAAGAAGAGTGACCTAGGAGAGTGTTCAAGAAGTGCCCAAGTGGTTGAGGCACCAAAAGGTCAAGCTCAAGCTCACACCCAAAGGGCTCCTCACACTATCTTCCCTCAAACTCAAAAACACAATGGGAAGAGTTCAATCATGCAAGCTCAGACAAGCAAGCAACCTCGTCTTGGTTTTCAACAAAAGAGGAGAGATCCGATCCAACAACCAAGATAACCACAACGACAAGGGAAAGCTCCTATCCATGCTAAAGGGAATGGTATGATTCCTAACTTCATTCCCACTTGTCATTTTTGTGGTATTGTTGGTCATATTAGACCAAGTTGCTTGCATTATATTGAAATGTGTAGAGCTAAAAGCATGATTGACAAGAAAAAGGCTAGAGCTAAGATGCTTCATAAAAAGGAAGAAAATCATGTGCATGATCCTTTTTCATCTTGTACTCTAGAACCTTTGTCCACTATGATTGATTTAGTGTCACCTAAGTGGAGTAATAAGAATGAACCCGCTTGCTACGAGACTAACAAGTCTCAAATAGGTTCAACCAAGTCCAAAGGACTTGGTAGGTCCATAGGACCTCATACCCTTCTTTGAAGTGGTATGGAAATTTGACCCCATATGGGGAACTTAAGCAAAGAGAGCTTTTTTGCATCTAGTCACTTGCAAAAAAATTTGAAATATCTTATGCTTCTCTTTTTGTTACTTGAGTTAGCTTGGTTACACTATGTATACATATTTTCTATTCAATAAGTGTGATCAATGCTTGTATTGCAATCCATGTCATATTTATGTTCAAACATGCATTTTTGGACTAGGAGATATATACATAGGATTTAATTTGAATGACCTATAATGATCTCCATGACATGATGATTGCTAAAATGACATGCTAAATGCTTATCTTAAAAAGCATGTTTTGATGATTGCATTTCTTAACTGCAAAAAATGTGTGAAAAAGCTTATGAGACTCAAATGAAAAAGGATCTTGTATCCATTCAAGGATTTTACAATCCAAATGTCTCTCTTTCTTTATTGGTTGAACATGTCTACTATCATACGGATATCTTATCCGGAAAAATCAAGTAGGGTGCAAAGTCGCTCATGACATGTTTGGCTTATAAAGTTGGATATAGTTGTTCTTAAATTGAAATCAATGAAAACCTATATCCTTGCTTCTCTCTTGACATTGGTGAAATTGGTTTGAATTCATATTGAAAACCTTTGTCATTTGCTTTGCCAAATACCATGATTTTTTGGACTTAAATGCTACATGTCTTGTATGCAAAGCAATTTTTTGATTCACACATTTTATTTAAATAAATCTCCTTGTTTCTCTCCAATAAATTGAGATTGCATAAAGTGACTTATATTGATTATGCATATACTAGAATGCTACTATCTCTCTTTGCCTTGAGTAACCCGGTTGGGGACTACTCCCTTGTCTATATCATGACAAAAAGGGGGAGTATGGTGTGGTAAGGGGAGTTGCAAATTGTAGTAGCAATTGTGCATGTTGGGGAGAATACTAATTGAGGGGGAGTAACCCTTTGAGGGGGAGCATTTGCACATTCATACATTGCATGATGTTGTACTCAAATTCTTAAATGCAAATGCTTGTTTTATCTCACTTGATTCATCTCACCTTTTCTTGTATTGGAAAGTATAGAAACTGTGTTTTCTGGGATTGATTGTTCTACTTGAGATTGAAGACTTCAAGACCATTTATCTTATCTCTTTGTACAGTAGAAAATCATTGTAGACCCGTAGTTTCTATTAAGTTGTGAGGAATCAATGTGAGTGGTGGTTTTGTCACGAAATAGCCAAAGGGGGAGATTGTAAGGATTCCCCGTTTTGTTGATTGGCTTATTTCGTGGTCAAACCACATGTTGGGGTTTTGAATGTAAGAGTAGTCTAAGTGTTTAGTGTTGAAGATCAAAGGCCCTTCCATGACCTCAAGATACAAGCACGCCAAAGGTATAATCTCTTGTGCTTGTTTTTCTTTGAAGAGATTTAGTAGCACACACTCACTTAGCATTCTTGCTATGATTGCATACTTGCTTATTTTTATGTGCATCTCTTCACATGTCACTTTACACACTAGCACATTGGTTGATATATCTTGTTGTGTGTATATGTGCCTTATAATTCGTTTCCCGACATTGTTCGGAAACGTCCGCGCTTGCACTAATTAGTGCTTGGTTTCGCGCGAAGACCGCCTATGGAGAATGCCCTTGGCTTCTCCTTGGTTTTCACCATTGTTGGTGATCGGCGGTTATGATCGGCGGCCTGGCCGCCGAATGAAACCGCCGTTTCAGTCCAATTTGGTCTGAAGCAATTATGCGGTCCATATCGGCGGTCACGACCGCCGTTCGAAACCGCCGTTCATACCTGATCGATTTTAATCTCTCGGGTTTGATTCGGCGGTTGGTTCGGCGGTCGCGAAACCGCCGAATGAAACCGCCGTTAATGCTCTGTTCTTCACGAGCTCAATTCGGCGGTCGTCATCGGCGGCCTGGCCGCCGATTGAAACCGCCGAACGGTGCGTTTCAGGGGCAAAATTGTCTTTTCACTTGCCCTGTTCTTGATGTCTATAAATATCACACTTTCTCATTATCTGAATTAGTTCTTTGACTCTTAAGAACCCTAATCTTCAAAGATAGATTTTGAGAGAAAATCATATCAAGAACTCATCTTTAACCACTCAAATCAAACCCCTTTTGCATCAAATTTCATATTGCATCTCCTATGTCTATATAGAGTGCATCCATGTATGGGTTTGCATCATCACAACTTGCTTGGTAAGATTTTGATTAATTTCATCTTATTGTAGTATTTTAAATACCAAGCCATCTCTTTTAAATTACTTGTATGTTTTAGATCATATGTTAAATACAAGAAAAGAGATTATTTGTGATGAATTAATTGAGTGTTGTTTTTGATAGATATCTAGGTTTTTATAATCTATGATCATCTATGCTATTTGACATGTCATTTAGCAATTGATATCTAGGGTTGATTTAAATTGAATATATCATCATCCTAGATAAGCATTTAGAGTACCCTAGCTCTTATTGCATTAATTGAATATTCATACATATTCACATAGGGTTGTTTCTCTTCTTAGAGAAGTAAGTCTTGAGGCTAAGAGTGCTTAGGCCTCAAGCAAATTGGAATAGGGTTGCTAATAAAGGCCCGCTGGGTAGAAGTGAGGGGTTACAGACCGGAGTGTTAGACGAGGTCTACATAGGTTGTAAACTTCATTTCAATTAGTGATTTCGAGTTCCGAGTGTGGTGCACTATACAGCCCGTGGTTTTTCCCAGTGGTTGGGTTTCCACGTATACATCAAGTGTTATTTAAATTCCGCACTATATTACACTTGTATGTATTTTTGACTAGTAGGGGCATTTTCGTAAAATTGACTTGCATGCGAAAATTGGGTAATATTGGTTAAAATCTATTCACCCCCCCCCCCCCCCCCTCTAGCTTTATATTGATAAACACACCTCGAGTATTTAATTACTTTCATAATCATGTGTCCATGGATGAGCAAATTGAGTTGTGGCATGAAAGACTTGGCCACATGAACTTTAGGGATCTACGGACCCTTGGAAAGTTCAATTGTGTGCGTGGCCTCCCTAAGCTTGGGAAGAAAGCCAATGGTGTTTGTGGACCTTGCCAACAAGGAAAGCAAACTAAAAGCATGCACAAAAAGGGTAAGTATCTTACCATCAAGGAGCCTCTTGAGCTTCTCCACATGGACCTCAAGGGTGCTATGCAAACCGAAACTTTGGGTGGAAAGAGATACATTTTTATATGTGTTGATGATTTCTCTAGGTTCACATGGACATATTTTCTTAGAGAAAAATCCGAAACTTTTGATAAGTTTAAAATGCTTTGTAATAAAATACAAAATGAAATGAATTCTAATATTAAAAGCATAAAACGGATTAGAAGTGACCATGGGAGGGAATTTGAGAATGCTACTTTTGAAACCTTTTGTAATGGTTTAGGCATCTCCCATGAGTTTTCGGCTCCTAGGACACCTCAACAAAATGGAGTTGTTGAGAGGAAAAATAGGGTCCTTCAAGAGATGGCCCGTGTGATGTTGCTTAGCAACAATGTCCCTAGGAACCTATGGGCCGAAGCCATCAATACGGCTTGCTATATAGGAAATAGAGTTTTCCTAAGGCCCGGTACTAGAAACGCCTCCTATGAGTTATGGAAAGGCAAAAGGCCAAATGTTAGCTACTTCCACACTTTTGGAAGCAAATGCTACATTTTGAATGACCGTGATCAACTTGGCAAATTCGATGCTAAGAGTGATGAGGGTATTTTTATTGGCTATGCCTTGAATAGTAGAGCCTATAGAGTTTTCAATTTAAAGACTCTAAGTGTTATGGAATCATCCAATGTCGTATTTGATGACACTAGGCTCAAGTCTAATGATTATGAGGAGGAGGTTATTTTTAGTGATGTTTCTCCTTTGGAGAAGGTTGTGGTGTCTCCTAATGATGGGACATCTTGAAACAAATTATAGCACGGTGTGTATAAAGCTATCTAGAGGGGGGGTGAATAGATTTTATGCTTTTTACCCAATTTTTCGTGTTAGTCAAAATTACGAAAATGCCCTCAAGATAATATAACCAAGCAAGTGTAATATGGTGCGGAAATTAAAACAACACTTGGTTTTTACGTGGAAACCCTCACGGGAAAAACCACGGGCTATGTAAGTAAGCCACACTCGAACCTCGAATCCACTAAATGTGCAAACGATTACAACCTAATCCCGGAAGTAATCACACACCTACCTAATCCCGGTATGAGTGAACCTAGTCCTATTTGCTTGCGATCTAAGCAACCTAATCCCGGTTGCTACACACAAGACTTACTTTCTCTAGAAGAGAATACAACCCTAAGTGAATATATGTGAATATCCAAAATGCAACATAGAGCAAGGGAAACCCTATATGCTTATCTAAGATGATTAATATGCAATTAGAACAATCCTAGATATCAAAACTAAATGACATGTCAATTAGTTTAGCTAATCAATATTAAGCACAAAACCTAATATGCTAGCACAATACAAATTCTCAAACATACATCATACTCATCTCAATATTGTATCCAAAGCATACAAAATAACAAACAAGTAATTAATTGAGATTGCTAGATAAGAGAAACACAAAACATGTAAGATATTAGTGAAAAGCTTACCAAGCAAAGTATGATGAAGATTTCATGCAAGATGACATCTAGAAGATCAAGGATGATGCTAGATGATGATTGATGATCATGAAAAAGTGTTTGAGTAATCAAAAATTGAGTTCTTGGAATTTTTCTTCTCTTTGAAAAATATCCTAAGTATGAATTCTGAATATGAACTCTCTTGATTGACCTAAAGACAAAATGGCATATATATAGGGGGCCAAAACAAAGTGTGGTCGTTTAAGTAAGTTTCAAAGAAACGCGCCGATCGGCGGTTTCGATCGGCGGTTTCAATCGGCGGCCAGGCCGCCGATAATGACCACCGAATTGAGCTCGTGAAGAACAGAGCATAAACGGCGGTTCATTCGGCGGTTTCGTGACCGCCGATTCCAACCGCCGAACCAAAACAGAGAGATTAAAAACAATCAGGTATGAACAGCGGTTTCGAACGGCGGTTTCATGACCGCCGATTCAACCGCCGAATTAGACTGAGAGATAAATCAATCAGGTCTTGAATCGGCGGTTTCGAACGGCGGTCGTGACCGCCGATCTTAACCGCAGAAATGCTTCACACCAATCTGGACTGAAACGGCGGTTTAATTCGGCGGCTAGGCCGCCGATCATAACCGCCGATCACCTAGATAGGTGAAAACCAAGGAGAAGCCAATGGCATTCTCCATAGGCGGTCCTCGCACTAAACCAAGCACATTCTAGTGCATGCGTGGAAGTTTCTGAAAGTTATCGGGAAACGAATTACACAACAACATGACACAATTACACACAACAAAATATAATAAATAAGTGCAAGTGTGAAATGTGACAAATGAAGAGAATGCATACATATGCAATGAATGTTAAGTGTGTGTGTGCAACTAATCTCTTCAAAGAAAAGTAAACACATAGAAATTTACCTTCGGTGCTTATCAACACGAGGTCTTCAAAGGGCTTCGAACAATAAGACCGATACTTAGGCTACCCTTACAAAGAACCCCAACATGTGGTTGTCCACGAAATGAGCCAATCAACAAATGGGAACCTTACAATCTCCCCCTTTGGCTATTTTGTGACAAAACCACCACTCACATTGATTCCTCACAAAGAAATAGAAACTACGGGACAACTATGATATTCTACAACATAAAGAGATAAGAAAATAAAACTTCAAGTCTTCAATCTTTTGTAGAATAATCACGCCCTGTAAATAAGATTTCTATGTTTTCCAATACAAGTGAAATGTGAGATTAATCAAGTGATATCAAAAACAAGCATTTGCATTTTTAGAATTTAGGCACAACATTACAAAATATATGCAATGTATGATAAATGCAATGCTCCCCCTCAATGTGTTATCTCCCCAAAGTGCACAATTGCAACACCAATTTGCATCTCCCCTTACCATATACTACTCCCCCTTTTTGTCATGATATAGGCAAAGGAGTAGTCCCCAACCGGGTCACTCATAGTAACGAGAGATAGTAGCATGCAAGATATGCATAATTAATATAAGTCACTTTATGCATCTCAATTTAATCGGAGAGAAACAAGGAGATTTATTTGAGAGAAAATGTGTGAATCAAACATGCTTTGCATACAAGACATGTAGCATTCAAGTCCAAAATACAATGGTATTTGGCAAAGCAAATGACAAAGGTTTCTAATAGGAATTCAAACCAATTTCACCAATGTCATGAGTAAAGCAAGGATATAGAATACATTGATTTCAATATAAGAGCAACTATATCCAACTTTATAAGCGAAACATGGCATGAGCAACTTTGCACCCTTTTTGATTTTTCCGGATAAGATATCCGTATGATAGTAGCCATGTTCAACCAATAAAGAAAGAGAGACATTTGGAATATAAATTCCTTTGAACGGATACAAGATCCTTTATTCATTTTGAGTCTCATAAGCTTTCACACAAGTTTTGCATTTTTAAGAATATGCAATCATCAATTCATGCTTTTCATGTGAGCATGTTATATGAATTTCATGCTTTTTCATTTGACATTAGCATGTTATTAAAGAATCATCATGTCATGGAGATAATCATAGGTCATTCAAATCATACTTCCGATATATACATCTCCTAGTCCAAAAATGCATGTTTGAATATAAATATGACATAGATTGTAAACAAGCAAGGTTCACACTTATTGAATTGAAAACATATATACATATGTGCAACCAAGCTTACTCAAGCAATTAAAAGAAGAGGCATAAGATATTTCAATTTTTTTTTTTTTTGCAAGAGACAAGAATGCAAACTAGCTCTCTTTGCTTGAGTTCCCCATATGGGGTCAATCATAGAACATCACTCCACAAGACATATCCCAATAGATCTACTAAGAGTTTTAAATCGAGTAGCATCTAAGGGTTTAGTAAATAGGTCCGCAAGTTGATCATTAGTACCTACATGCTCAAGTACTATGCATTTATTTTCAACAAGCTCTCTAATGAAGTGATGGCGGATGTCAATATGCTTAGTTCTAGAATGTTGCACCGGATTCTTGGAAATATTAATGGCACTCATGTTATCACAAAAGAGAGTGAGAGTACCTTGGTTGAATCCGTAATCTACTAGCATTTGCTTCATCCATATAAGTTGAGTACATCCACTCCCCGCGGCTATGTACTCGGCTTCCGCCGTGGACAAGGAAATCGAGTTTTGCTTCTTGCAAAACCAAGACACCAAGTTGTTGCCTAGAAAGAAGCAACCGCCCGATGTGCTCTTCCTATCATCACAATTTCCTGCCCAATCCGCATCACTATATCCTACAAGACTAGGATTAGTGTCAAATGAGTACCAAATCCCATAGTTGGAAGTCCCATTCACAAAGCGAATGACTCTCTTAACCGAAGAGAGATGGGACTCCTTAGGATCGGATTGGTACCTAGCACAAACTCCTACATTAAAAGATATATCGGGCCTACTTGCGGTCAAATAGAGCAAGCTCCCTATCATGCCACGATATAAGGTTTGGTCCACACTTTTACCGCTAGCATCCTTGCTTAGCTTCAAAGTGGTGCTCATAGGAGTGTCACAATGTTTGGCTTTTTCAAGACCAAACTTCTTCACAAGGTTTTTGGCATATTTGGCTTGGGTTATGAAGATCCCATTATCTAGTTGCCTAATTTGTAAACCTAGGAAGTAATTAAGCTCACCAACAAGACTCATCTCAAATTCATGAGACATAACATCAACAAATTGTTGGACCTTGGTGTTGTTGGTGGAGCCAAACACTATGTCATCGACATATATTTGAGCTATGAAAAGCTCATCATTGTCTCTCTTGATGAATAGTGTCTTGTCAACACTACCTCTTGTGTAGTCATTGTCAACAAGAAATTGAGTGAGGCGCTCATACCAAGCCCTCGGTGCTTGTTTCAACCCATATAGTGCCTTCTTGAGGCGATAGACATGGTTGGGGTGGTGTGCATCCACAAACCCCTTGGGTTGTTCAACAAACTCTTCCTCTTGCAAGAAGCCATTGAGGAAGGCACTCTTGATATCCATTTGGTGCAATTTGAACTTGTGCACACAAGAAATGGACAAGAGAAGCCTAATAGACTCTAAACGGGCAACGGGAGCAAATGTCTCCTCAAAGTTGATACCCTCAATTTGAGAGTACCCTTGTGCTACAAGTCTAGCCTTGTTCCGCACTATGTTGCCATCCTCATCGGATTTGTTCCTAAATATCCATTTAGTGCCTATGACATTAGTGGTCTTAGGCCTAGGAACTAGAGTCCAAACCTCATTCCTCTCGAATTGGTTTAGCTCTTCTTGCATGGCAAGAACCCAAAATTCATCATTTAAGGCTTCTTCAACCTTTTTGGGTTCAATTTGAGAGGTGTAGCATGTGTAGCTAATAAGATTAGCAAGTTGACGTCGAGTCCTAACACCCTCATTTACATCTCCAATAACATCCTCTTTGTTATGGAGTCTTCTAACCCATGGAGCGGGTTCATTAGAGTCCAAGATAGGGACTCTAGTAGTGGGTTGTGTGACTTCATCATTTTCATTAGATGTCCCAACATTGGGAGTCACCACAACCCTCTCCAAAGGAGAAACATCACTAAAAACAACCTCCTCCTCATGATCATTAGACTTGAGCCTAGTATCATCAAATACGACATTGGATGATTCCATAACACTTAGAGTTTTTAAATTGAAAACTCTATAGGCTCTACTATTCAAGGCATAGCCATTAAAAATACCCTCATCACTCTTAGCATCGAATTTGCCAAGTTGATCACGGTCATTTAAGATGTAGTATTTGCTTCCAAAAGTGTGGAAGTAGCTAACATTTGGCCTCTTGCCTTTCCATAACTCACAGGAGGTATTTCTAGTACCGGGCCTTAGGAAAACACGATTCCCTATATAGCAAGCCGTATTGACCGCTTCGGCCCATAGGTTCCTAGGGACATTGTTGCTAAGCAACATCACACGGGCCATCTCTTGAAGGACCCTATTCTTCCTCTCAACAACTCCATTTTGTTGAGGTGTCCTAGGAGCCGAGAACTCATGGGAGATGCCTAAGCTATTGCAATAGCTTTCAAATGAGGCATTCTCAAATTCCCTCCCATGGTCACTTCTAATCCGTTTTATGCTTTTAATATTAGAATTCATTTCATTTTGTATTTTATTACAAAGCATTTTAAACTTATCAAAAGTTTCGGATTTTTCTCTAAGAAAGTATGTCCATGTGAACCTAGAGAAATCATCAACACAAACAAAAATGTATCTCTTTCCACCCAAACTTGCGGTTTGCATGGGACCCATGAGGTCCATGTGGAGAAGCTCAAGAGGCTCCTTGGTGGTGAGATACTTACCCTTTTTGTGCATGCTTTTAGTTTGCTTTCCTTGTTGGCAAGGTCCACAAACACCATTGGCTTTCTTCCCAAGCTTAGGGAGGCCACGCACACACTCGAACTTTCCAAGGGTCCGTAGATCCCTAAAGTTCATGTGGCCAAGTCTTTCATGTCACAACTCAATTTGCTCATCCATGGACACATGATTAGATACAATACTAGCTTCAAGACAATAACAATTGTCGCTAGATCTCATGCCCTTCAACAAGGTTTGTCCATCGGGTTTTAGGATTGAGCAAAAATCTTTAGAAAACAAGACGGAATATCCTTCATCACTAAGATGTGAAATGCTTATTAAATTTGCTTTTAAGCCATCAACAAATAAAGCATTGGATAAGGAGGGTAATCCAGGAACGGAAATGGTTCCTTTCCCTTTAACATTTCTTTTGGATCCATCACCAAAAGTGACATTTCCACCTTCCTCCATAACAAGAGTCTCGAAGAAACTCTTGTTTCCCGTCATATGCCTAGAGCACCCACTATCCAAGTACCAAAAATTAGAAGAATTTGTCTTCAAGGCTATTTGTGCAACATGGCAAACATTTTCATTCTTTCTAATCCACTTAGCAATAATTTTAGCTTTCCTAGTGGTCTTTGGTACATGTGCTCTACTATTTCTAGGATCATGCAAATCAATATTTTCATTCCTAGAAACATGCATCTTGGCTCTATTCTTTCTCTTTTCAATCATACTTTGTTTTCTACACATTTTAATATATTGAAAGCAATTTGGTCTAATATGACCATCACAACCACAAAAGTGACAAATAGGGATGAAATAAGGAATCATACCTTGCCTTTGTGCACGTATGGGAGCTTGTCCATGTCTTTGTGGATAAGTGGGTTCAATCCATCTTCGTTGTTGAACCGGTCTAGGTTGCTTCCAAGCTTGAGGTTGCATGATTGGTCTCTTTCCTTTGTGAGCCAATATTGGAGGAGTGTTGGCTTGAGGGACCCTAGGGGGTTGAGCTTGAGATTTCCTTCTTGGCCCCATTTTCACTTGAGCATTAGAACATTGTCCTACTTCTAACTTCTTCCTAGGAGGTTGCACAAATGAAGTTTCTTCGTTCTTCAAGCTCTTGACAAACACGGTCTTGTTAGAGGTTGAGATTTTCTTGCCATCATCATACCCAAGACCTCTCTTGTCACTTGGACTCTTTCCAACACCAAGTAAATGATCAAGCTTCTTGATGCTAGAATCTATCCTAGCCAAGGACCCTTTAACTTCTACAAGTTCCCTCTTCAAGCGTTCTTCACTTCTCTTGGATAAGTCTAACTCCTCAATTAACTTATCCTCTCTCCTCTTTAATCTTTCCACTTGTTCACTTAAGTGGTCATTGTGAGCCGAAAGTTCAAGGTTTTCTTCTCTCAACCTCTCAATCTTTCTTGTGCTTTTAAGTGCTAAATCATTGAACTCGGCATGGTATTTAGCAAGCACCTTTTGCTCCACAAATTTCTTTTTGGAACTAGAAGAGGAGTCACTTTCTACTTCACTTAAGTCATTTTCCTCTTGACTCATTTCCTCTTTCTCACTACCACTTTTGCTCTTATGTGAGGAGGCAAAAGCTAGGAGGTTAGCCATGAGCTCTTCTTCACTTGAAGACTCATCTTCCTCATTGGAGTCATCACTACTCCCACTCCAAGTGGCGGCCATCACTTTGCTCTTCTTCTTTTCATTGTGATTAGCACATTCGGGGGCAAAGTGACTAATCCCACCACATTCAAAGCATCGGACCCCTTTCCTCTCGGTCCTCTCTTGTCTAGGCTCAAACTTCTTGAAGGAACTCTTTTTCTTCAAATCTTGTCCTCTTGACCCAAATCCCTTCTTCTTCTTGAACCCCATAACCTTGTTGAACCTTTTCACAAATAAGGCAAGGTCTTCATCTGATTCATGCTTTGCCTCCTTTGCATCCTTAGATGCTTTCAAAGCTATTCCTTTAGACTTCTTAGGAGGAATAGTGGTGCTAGGAGCCTTCCTAGACTCATATGCAAGGAGACGCCCAATCACCTCACTTGGCTTCATATCCATGTAGCCACTATTTTCTTCTATGGCCGTCACCTTGGATTCAAACCTATCGGGGAGAGATCTCATAATTTTTTGTTTGACTCTCCTATCCGAATACGGGTCTCCGAGTTGATGGCTTTGATTTACAATGTCCATCAATTTGATTTCGAAGTCATTGAAGCATTCATTCTCTCCCATCCTAAGTAGCTCAAACTGAGTTTGGAGGACTTGAAGCTTGGACTCCTTCACCACCTCGGTTCCCTCATGTGCAACTTGAAGGATGTCCCATGCCACTTTGGCAATCTGAGTATTCTGAATAAGCTTGTACTGATTCTCATCCATTGCACACATAATGGCATGCATAGCCTTCCTATTCCACTTAGAAGCCTCAAACTCTTACGCGTTCCATTGCGCCTTAGGCTTCAAAACATCTTGTCCTCCACCCGCGGGAGTCATCATAGGGAGATCATATCCGTCTTCCACCGCCATCCATGCACGGTCATGAATTTGGCATATGTAGGATTCCATCTTCCCTTTCCATTGGGAATAGTTCAATCCGGTAAGAAGTGGAGGCCTTGTGCTAGAAGCTCCTTCGTGGCCACCACCATTTCCACCATTTCCACTCATAGTGTTTATGAATGAATGAAATGAATGCAAATGTATGAATGATCAAAAATCACACAAAATGCAAAACACACCAAAATAAGCAAGGATCACCTATGTATGTCTAGGAACCCGCTCTGATACCAATTGAAACAAATTATAGCACGGTGTGTATAAAGCTATCTAGAGGGGGGGGGGGGGGGTGAATAGATTTTATGCTTTTTACCCAATTTTTCGTGTTAGTCAAAATTACGAAAATGCCCTCAAGATAATATAACCAAGCAAGTGTAATATGGTGCGGAAATTAAAACAACACTTGGTTTTTACGTGGAAACCCTCACGGGAAAAACCACGGGCTATGTAAGTAAGCCACACTCGAACCTCGAATCCACTAAATGTGCAAACGATTACAACCTAATCCCGGAAGTAATCACACACCTACCTAATCCCGGTATGAGTGAACCTAGTCCTATTTGCTTGCGATCTAAGCAACCTAATCCCGGTTGCTACACACAAGACTTACTTTCTCTAGAAGAGAATACAACCCTAAGTGAATATATGTGAATATCCAAAATGCAACATAGAGCAAGGGAAACCCTATATGCTTATCTAAGATGATTAATATGCAATTAGAACAATCCTAGATATCAAAACTAAATGACATGTCAATTAGTTTAGCTAATCAATATTAAGCACAAAACCTAATATGCTAGCACAATACAAATTCTCAAACATACATCATACTCATCTCAATATTGTATCCAAAGCATACAAAATAACAAACAAGTAATTAATTGAGATTGCTAGATAAGAGAAACACAAAACATGTAAGATATTAGTGAAAAGCTTACCAAGCAAAGTATGATGAAGATTTCATGCAAGATGACATCTAGAAGATCAAGGATGATGCTAGATGATGATTGATGATCATGAAAAAGTGTTTGAGTAATCAAAAATTGAGTTCTTGGAATTTTTCTTCTCTTTGAAAAATATCCTAAGTATGAATTCTGAATATGAACTCTCTTGATTGACCTAAAGACAAAATGGCATATATATAGGGGGCCAAAACAAAGTGTGGTCGTTTAAGTAAGTTTCAAAGAAACGCGTTGATCGACGGTTTCAATCGGCGGCCAGGCCGCCGATAATGACCGCCGAATTGAGCTCGTGAAGAACAGAGCATAAACGGCGGTTCATTCGGCGGTTTCGTGACCGCCGATTCCAACCGCCGAACCAAAACAGAGAGATTAAAAACAATCAGGTATGAACGGCGGTTTCGAACGGCGGTTTCATGACCGCCGATTCAACCGCCGAATTAAACTGAGAGATAAATCAATCAGGTCTTGAATCGGCGGTTTCGAACGGCAGTCGTGACCGCCGATCTTAACCGCAGAAATGCTTCAGACCAATCTGGACTGAAACCGCGGTTTAATTCGGCGGCCAGGCCGCCGATCACCTAGATAGGTGAAAACCAAGGAGAAGCCAATGACATTCTCCATAGGCGGTCCTCGCGCTAAACCAAGCACATTCTAGTGCATGCGCGGACGTTTCCGAAAGTTATCGGGAAATGAATTACACAACAACATGACACAATTACACACAACAAAATATAATAAATAAGTGCAAGTGTGAAATGTGACAAATGAAGAGAATGCATACATATGCAATGAATGTTAAGTGTGTGTGTGCAACTAATCTCTTCAAAGAAAAGTAAGCACATAGAAATTTACCTTCGGTGCTTATCAACACGAGGTCTTCAAAGGGCTTCGAACAATAAGACCGATACTTAGGCTACCCTTACAAAGAACCCCAACATGTGGTTGTCCACGAAATGAGCCAATCAACAAATGGGAACCTTACACATCTAATGTCAACAATGATGACACACAACCTATTGATAGAGTTCCTCTCTTGGACTCTAAAGAACCCGCTCCATGGGTTAGGAAACTCCATGATAAAGAAGATATCATTGGAGAGGTTAATGAGGGTGTTAGGACTAGACGTCAACTTGCTAATCTTATTAGCTACACATGTTACACCTCTCAAATTGAACCCAAAAAGGTTGAAGAAGCCTTAAATGATGAATTTTGGGTTCTTGCCATGCAAGAAGAGCTAAACCAATTCGAAAGGAATGAGGTTTGGACTCTAGTTCCTAGGCCTAAGACCACTAATGTCATAGGCACTAAATGGATATTTAGGAACAAATCCGATGAGGATGGCAACATAGTGCGGAACAAGGCTAGACTTGTAGCACAAGGGTACTCTTAAATTGAGGGTATCTGTAAGGATTCCCGTTTTGTTGATTGGCTTATTTCGTGGTCAAACCACATGTTGGGGTTTTGAATGTAAGGGTAGTCTAAGTGTTTGGTGTTGAAGATCAAAGGCCCTTCCATGACCTCAAGATACAAGCACGCCAAAGGTATAATCTCTTGCGCTTGTTTTTCTTTGAAGAGATTTAGTAGCACACACACACTTAGCATTCTTGCTATGATTGCATACTTGCTTATTTTTATGTGCATCTCTTCACATGTCACTTTACACACTAGCACTTTGGTTGATATATCTTGTTGTGTGTATATGTGCCTTATAATTCGTTTCCCGACATTGTTCGGAAACGTCCGCGCTTGCACTAATTAGTGCTTGGTTTCGCGCGAAGACCGCCTATGGAGAATGCCCTTGGCTTCTCCTTGGTTTTCACCATTGTTGGTGATCGGCGGTTATGATCGGCGGCCTGGCCGCCGAATGAAACCGCCGTTTCAGTCCAGATTGGTCTGAAGCAATTATGCGGTCCATATCGGCGGTCACGACCGCCGTTCGAAACCGCCGTTCATACCTGATCGATTTTAATCTCTCGGGTTTGATTCGGCGGTTGGATCGGCGGTCACGAAACCGCCGAATGAAACCGCCGTTAATGCTCTGTTCTTCACGAGCTCAATTCGGCGGTCGTCATCGGCGGCCTGGCCGCCGATTGAAACCGCCGAACGGTGCGTTTCAGGGGCAGAATTGTCTTTTCACTTGCCCTGTTCTTGATGTCTATAAATATCACACTTTCTCATTATCTGAATCAGTTCTTTTGACTCTTAAGAACCCTAATCTTCAAAGATAGATTTTGAGAGAAAATCAAATCAAGAACTCATCTTTAACCACTCAAATCAAACCCCTTTTGCATCAAATTTCATATTGCATCTCCTATGTCTATATAGAGTGCATCCATGTATGGGTTTGCATCATCACAACTTGCTTGGTAAGATTTTGATTAATTTCATCTTATTGTAGTATTTTAAATACCAAGCCATCTCTTTTAAATTACTTGTATGTTTTAGATCATATGCTAAATACAAGAAAAGAGATTATTTGTGATGAATTAATTGAGTGTTGTTTGTGATAGCTAATTAGGTTTTTAATTAATCTTGATTAGCTAAGCTATTTGACATGTCATTTAGCAATTGATATCTAGGGTTGATTAAATTGATTATATCATCATCCTAGATAAGCATCTAAGGTTACCTAGCCTTGTTTGTTATTTGAATATTCATATATATATTCACATAGGTTGTTTCTCTTCATAGAGAAGTAAGTCTTGAGGCTAAGAGTGCTTAGGCCTCAAGCAAATTGGAATAGGGTTGCTAATAAAGGCCCGCTGGGTAGAAGTGAGGGGTTACAGACCGGAATGTTAGACGAGGTCTACATAGGTTGTAAACTTCATTTCAATTAGTGATTTCGAGTTCCGAGTGTGGCGCACTATACAGCCCGTGGTTTTTCCCAGTGGTTGGGTTTTCCACGTATACATCAAGTGTCATTTACTATTTCCGCATCTTATTACACTTGTATGTTTTGTTGACTTGCTAGGGGTATTTTCGTAAAATTGACTTGCATGCGAAAATTGGGTAACAATTAGATAAAATCTATTCACCCCCCCTCTAGCTTTATATTGATAAACACGCCTCTAGGACTTTCAGTATCGACTTTGAGGAGACATTTGCTCCCGTTGCCCGTTTAGAGTCTATTAGGCTTCTCTTGTCCATTTCTTGTGTGCACAAGTTCAAATTGCACTAAATGGATGTCAAGAGTGCCTTCCTCAATGGCTTCTTGCAAGAGGAAGTGTTTGTTGAACAACCCAAGGGGTTTGTGGATGCTCACCACCCCAACCATGTCTATCGCCTCAAGAAGGCTCTATATGGGTTGAAACAAGCACCGAGGGCTTGGTATGAGCGCCTCACTCAATTTCTTGTTGACAATGACTACACACGTGGTAGTGTTGACAAGACACTATTCATCAAAAGAAACAATGATGAGCTTTTCATAGCTCAAATATATGTTGATGATATAGTGTTTGGCTCCACCAACAACACAAAGGTCCAACAATTTGTTGATGTTATGTCTCATGAATTTGAGATGAGTCTTGTTGGTGAGCTTAGTTACTTCCTAGGTTTGCAAATTAGGCAACTAGATGATGGGATTTTCATAACCCAAGCCAAATATGCCAAAAACCTAGTGAAGAAGTTTGGTCTTGAAAAAGCCAAACATTGTGACACTCCTATGAGCACCACTTTGAAGCTAAGCAAGGATGCTAGCGGTAAAAGTGTGGACCAAACCTTATATCGTGGCATGATAGGGAGCTTGCTCTATTTGACCGCAAGTAGGTCCGATATATCATTTAGTGTAGGAGTTTGTGCTAGGTACCAATCCGATCCCAAGGAGTCCCATCTCTCTTTGGTTAAGAGAGTCATTCGCTTTGTGAATGGGACTTCCAACTATGGGATTTGGTACTCATTTGACACTAATCCTAGTCTTGTAGGATATAGTGATGCGGATTGGGCAGGAAATTGTGATGATAGGAAGAGCACATCGGGCGGTTGCTTCTTTCTAGGCAATAACTTGGTGTCTTGGTTTTGCAAGAAGCAAAACTCGATTTCCTTGTCCACGGCGGAAGCCGAGTACATAGCCGCGGGGAGTGGATGCACTCAACTTATATGGATTAAGCAAATGCTAGTAGATTACGGATTCAACCAAGGTACTCTCACTCTCTTTTGTGATAACATGAGTGCCATTAATATTTCCAAGAATCCGGTGCAACATTCTAGAACTAAGCATATTGACATCCACCATCACTTCATTAGAGAGCTTGTTGAAAATAAATGCATAGTACTTGAACATGTAGGTACTAATGATCAACTTGCGGACCTATTTACTAAACCCTTAGATGCTACTCGATTTAAAATTCTTAGTAGATCTATTGGGATATGTCTTGTGGAGTGATGTTCTATGATTGACCCCATATGGGGAACTCAAGCAAAGAGAGCTAGTTTGCATTCTTGTCACTTGCAAAAAATTTGAAATATCTTATGCCTCTTCTTTTAATTACTTGAGTAAGCTTGGTTGCACATATGTATATATGTTTTCAATTCAATAAGTGTGAACCTTGCTTGTTTACAATCCATGTCATATTTATGTTCAAACATGCATTTTTGGACTAGGAGATGTATATAGGAAGTATGATTTGAATGACCTATGATTATCTCCATGACATGATGATTCTTTAATAACATGCTAATGTCAAATGAAAAAGCATGAAATTCATATAACATGCTCACATGAAAAGCATGAATTGATGATTGCATATTCTTAAAAATGCAAAACTTGTGTGAAAGCTAATGAGACTCAAAATGAATAAAGGATCTTGTATCCGTTCAAAGGAATTTATATTCCAAATGTCTCTCTTTCTTTATTGGTTGAACATGGCTACTATCATACGGATATCTTATCCGGAAAAATAAAAAAGGGTGCAAAGTTGCTCAAGCCATGTTTCGCTTATAAAGTTGGATATAGTTGCTCTTATATTGAAATCAATGTATTCTATATCCTTGCTTTACTCATGACATTGGTGAAATTGGTTTGAATTCCTATTAGAAACCTTTGTCATTTGCTTTGCCAAATACCATTGTATTTTGGACTTGAATGCTACATGTCTTGTATGCAAAGCATGTTTGAGTCACACATTTTTTCTCTCAAATAAATCTCCTTGTTTCTCTCCGATTAATTGAGATGCATAAAGTGACTTATATTAATTATGCAAATCTTGCATGCTACTATCTCTCGTTACTATGAGTGACCCGGTTGGGGACTACTCCTTTGCCTATATCATGACAAAAAGGGGGAGTAGTATATGGTAAGGGGAGATGCAAATTGGTGTTGCAATTGTGCACATTGGGGAGATAACACATTGAGGGGGAGTAACCCTTTGAGGGGGAGCATTGCATTTATCATACATTGCATATATTTTGTAATGTTGTGCCTAAATTCTAAAAATGCAAATGCTTGTTTTGATATCACTTGATTAATCTCACATTTCTCTTGTATTGGAAAACATAGAAATCTTATTTACAGGGCTTGATTATTCTACAAGAGATTGAAGACTTGAAGTTTTATTTTCTTATCTCTTTATGTTGTAGAATATCATAGTTGTCCCGTAGTTTCTATTTCTTTGTGAGGAATCAATGTGAGTGGTGGTTTTGTCACGAAATAGCCAAAGGGGGAGATTGTAAGGTTCCCATTTGTTGATTGGCTCATTTCGTGGACAAACCACATGTTGGGGTTCTTTGTAAGGGTAGCCTAGGTATCGGTTTTATTGTTCGAAGCCCTTTGAAGACCTCGTGTTGATAAGCATCGAAGGTAAATTTCTATGTGCTTACTTTTCTTTGAAGAGATTAGTTGCACACACACACTTAACATTCATTGCATATGTGTGCATTCTCTTCACTTGTCACATTTCACACTTGCACTTATTTATTATATTTTGTTGTGTGTAATTGTGTCCTGTTGTCGTGTAATTCGTTTCCCGATAACTTTCGGAAACGTCCGCGCATGCACTAGAATGTGCTTGGTTTAGCGCGAGGACCGCCTATGGAGAATGCCCTTGGCTTCTCCTTGGTTTTCACCTTTCTAGGTGATCGGCGGTTATGATCGGCGGCCTGGCCGCCGAATGAAACCGTCGTTTCAGTCCAGATTGGTCTGAAGCATTTCTGCGGTTAAGATCGGCGGTTAAGATCGGCGGTCACGACCGCCGTTCGAAACTGCCGATTCAAGACCTGATTGATTTATCTCTTGGTCTAATTCGGCGGTTGAATCGGCGGTCACGAAACCGCCGTTCATACCTGATTGATTTTAATCTCTCGGGTTTGATTCGACGGTTGGGATCGGCGGTCACGAAACCGTCGAATTAACCGCCGTTTATGCTCTGTTCTTCACGAGCTCAATTCGGCGGTCATGATCGGCGGCCTGGCCGCCGATTGAAACCGCCGATCGGCGCGTTTCTTTGAAACTTACTTAAACGACCACACTTTGATTTGACCCCCTATATATATGCCATTTTGTCTTTAGGTCAATAAAGAGAGTTCATATTCAGAATTCATACTTAGGATATTTTTCAAAGAGAAGAAAAATTCCAAGAACTCATTTTTTATTACTCAAACACTTTTTCATGATCATCAATCATCATCTAGCATCATCCTTGATCTTCTAGATGTCATCTTGCATGGATTCTTCATCATACTTTGCTTGGTAAGCTTTTCACTAATATCTTACATATTTTGTGTTTCTCTTAGCTAGCAATCTCAATTAATTACTTGTATGTTATTTTATATACTTTGAATACAAGTTTGAGATTAGTATGATGTATGTTTGAGAAGTTGTTTTGTGATAGCTAATTAAGTTTTGCGCTTAATCTTGATTAGCTAAACTATTTGACATGTCATTTAGTTTTGATATCTAGGATTGTTCTAATTGCATATTAATCATCTTAGATAAGCATATAGGGTTTCCCTTGCTCTATGTTGCATTTTGGATATTCACATATATTCACTTAGGGTTGTTATTCTCTTCATAGAGAAAGTAAGTCTTGTGTGTAGCATCCGGGATTAGGTTGCTTAGATCGCAAGCAAATTGGACTAGGTTCACTCATACCAGGATTAGGTAGGTGTGTGATTACTTCCGGGATTAGGTTGTAATTGTTTACACATTTAGTGGATTCGAGGTTCGAGTGTGGCTTACTTACTAACCCGTGGTTTTTCCCGTGAGGGTTTCCACGTAAAAATCAAGTGTTATTTAATTTCCGCATTTTATACTTGATTTATTGCTTTATCTATTTAGGGGTAATTTCGTAATTTTGACTAACACGAAAAATTGGGTAAAAAGCTTAAAATCTATTCACCCCCCCTCTAGATAATTTATACACACCGTGCTATAATTTGTTTCAATCCCGATGACCGTAGCTCCACCACTGCTTACATCATCTTTCTCGGTTCTACACCTATTAGTCTAAGAAGCAACACACCGTTGCGCGCTCCTCAACCGAAGCTGAATACCGTGCCATGGCCTCTACAGCAGCTGAATTAAATTGGATCGGTAACCTTCTGTCTGAACTTCGGTTGCAAACCCCAGCCGCCCCTGTCATCTACTGCGACAATGTTGGAGCTACTTATGTCTGCGCAAATCCTATCTGTCACAGTCGCATGAAGCATGTCGCCATTGACTTCTACTTTGTCAGGGACCAGGTAGCTCGAAAACAGTTGAGGGTATCCCATGTTCATACGAACGACCAACTCGCTGACTCCCTAACGAAACCACTCTCTCTCAAGCACTTCTCTGATCATCGTATAAAGATAGGCGTCCTTGACGGAAGCTCTATCTTGAGGGGGCATAATAGCAGTAAGGAGTCCTAGTCTCCATGTATCTCCTGACTCTATTAGAATACAATATGTAATTACGTTAAAGTAGTCAATGAATAACAAGCTTTTATTCTCTCAAATATTATCTAGTCTAATAGCCACCCCTTTCATTTATCTTCCATTAGGAAAGTCTTAAAAAAACCAAGTCAAGCCTTCACACCACAACCAAACTCTCACCTACTACCAATGATTCTTGCGTAATCCATGTGATATTCCAACAATTAATAATTACCATTAGACTTATTTGGGTGTTTCACTATTCCACTAGCCACACCACCCCTATACAATTAATGACTACCTCAAATTTTCCACAAAGTTACTTAAGTCTTTGGAAAAATTCTCAAAAGCCTACTAACTCACCCAACAATTCAACAATAATTACTACAATAGGCCTAGTCATTAAAATAAATAAATTAAAAGAATTGAGTCTTACACTAATTCTTCTTTCTCTACCACACTTGGCCGAATCCTCCATCTCTCTCACACATTTCCTTTTGTAAACTTCTCCTTATTGTTATAATATGAAAGGCATAGGCAAGGGTCAAAAAGAAGGAAAGTGGCATAATAATTAAAAACCATATTTGAGCCTTATCTAATTAAATATTGAACAATCATTAATTCCCTTCAATAATTGTTCTTCTATTTCTAATAAAACAAATGAACTAGAAGAAAACCGAATTTGGGTCTTACAGCAGATATGTCCTTGTCTGATGTACATTGTACACGTTTCACACTAGCGGTTACTCTTACATCCCCCCTCAAGTTGAATTGTGGTGAAAAGACCAAATTCAGCTTGGAACACAAAAGATTAAACTTTTCAGTTGGCAAAGCCTTTGTGAGAACATCAGCAACTTAAGAATCAGTAGGAACATATCTAGGCTCAACAATACCAGGAACAACCTTCTCCCTGATGAATTGTGTATCTATATCAATATGCTTGGTTTTCGAGTGGAAGCAGGGTTTTTAGCAAACATGTTTGCTCCCATATTATCACACCCTATAACGGCTGGTGAAGGAAGCTGGACTCAAAGCTCACGAAACAAAGATTGAAGCCACAAAACCTCCGTGGTTATATGAGCCATAGACATATATTCAACCTCGGTGCTCGATTGAGCAACCACCTACTGCTTCCTAGAGCTCCAATCAACAAGATTACCACCTATAAAGACACAATTCCCACTCGTCGACCTCCTGTCATCAAGTGTCATCAAGATAGCTAGCCCAGTCAGCATCAACATATGCCTCCAAGCTGAGAGTCGATGTAGGCTTAAACCAGAGCCTTTTATGAATAGTACCCCTTAGATACCGAAACACACGTTTGTAAGCTTTCCAATGGACTTGAGTTAGAGCAATAAGAAATTGGCTCAGCTTGTTGACATTAAAGGGGATGTCTGGCCGAGTATAACGTAGGTATTGGAGAGCTCCAATGACATTTCTATAGACTGTGGCATTCTTAAGAGGTACACCATCCTGTTTGATCAGCTTCAAACATGATCTCATCGGAGTTGCACAAGGTTTCGAATCAAACATGTTTGATCTCTTTAGCAAGTCAACAACATATTTTGATTGAGTGAGGTATAAACTATTGGAATCACGAAAGGCCTCAAAGCCAAGGAAGTAGTGAACCAAACCAAGATTCTTAATAGCAAATTTGATATGTAACTGAGAAATTGTCCATTGAATAAGAGTAGAATTGTAACCCGAAAGTATAATATCATCCACATAGACTAGGAGAAATAACACATTAGGTCCTTGATGCTTTATGAACAAAGAAGTGTCAGAAGTTGAGCTTTTGAAACCCCATTGAATTAGAGCTGACCAAAGCTTATTGAACCAGGATATGAGGACCTTCTTGAGACCATATAAGGCTTTTTTCAACATACAAACATGAGAAGGAAACCTTTGATCAACAAATCCATCGGATTGTTTCGTGAATACCTACTCCTACAAGTCTCTGTTCAAGAAGGCGTTATTTATATCCACCTGCTGGATATCCCAATTGAAGTGCACAACCAAGGCAAAAATTACTCGAATTGTGGATGACTTTACCATCAGACAAAAAGTATCGAAGTAATCAAGCCCTATTGTTTGATTGAAGCCTTTGGCAACAAGTCTTCCCTTATGTTTCAATATTGAGTCATCAAGGTTAAACTCGGTTCTAAAAACCCACTTGCTTCCCACAACATTCATGTCAGATGTTGCAAGTACCAGCTTCTAAGTATTATTGTGATGAAGAGCTCCAAACTCCTCATTCATTACTGCATACCATTTTGGATCAGCCATAGCAACTATGACTGATTTGGGCTCAATCTCAGATTGGAAAGACAAAGGGAAGTGATACTCTGAAAAGAAAACTCTTGGTTTTAATGAACTAGTCATGCTCCTTGTGACCATTTGATGAGTGCTTATGACCAACATCAGGTGAGATTCCAACACGCCAAGGACCAACACCAACACCAACATCAGAGGTGATGGAGTTAAGGACGATTATGCATCTGAAGTGGGTAGATTTTCTAGACTAAAGGGCTGGCCTTGAAGGTCTACCACCAAGTTAAGATCACGTGATTGAGTAGACAAACCAAAGTCATGGATTTGACTAGGCAATGGCCTGGAGTTTGGTGAAGAAGCAAAGCTGTGAAAAAGGCGTGACAGAGGATTGACAAGATCTGAAGATATAGCAATAGTAGTTGCAGATAAAGGTGAGTTGAAAATATCCTTATATGGAAACTCCCTCTCATTAAAGAGAACGTACCTTGAAATAAACTCCTTCCCAAAAGAGTTAAGGCTTATAAACCCTTTATGATGTTGACTATAACCAATAAAGACACAATTACTTGTGTGAAAGTCATCACCCATATTAGCTTGGAAACATTTGATCATCCTATCAAGTTGTAGCTCAACTAACCTTTTAAACTTAACAAAGACAATGAAGGCATCTGACTTTAACTTGAGAGGATAAATCCATGTAAAACGTGTAAAGGCATTGTTATATGCATATTCGATAAAAATGACACATCAGCAAAGGTAGCAGAGGATGTAGAAATATTATGATTCCACTTAATTTGTCAACCAGTCAACAAGGGGAACACTAGTCATTTGCCATATCACCAAGCCACGTCATCGAGAAATTAATGAAAGCATGAAGCATATTCGCCAAACCACTAGGTCTTAAAGGAGCAAGGGTCTCGCTAGCCGAAGATCTCTACTCGGCAAGACCTACTCGGCCAAAACAGGAAAAGCAAATCTTATCAAGATACGCCTTACCAAGTGAAAATTCACTAAGACATGGAATCTAAGAATCCCACTCCAATAAGGACATATCCCTATTTCCTCTCCAATACCAAAGAATTCTAAACAAGAAAGAATTCAAAGCTTCCAGAAGGATAAACACCAAATGGGAAACGAGTCCCAATCGGTCTACTATACTAGAATCCCAACATGATTCTATTTAGCAAGTCCACTACGAACACGGCAAGGGTTGGGGTGAACCCTACCTTGGAGGATATAAATAGAACCATGTAATCTACGAGTAAGGGATCCTTTTTTCAAGAACAATTGTGTGAGAGAAAAGAGACAATATTGAGTGTGTAATCTCAAAGAACTTATAGTATTATTTTCCTACCTTCAGGGGAGCCGTGGTTTTTTCCCTTTTTAGGGTTTTCCATGTAAAACTCGTGTCTTGCATGTATTTATTGATATACTTACTCTTATAAATATATTATTATTGTTGGACGCGTGGCAATCCAGAAATCACCGTCAATAATTGGCGCTAGAAGGAGGGGTGTCGTAAACATAAACTTCGAGGAACCCTCGTGAACAGATCTAAATCATGAGCAATATCAACGACAGGGATGAAAATTCTAGCGGTGATAATGACTGTCAAGTCCTCGACGCCACTGGAATAACAGGAAATGAAACATTGATGATTGGAGAACAATCGATAGCAACACCGAAAACCAGGGCGATCGATCCGGGAACCTTACAACACTTCTAAGTCACCCTGATAAACTTGGTCAGCAAGGTCAACAAGTTAGAGCTCACATTTCCGATAGGCCTGGGGATTTCTTCTCCCTATGATCTAACAACAAGCATGCCTGTGGACCATCTACCTAGGAGGTTGTGTTCAGAAGTCCATATTGCAACCCCGGATGCCCAGATGAAGCCATCTATGGAGGAAATACCTCAGGATCGACCCGAAACCTCTGATAGAAAAAGGCAGAGAAAGGGAAAAGGTTTACTAGAAGAAGAACTTCTAGAAAGGCAAGGCCACGCCCGAACACAGGGGACAGGCCCCGATGATACATGTCAGAAGACCCAGTGGAGACACCATTCTATTTCTTTCAAGGATAAAGGTCCTTGCCGAGGAGCGGATTACAATCAAAACGGGCTAAACAAAGAAGATCAGAAAGCATAGAAGATTCAAGATCTGAAGGCAGTAGGGATAGTAGGGAGGATGGTTACCGAAGACTAACGATCAAGAACCAGCTCGGTCTGGCATGAGAACCAACTAGCGTCACTTTGTAGGAACTGTCAAAGAAAGTCTCGGCAATAGCTCAGAAATATAGATACAGCGTTTCATTAGATGATGAATTGGACAGCCCATTCATCAATCAAATTTCCCATACCCAGTTTTCGGAGAGGTTCAGGATGCTGACTATCGAACAATATAAAGAGACTAGGGACCCGAAGGAACATGTCAAGCGGTTTTTGTAATTTCATGGCGTAGTATGCATCCAACAGTAGACTCCTATTCTTAACGTTTCCATAAACCTTCGGCTATCTCGCCTCTAGATGGTTTGGGCGACTCCCATCCAGAAGCATTATCAATTTTTTGGGGTTTAGCAAAGCATTTGTGAGACAATTCATGGGAAGCGTGTAAGAAGAAATTCAATCGCCCACCTATCTAACCTAAAGCAAGAAAAGAATGAGTCACTCAAGAAGTACCTGACAAGATTCGGTAAAGAAGTCGCTCAGATTGAAGATGCGAGCGATGTAGCAGTTGTAGCCGCCTTCACCAATGGTTTACAAAGCGGTCGGCTGTCCTTTGACCTACGAAAAGACCGACCAAAAACTCACAAAGAGATGATGGATATAGCTAGCGATTACACATTGGTTGAAGAGGAGTAGGTGGCATAAGGAGGTAGCTGATGCGGCAGCAGTTGAGGCATTGGATTACATTGAGAAGTGGGATCGCAAGAAGACCAAATGATTTCTACTAGTGCAAGTGTCGGAGTCGGAATGGCATGAAACTTTCACCGTTGAAGCGAATCGATGAGATCTACAAAAGTCACTGCCTATGGAAGTGAGGCATGCCCTTTTTTGGCCGAATTCCATCGGTTAGGGCCCGAAATTGCCTTTTTTACCATTTTATGAAAGTTTAGTTTTCGCAATAAGTTTAGTTTTCCGAGTCCGAATTAACTTCCATCAATTCTGGCTTGCTTAGAATTCTTATTTTTATTTGTTTCCGTATTTATCTCAAATTTACCTTTTTTGGTAATTTTCGTAATTTAGGCCCGTTTCCTTTCTCACCAAAGTTTCGGATTAGGTTTAGGGTTTGATTGCTTTAAATAGTCCTATAAGCCAAAATGTCATTCAGTTTTTGATTTATGAAATTTAGAGTTTCTCTAATTATCTCCCAATTTCAGTATCCTACGTGGGTCAACAAATTTAAAGCCTGATATTCTAGTAGGTTGTTTTTGATTTGTTTCTTGTAGGTTTTTCTCAACAAAGCTTTCGGTACATCAATAGCTGCGTGCATAGCCATAAACCCGAAGCAAAACCCGAATCCAAGGAAGTTTTAAGGTTCCCATTTGTTGATTGGCTCATTTCGTGGACAAACCACATGTTGGGGTACTTTGTAAGGGTAGTCTAGGTATCGGTTTTATTGTTCGAAGCCCTTTGAAAACCTCGTGTTGATAAGCACCGAAGGTAAATTTCTATGTGCTTACTTTTCTTTGAAGAGATTAGTTGCACACACTCACTTAACATACATTGCATATGTGTGCATTCTCTTCACTTGTCACATTTCACACTTGCACTTATTTATTATATTTTGTTGTGTGTAATTGTGTCTTGTTGTCTTGCAATTCGTTTCCCGATAACTTTCAAAAACGTCCGCGCATGCACTAGAATGTGCTTGGTTTAGCGCGAGGACCGCCTACGGAGAATGCCCTTGGCTTCTCCTTGGTTTTCACCTATTTATGTGATCGGCGGTTATGATCGGTGGCCTGGCCGCCGAATGAAACCGTCATTTCAGTCCAGATTGGTCTGAAGCAATTCTGCGGTTAGGATCGGTGGTCACGACCATCGTTCGAAACCGCCGATTCAAGACCTGATTGATTTATCTCTCGGTCTAATTCGACGGTCACGAAACCGCCGTTCATACCTGATTGATTTTAATCTCTCGGGTTTGATTCGGCGGTCACGAAACTGCCGAATGAACCGCCGTTTATGCTCTGTTCTTCACGAGCTCAATTCGGCGGTCATGATCGGCGGCCTGGCCGCTGATTGAAACCGCCGATCGGTGAATTTTAGGGGCAAACTTGTCTTTTCACATGCTCTGTTTTTCATGCCTATAAATACATCACTTTCTCTTGTTCTGAATGTGACTCTTTAATCAACAAGAACCCTACTTTCAAAAGAGAGATTTTTAAGAGAGAAAGCAACCAAGTTTGCTCATTAAACACTCAAACCAAAATCCATTTGCATCAAAGTTCATCTAGCATTCTCTAGCATATCTAGGATGCTTGCTTGCATGGGTCTTTTATCATCACACTTGCTTGGGTAAGTTTTTCACTATTATCATACATAATTAGTGTTTAATTTATTATGGCATCTCTTTTATTACTTGATTGTTCTTAGATTAATTTCTAATACTCAAGATAGAGATTGTTGTGTTGATTTGATTGAGTGTTGTTTTTGTGATAGATATCTAGGTTTCTATAATCTATGATTATCTAAGCTAATTGACATGTCATTTAGCTTTAATATCTAGGATTGTTTTTAATTGCAAATTCATCATCTTAGATAAGCATATAGGGTTTCCCTTGCTCTATGTTGCATTTGAATATTCATATATTCACTTAGGGTTTTTATTCTCTTCATAGAGAAAGTAAGTCTTGTGTGTAGCTTCTGGGATTAGGTTGCTTAGACCGCAAGCAAATTGGACTAGGTTCACTCATACCGGGATTAGGTAGGTGTGTGATTACTTCCGGGATTAGGTTGTAATCGTTTTACACATTTAGTGGATTCGAGGTTCGAGTGTGGCTTACTTACTAGCCCGTGGTTTTTCCTGTGAGGGTTTCCACGTAAAAATCAAGTGTTATTTAATTTCCGCATTTTATACTTGATTTATTGCTTTATCTATTTAGGGGTAATTTCGTAATTTTGACTATTCACGAAAAATTGGGTAATAAGCTTAAAATCTATTCACCCCCCCTTCTAGATAGTTTTATACACACCGTGTTATAATTTGTTTCAATTGGTATCAAAGCGGGTTCCTAGACATACATAGGTGATCCTTGCTTATTTTGGTGTGTTTTGCATTTTGTGTGATTTTTGATCATTCATACATTTGCATTCATTTCATTCATTCATAAACACTATGAGTGGAAACGGTGGAAATGGTGGTGGCCACGAAGGTGCTTATAGTACAAGGCCTCCACTTCTTACCGGTTTGAACTATTCCCAATGGAAAGGGAAGATGGAATCCTACATATGCCAAATTCATGACCGTGCATGGATGGCGGTGGAAGACGGATATGATCTACCCAAGATGACTCCCGGTGGTGGAGGAGAAGAAGTTTTGAAGCCTAAGGCGCAATGGAACGCGCAAGAGTTTGAGGCTTCAAAGTGGAATAGGAAGGCTATGCATGCCATCATGTGTGTAGTGGATGAGAATCAGTACAAGCTTATTCAAAACACTCAGATTGCAAAAGTGGCATGGGACATCCTTCAAGTTGCACATGAGGGAACCGAGGTGGTGAATGAGTCCAAGCTTGAAGTCCTCCAAACTCAATTTGAGCTACTTAGGATGGGAGAGGATGAATGCTTCAATGACTTCGAAATCAAATTGATGGACATTGTAAATCAAAGCCATTAACTCGGAGACTGGTATTCGGATAGGAGAGTCAAGCAAAAAATTATGAGATCTCTCCCCGATAGGTTTGAATCAAAGGTGATGGCCATAGAAAAAAATAGTGGCTACATGGATATGAAGCCAAGTGAGGTGATTGGACGTCTCCTTGCATATGAGTCTAGGAAGGCTCCTAGCACCACTACTCCTCCTAAGAAGTCTAAAGGAATAGCTTTGAAAGCATCTAAGGATGCAAAGAAGGCAAAGCATGAATCGGATGAAGACCTTGCCTTATTCGTGAAAAGGTTTAATAAGGTTATGAGGTTCAAGAAGAAGAAGGGATTTGGGTCAAGAGGACAAGACTTGAAGAAAAAAGGTTCCTTCAAGAAGTTTGAGCCTAGACAAGAGAGGACCGAAAGGAAAGGGGTCCGATGCTTTGAATGTGGTGGGATTGGTCACTTTGCCCCCGAATGTGCTAATCACAATGAAAAGAAGAAAGGCAAAGTGATGGCCGCCACTTGGAGTGGGAGTAGTGATGGCTCCAATGAGGAAGATGAGTCTTCAAGTGAAGAAGAGATCATGGCTAACTTCCTAGTTTTTGCCTCATCTCACAAGAGCAAAAGTGCTAGTGAGAGAGAGGAAATGAGTCAAGAGGAAATTGACTCTAGTGAAGTAGAAAGTGACTCCTCTTCTAATTCCATAAAGAAATTTGTGGAGCAAAAGGTGCTTGCTAAATACCATGCCGAGTTCAATGATTTAGCAATTAAAAGCACAAGAAAGATTGAGAGGCTGAGAGAAGAGAACCTTGAACTTTCGGCTCACAATGACCACTTAAATGAACAAGTGGAAAGATTGAAGAGGAGAGAGGATAAGTTAAGTGAGGAGTTAGAGTTATCCAAGAGAAGTGAAGAAGGCTTGAAGAAGGAACTTGTAGAAGTTAAAGGGTCCTTGGCTAGGATGGATTCTAGCACCAAGAAGCTTGACCATATGCTTGGTGTTGGAAAGAGTCCATGTGACAAGAGTGGTCTTGGGTATGAAGATGGCAAGAAGATCTCAACCTCTAACAAGATCTTGTTTGTCAAGAGTTTGAAGAACGAAGAAACTTCATATGTGCAAATTCCTAGGAAGAAGTTAGAAGTAGGACAATGCTCAAATGCACAAGTGAAAATGGGGCCAAGAAGGCAAACTCAAGCTCAACCCCCTAGGGTCCCTCAAGCCAACATTCCTCCTCAAATGGCTCACAAAGGAAAGAGACCTATCATGCAACCTCAAGCTAGGAAGCAACCTAGACCGGTTCAACAACGAAGATGGATTGAACCCATTCATCCACAAAGACAAGGACAAGGTATGATTCCTCATTTTACTCCTATATGTCACTTTTGTAGATTTGATGGTCATATTAGACCACATTGCTTTCGATATATAAAAATGTGTAGAACACGAAGCATGATTGAAAAGAGAAAGAATAGAGCCAAGATGCATGTTCCTAGGAATGATAATATTGATTTGCATTATCCTAGGAATAGTAAAGCACATGTACCAAAGACCACTAAGAAAGCTAAAATTGTTGCTAAGTGGATTAGAAAGAATAAAAATGTTTGCCATGTTGCTTAAATAGCCTTGAAGGCAAATTCTTCTAATTTTTGGTATTTGGATAGTGGGTGCTCTAGGCATATGACGGGAAACAAGAGTTTCTTCGAGACTCTTGTTATGGAGGAAGGTGGAAATGTCACTTTTGGTGATGGATCCAAAAGCAATGTTGTAGGGAAAGGAACCATTTCCGTTCCCGGATTACCCTCCTTATCCAATGCTTTATTTGTTGATGGCTTAAAAGCCAATTTAATAAGCATTTCACATCTTAATGATGAAGGATATTCCGTCTTGTTTTCTAAAGATTTTTGCTCAATCCTAAAACCCGATGGACAAACCTTGTTGAAGGGCATGAGATCTAGCGACAATTGTTATTGTCTTGAAGCTAGTATTGTATCTAATCATGTGTCCATGGATGAGCAAATTGAGTTGTGGCATGAAAGACTTGGCCACATGAACTTTAGGGATTTACGGACCCTTGGAAAGTTCAATTGTGTGCGTGGCCTCCCTAAGCTTGGGAAGAAAGTCAATGGTGTTTGTGGACCTTGCCAACAAGGAAAGCAAACTAAAAGCATGCACAAAAAGGGTAAGTATCTCACCACCAAGGAGCCGCTTGAGCTTCTCCACATGGACCTCATGGGTCCCATGCAAACCGAAAGTTTGGGTGGAAAGAGATACATTTTTGTTTGTGTTGATGATTTCTCTAGGTTCACATGGACATATTTTCTTAGAGAAAAATCCGAAACTTTTGATAAGTTTAAAATGCTTTGTAATAAAATACAAAATGAAATGAACTCTAATATTAAAAGCATAAAACGGATTAGAAGTGACCATGGGAGGGAATTTGAGAATGCTACTTTTGAAACCTTTTGTAATGGTTTAGGCATCTCCCATGAGTTTTCGACTCCTAGGACACCTCAACAAAATGGAGTTATTGAGAGGAAAAATAGGGTCCTTCAAGAGATGGCCCGTGTGATGTTGCTTAGCAACAATGTCCCTAGAAACCTATGGGCCGAAGCCATCAATACGGCTTGCTATATAGGAAATAGAGTTTTCCTAAGGCCCGGTACTAGAAACACCTCCTATGAGTTATGGAAAGGCAAGAGGCCAAATGTTAGCTACTTCCACACTTTTGGAAGCAAATGCTACATTTTGAATGACCGTGATCAACTTGGCAAATTCGATGCTAAGAGTGATGAGGGTATTTTTATTGGCTATGCCTTGAATAGTAGAGCCTATAGAGTTTTCAATTTAAAGACTCTAAGTGTTATGGAATCATCCAATGTCGTATTTGATGATACTAGGCTCAAGTCAAATGATCATGAGGAGGAGGTCATTTTTAGTGATGTTTCTCCTTTGGAGAATGTTGTGGTGTCTCCTAATGTTGGGACATCTAATGTCAACAATGATGACACACAACCTATTGATAGAGTTCCTCTCTTGGACTCTAAAGAACCCGCTCCATGGGTTAGGAAACTCCATGATAAAGAAGATATCATTGGAGAGGTTAATGAGGGTGTTAGGACTAGACGTCAACTTGCTAATCTTATTAGCTACACATGCTACACCTCTCAAATTGAACCCAAAAAGGTTGAAGAAGCCTTAAATGATGAATTTTTGGTTCTTGCCATGCAAGAAGAGCTAAACCAATTCGAAAGGAATGAGGTTTGGACTCTAGTTCCTAGGCCTAAGACCACTAATGTCGTAGGCACCAAATGGATATTTAGGAACAAATCCGATGAGGATGGCAACATAGTGCGGAACAAGGCTAGACTTGTAGCACAAGGGTACTCTCAAATTGAGGGTATCGACTTTGAGGAGACATTTGCTCTCGTTGCCCGTTTAGAGTCTATTAGGCTTCTCTTATCCATTTCTTGTGTGCACTAGTTCAAATTGCACCAAATGGATGTCAAGAGTGCCTTTCTCAATGGCTTCTTGCAAGAGGAAGTGTTTGTTGAACAACCCAAGGGGTTTGTGGATGCTCACCACCCCAACCATGTCTATCGCCTCAAGAAGGCTCTATATGGGTTGAAACAAGCACCGAGGGCTTGGTATGAGCGCCTCACTCAATTTCTTGTTGACAATGACTACACACGTGGTAGTGTTGACAAGACACTATTCATCAAAAGAAACAATGATGAGCTTTTTATAGCTCAAATATATGTTGATGATATAGTGTTTGGCTCCACCAACAACACCAAGGTCCAACAATTTGTTGATGTTATGTCTCATGAATTTGAGATGAGTCTTGTTGGTGAGCTTAGTTACTTCCTAGGTTTGCAAATTAGGCAACTAGATGATGGGATTTTCATAACCCAAGCCAAATATGCCAAAAACCTAGTGAAGAAGTTTGGTCTTGAAAAAGCCAAACATTGTGACACTCCTATGAGCACCACTTTGAAGCTAAGCAAGGATGCTAGCGGTAAAAGTGTGGACCAAACGTTATATCGTGGCATGATAGGGAGCTTGCTCTATTTGACCACAAGTAGGCCCGATATATCATTTAGTGTAGGAGTTTGTGCTAGGTACCAATCCGATCCCAAGGAGTCCCATCTCTCTTCGGTTAAGAGAGTCATTCGCTTTGTGAATGGGACTTCCAATTATGGAATTTGGTACTCATTTGACACTAATCCTAGTCTTGTAGGATATAGTGATACGGATTGGGCAGGAAATTATGATGATAGGAAGAGCACATCGGGCGGTTGCTTCTTTCTAGGCAATAACTTGGTGTCTTGGTTTTGCAATAAGCAAAACTCGATTTCCTTGTCCACGGCGGAAGCCGAGTACATAGCCGCGGGGAGTGGATGCACTCAACTTATATGGATGAAGCAAATGCTAGTAGACTACGGATTCAACCAAGGTACTCTCACTCTCTTTTGTGATAACATGAGTGCCATTAATATTTCCAAGAATCCGGTGCAACATTCTAGAACTAAGCATATTGACATCTGTAAGGTTCCCATTTGTTGATTGGCTCATTTCGTGGACAAACCACATATTGGGGTTCTTTGTAAGGGTAGCCTAGGTATCGGGTTTATTGTTCGAAGCTCTTTGAAGACCTCGTGTTGATAAGCACCGAAGGTATATTTCTTTGTGCTTACTTGTCTTGAAGAGATAGTTGCACACACTCACAACTCATGCATATTTTTAATACTTGTATGTTGTGTGTCTTATTTTTGTGCATTAATGTTCATTAACATCTCTTCTTGCATGTTAGTTTGATTGCATCTTGCATATCCAATTGCATTGTCATGCTTAGACTTAGGATTGCATTTTTGCATTGGGCGCTCCCAAAAGCGCTGTACGAACAGCGCCCATTGAGCGCTGTTCAGACCTGATCGATTTAATTCGGTCACTGTTGGGTCGCTGTACAGGCGCTGTACAAAGCGCTCTACGTACAGCTCCACTCTGTTTTCCCGTGAGAACATAGTTGGGGCGCTGTACAAGAGGCGCTCTACGTACAGCGCCCAAGGCAATATTGAGGCAAACTTATCAAAACGACCACACTTTGTTTTGGCCTCCTATATATATGCCACTTTGACTTTAGGTCAATCAGAAGAGTTCATATTCAGATTCCATACTTAGGATATTTTTCAAAGAGAAGAAAAATTCCAAAGAACTCATTTTTAGTTTACTCAAACACTTTTTCATGATCATCAATCATCATCTAGCATCATCCTTGATCATCTAGATGACATCTTGCATGGATTCTTCATCATACTTTGCTTGGTAAGCTTTTCACTAATATCTTACATATTTTGTGTTTCTCTTAACAAGCAATCTCTTTTAAATTACTTGTATGTTATTTTATATACTTTGAATACAAGGTTGAGATTAGTATGATGTATGTTTGAGAAGTTGTATTGTGATAGCTAATTAGGTTTTGTGCTTAATCTTGATTAGCTAAACTATTTGATTTGACATGTCATTTAGTTTTGATATCTAGGATTGCTCTAATTGTATATTAATCATCTTAGATAAGCATATAGGGTTTCCCTTGCTCTATGTTGCATTTTGAATATTCATATATTCACTTAGGGTTGTTATTCTCTTCATAGAGAAAGTAAGTCTTGTGTATAGCATCTGGGATTAGGTTGCTTAGATAGCAAGCAAATTGGACTAGGTTCACTCATACCGGGATTAGGTAGGTGTGTGATTACTTCCGGGATTAGGTTGTAATCGTTTTACACATTTAGTGGATTCGAGGTTCGAGTGTGGCTTACTTACTTACTAGCCCGTGGTTTTTCCCGTGAGGGTTTCCACGTAAAAATCAAGTCTTATTTAATTTCCGCATTTTATACTTGATTTATTGCTTTATCTATTTAGGGATAATTTCGTAATTTGGACTAATATGAAAAATTGGGTAAAAAGCTTAAAATCTATTCACCCCCTCTAGATAGTTTTATACACACCATGCGTTAATTTGTTTCAATTGGTATCAGAGCGGGTTCCTAGACATACTTAGGTGATCCTTGCTTTTTTTTTTGGTGTGTTTTGCATTTTGTGTGATTTTTGATCATTCATACATTTGCATTCATTTCATTCATTCATAAACACTATGAGTGGAAACAGTGGAAATGGTGGTGGCCACGAAGGTGCTTCTAGCATAAGGCCTCCACTTCTTACCGGTTTGAACTATTCCCAATGGAAAGGGAAGATGGAATCCTACATATGCCAAATTCATGACCGTGCATGGATGGCGGTGGAAGACGGATATGATCTACCCAAGATGACTCCCGGTGGTGGAGGAGAAGAAGTTTTGAAGCCTAAGGCGCAATGGAACGCGCAAGAGTTTGAGGCTTCTAAGTGGAATAGGAAGGCTATGCATGCCATCATGTGTGCAATGGATGAGAATCAATACAAGCTTATTCAGAATACTCATACTGCAAAAGTGGCATGGGACATCCTTCAAGTTGCACATGAGGGAACCGAGGTGGTGAAGGAGTCCAAGCTTGAAGTCCTCCAAACTCAATTTGAGCTACTTAGGATGGGAGAGGATGAATGCTTCAATGACTTCAAAATCAAATTGATGGACATTGTAAATCAAAGCCATCAACTCGGAGACTGGTATTCGGATAGGAGAGTCAAGCAAAAAATTATGAGATCTCTCCCTGATAGGTTTGAATCAAAGGTGACGGCCATAGAAGAAAATAGTGGCTACATGGATATGAAGCCAAGTGAGGTAATTGGACGTCTCCTTGCATATGAGTCTAGGAAGGCTCCTAACACCACTACTCCTCCTAAAAAGTCTAAAGGAATAGCTTTGAAAGCATCTAAGGATGCAAAGGAGGCAAAGCATGACTCGGATGAAGACCTTGCCTTATTCGTGAAAAGGTTTAATAAGGTTATGGGGTTCAAGAAGAAGAAGGGATTTGGGTCAAGAGGACAAGACTTGAAGAAAAAAGGTTCCTTCAAGAAGTTTGAGCCTAGACAAGAGAGGACCGAAAGAAAAGGGGTCCGATGCTTTGAATGTGGTGGGATTGGTCACTTTGCCTCCGAATGTGCTAATCACAATGAAAAGAAGAAGGACAAAGTGATGGCCGCCTCTTGGAGTGGGAGTAGTAATGGCTCCAATGAGGAAGATGAGACTTCAAGTGAAGAAGAGCTCATGGCTAACTTCCTAGCTTTTGCCTCATCTCACAAGAGCAAAAGTGCTAGTGAGAGAGAGGAAATGAGTCAAGAGGAAATTGACTCTAGTGAAGAAGAAAGTGACTCCTCTTCTAATTTCATAAAGAAATTTGTGGAGCAAAAGGTGCTTGCTAAATACCAGTTCAATGATTTAGCAATTAAAAGCACAAGAAAGATTGAGAGGTTGAGAGAAGAGAACCTTGAACTTTCGGCTCACAATGACCACTTAAGTGAACAAGTGGAAAGATTGAAGAGGAGAGAGGATAAGTTAATTGAGGAGTTAGACTTATCCAAGAGAAGTGAAGAAGGCTTGAAGAGGGAACTTGTAGAAGTTAAAGGGTCCTTGGCAAAATTGATGCAGTAAAATCTGTGTTCAATTTACTAAAAAAGTTCGTTCACTGGGATCGACGATTCTATCGATCGAATGCCAATTAATCTAGCAAGGATTACTCTAAATGCGAAAAACTAAATTGCATAATGCTTTGTTTTGGAAATTTGTTTAATTCTAAAATTAACCTAAATTATGACTACTTGAACTAAAGACTAAAATCAAATCAAATCAAAGATCACACACAAGGAATGAATATATGGAGAGAAATACTAGGGAATTGATGCACCTTTCTTAGACACTCAATGCTCTCAATCAGTCTCAATAAACACCTCAATAGAGTTTAGGGCTTGTTTTGATAATAAACAATTATGAACGAATCTCCTTCCCACCACTCGCACAAAGGCCATGTGTCAAGTGATGGTAACGAAATCCTTTAGAACAAAACTCTAAGCCAAATCAATGCAACAAGGCCATGCAAACATTAACTTTCAAATCTATTAAGCTTATGATTGTGATTTAAATGGAAAAGGCCATTCACATCTAAACCCTAATCTCATGGGATAAACTAAATCACAAATCCATATCAATTGAGGCCACAAAATAATATGAATAAGTAAATTAGAACAATTAATTCAATAGACAAGACTAAAACCCAATTGATTAACAAAAGATAGACTAATTGATTACATAGAGTTATCCAAAATTGGTTACATCAATCCCCTAGTTAAAGGTTTAGTTACACATCAATGGAGAGAACAAAAACATAGAAGAGATGTAGAGAAAACCCGATGTATGGTGGTCGGAGTGATGGGGGACGGCCCCCTTCTGTGGCTTGGAACCTCCCTTGGCTGTCTCATTGAATTGAAAAGAATATGAAATATTTATAGGTGACTTTTCCTTGTGAACCCCCAATTCTTCTTAGGTTTAGAAAATACACCAAGTGGGAAAGTAGAATGAAACAAGGAATGAGAATCCTTTCCTAACTTGGATTTCCTATCTTGATGATTGACTCCTAATTTGAGTTTAGGAAGTTTCCCAAACATGTATTGATCTTCTAAAGTTATTAGGATTTGATTTGGGAAGTTTTGGAACAGTTCTGGACCAATTCGGAGTTGAAATCCACCAAAAATACGTAATTCCACTCATTGGGTTGCTCCGGAGGCATGTTGCCTCGGTAGCTGCACGTCAAGCGGAAATGTTCTGCTCTGGGTCGCTGCCTAGGTCGCTGCCTAGGCAAGTTGCACGGGGGGCGGTCTGGTCCGCGGTAAACATTTCAGCCCTGACCTTCGGTTACTAAATCGGTCATAACTTCTTCTAGGAATATTGGAATTGCGATCCAAAAAGTGCACTGGAAACTAGACCTCCGGGGCTTTCAATCCATAGGTGGTAGGACACACAATTCAATCAGAGCTGAGAGATATAGGCCCCGCAACATAGAGGTTCTGCACTGGCCGAAAATCATCTTTTTATTGTTTCTTCCGATTTGCTCCTTTTCTCCATCTTTTGACTTCTTTTCTTCCAAAATATGATTCAATACCACTTTTATGGAATGTTACCTACACAAGCTCAACAAACACATTAAACCAGCTAATTCACTCGACAACAAAGCATAAATAATAGGAAATTGGGGCCTAAAACATGTATAGAAATGAACCGATCAGATAGGTTCTAGCACCAAGAAGCTTGATCATTTACTTGGTGTTGGAAAGAGCCCAAGTGACAAGAGAGGTCTCAGGTTTGAAGATGATATGGAGACTTCCACTTCTAAGAAGACCACTTTTGTTAAGAGTTTGGGGAGTAAAGAAGCTTCATTGGTGCAAGCTCCTAAGAAGAAATTAGAAGTAGGACAATGCTCAAATGCACAAGTGAAGATGGGGCCAAGAAGGCAACCTCAAGCTCAACCCCCTAGGGTCCCTCAAGCCAACATTCCTCCACAAATGGCTCACAAAGGAAAAAGACCTATCATGCAACCTCAAGCTTGGAAGCAACCTAGACCGGTTCAACAACGAAGATGGATTGAACCCACTTATCCATAAAGACATGGACAAGCTCCCATACATGCACAAAGACGAGGTATGATTCCTTTTTTCATCCCTATTTGTCACTTTTGTGGTTGTGATGGTCATATTAGACCAAATTTCTTTCAATATATTAAAATGTGTAGAACACGAAGCATGATAGAAAAGAGAAAGAATAGAGCCAAGATGCATGTTCCTAGGAATAACAATATTGATTTGCATGATCCTAGGAATAGTAGAGCACATGTACCAAAGACCACTAAGAAATCTAAAATTGTTGCTAAGTGGATTAGAAAGAATAAAAATGTTTGCCATGTTGCACAAATAGCCTTGAAGGCAAATTCTTCTAATTTTTGGTATTTGGATAGTGGGTGCTCTAGGCACATGACGGGAAACAAGAGTTTCTTTGAGACTCTTGTTATGGAGGAAGGTGGAAATGTCACTTTTGGTGATGGATCTAAAAGAAATGTTGTAGGGAAAGGAACCATTTCCGTTCCCGGATTACCCTCCTTATCCAATGCTTTATTTGTTGATGGCTTGAAAGCCAATTTAATAAGCATTTCACATCTTAGTGATGAAGGATATTCCGTCTTATTTTCTAAAGATTATTGCTCTATCCTAAAACCCGATGGACAAACCTTGTTGAAGGGCAAGAGATCTAGCGACAATTGTTATTGTCTTGAAGCTAGTATTGTATCTAATCATGTGTCCATGGATGAGCAAATTGAGTTGTGGCATGAAAGACTTGGCCACATGAACTTTAGGGATCTACGGACCCTTGGAAAGTTCAATTGTGTGCGTGGCCTCCCTAAGCTTGGGAAGAAAGCCAATGGTGTTTGTGGACCTTGCCAACAAGGAAAGCAAACTAAAAGCATGCACAAAAAGTATAAGTATCTCACCACCAAGGAGCCTCTTGAGCTTCTCCACATGGACCTCATGGGTCCTATGCAAACCGAAAGTTTGGGTGGAAAGAGATACATTTTTGTTTGTGTTGATGATTTCTCTAGGTTCACATGGACATATTTTCTTAGAGAAAAATCCGAAACTTTTGATAAGTTTAAAATGCTTTGTAATAAAATACAAAATGAGATGAATTCTAATATTAAAAGCATAAAACGGATTAGAAGTGTACCTCATTTGAAAGCTATTGCAATAGCTTAGGCATCTCCCATGAGTTCTCGGCTCCTAGGACACCTCAACAAAATGGAGTTGTTGAGAGGAAGAATAGGGTCCTTCAAGAGATGGCCCATGTGATGTTGCTTAGCAATAATGTCCCTAGGAACCTATGGGCCGAAGCCGTCAATACGGCTTGCTATATAGGGAATCGTGTTTTCCTAAGGCCCGGTACTAGAAACACCTCCTATGAGTTATGGAAAGGCAAGAGGCCAAATGTTAGCTACTTCCACACTTTTGGAAGTAAATGCTACATTTTGAATGACCGTGATCAACTTTTCAAATTCGATGCTAAGAGTGATGAGGGTATTTTTATTGGCTATGCCTTGAATAGTAGAGCCTATAGAGTTTTCAATTTAAAGACTTTAAGTGTTATGGAATCATCCAATGTCGTATTTGATGATACTAGGCTTAAGTCAAATGATCATCAGGAGGAGGTTATTTTTAGTGATGTTTCTCCTTTGGAGAGGGTTGTGGTGACTCCCAATGTTGGGACATCTAATGAAAATGATGAAGTCACACAACCCACTACTAGAGTCCCTATCTTGTACTCTAATGAACCCGCTCCATGGGTTAGAAGACTCCATAACAAAGAGGATGTTATTGGAGATGTTATTGGAGATGTAAATGAGGGTGTTAGGACTAGACTTCAACTTGCTAATCTTATTAGCTACACATGCTACACCTCTCAAATTGAACCCAAAAAGGTTGAAGAAGCCTTAAATGATGAATTTTGGGTTCTTGCCATGCAAGAAGAGCTAAACCAATTCGAAAGAAATGAGGTTTGGACTCTAGTTCCTAGGCCTAAGACCACTAATGTCATAGGCACTAAATGGATATTTAGGAACAAATCCGATGAGGATGGCAACATAGTGCGGAACAAGGCTAGACTTGTAGCACAAGGGTACTCTCAAATTGAGGGTATCGACTTTGAGGAGACATTTGCTCCCGTTGCCCGTTTAGAGTCCATTAGGCTTCTCTTGTCCATTTCTTGTGTGCACAAGTTCAAATTGCACCAAATGGATGTCAAGAGTGCCTTCCTCAATGGCTTCTTGCAAGAGGAAGTGTTTGTTGAACAACCCAAGGGGTTTGTGGATGCACACCACCCCAACCATGTCTATCGCCTCAAGAAGGCACTATATGGGTTGAAACAAGCACCGAGGGCTTGGTATGAGTGCCTCACTCAATTTCTTGTTGATAATGACTACACAAGAGGTAGTGTTGACAAGACCTTGTTCATCAAGAGAAACAAAGATGAGTTATTTATAGCTCAAATCTATATTGATGACATTGTATTTGGCTCCACCAACAACACCAAGGTCCAACAATTTGTTGATGTCATGTCTCATGAATTTGAGATGAGTCTTGTTGGTGAGCTTAGTTACTTCCTAGGTTTGCAAATTAAGCAATTAGATGATGGGATTTTCATAACCCAAGCCAAATATGCCAAAAACCTAGTGAAGAAGTTTGGTTTAGAGAATGCCAAACATTGTAATACACCCATGAGTACCACTTTGAAGCTAAGCAAGGATGCTAGTGGTAAAAGTGTGGAACAAACGTTATATCGTGGCATGATAGGTAGCTTGCTCTATTTGACCGCAAGTAGGCCTGATATCTCCTTTAGTGTGGGTGTGTGTGATAGGTACCAAGCGGATCCTAAGGAGTCCCATCTCTCTTCCGTAAAAAGAATAATTCGCTATGTGAATGGGACATCCAACTATGGGATTTGGTACTCTTTTGTCACTAATGCTAGTTTTGTAGGCTTTAGTGATGCGGATTGAGCAGGAAATTATGATGATAGGAAGAGCACATCGGGCGGTTGCTTCTTCCTAGGCAACAACTTGGTGTCTTGGTTTTGCAAGAAGCAAAACTTGATTTCCTTGTCCACGGCCGAGGCCGAATACATAGCCGCGGGGAGTGGATGCACACAACTCCTATGGATGAAGCAAATGCTAGTAGACTACGGATTCAACCAAGGTACTCTCACTCTCTTTTGTGATAACATGAGTGCTATTAATATTTCAAAGAATCCGGTACAACATTCTAGAACTAAGCATATTGACATCCGCCATCACTTCATTAGAGAGCTTGTTGAAAATAAATGCATAGTACTTGAACATGTAGGTACTAATGATCAACTTGCGGACTTATTTACTAAACCCTTAGATGCTACTCGATTAAAAACTCTTAGTAGATCTATTGGGATATGTCTTGTGGAGTGATGTTCTATGATTGACCCCATATGGGGAACTCAAGCAAAGAGAGCTATTTTGCATTCTTGTCACTTGCAAAAAATTTGAAATAACTTATGCCTCTTCTTTTAATTGTTTGAGTAAGCTTGGTTACACATATGTATATATGTTTTCATTCAATAAGTGTGAACCTTGCTTGTTTACAATCCATGTCATATTTATGTTCAAACATGCATTTTTGGACTAGGAGATGTATGTAGGAAGTATGATTTGAATGACCTATGATTATCTCTATGACATGATGATTCTTTAATAACATGCTAATGTCAAATGAAAAAGCATGAAATTCATATCACATGCTCACATGAAAAGCATGAATTGATGATTGCATATTCTTAAAATGCAAAACCTTGTGTGAAAGCTTATGAGACTCAAAATGAATAAAGGATCTTGTATCCGTTCAAAGGAATTTACATTCCAAATGTCTCTCTTTCTTTATTGGTTTAACATGGCTACTATCATACGGATATCTTATCCGGAAAAATCAAAAAGGGTGCAAAGTCGCTCATGCCATGTTTCGCTTATAAAGTTGGATATAGTTGTTCTTAAATTGAAATTAATATATTCTATATCCTTGCCTTACTCATGACTTTGGTGACATTGGTTTGAATTCCTTTTAGAAACCTTTGTCATTTGCTTTGCCAAATACCATTGTATTTTGGACTTGAATGCTACATGTCTTGTATGCAAAGCATGTTTGATTCACACATTTTCTTTCAAATAAATCTCCTTGTTTCTCTTCAATTAATTGAGGTGCATAACGTGACTTATATATATATGCAAATATCTTGCATGCTTCTATCTCTCGTTGCTATGAGTGACTCGGTTGGGGACTACTCCTTTGCCTATATCATGACAAAAAGGGGGAGTAGGATATGGTAAGGGGAGTTGCAAAATAGAGGCAATTGTGCATATTGGGGAGAACATTCGTTGAGGGGGAGTAACCCTTTGAGGGGGAGCATTACATACACATACATTTCATAATGTTGTGCCTAAACTTTTAAAATGCAAATGCTTGTTTTTGTTCTCACTTGATTCATCTCACTTTTTACTTGTATTGGAAATGTTAGAAACTTTCTTTTCAGGGCTTGATTATTCTACAAGAGATTGAAGACTTGAAGTTTATTTTCTTATCTCTTTGTATTGTAGAAAATCTATATTATCCCGTTGTTTCTAGTTTAATGTGAGGAATCATTGTGAGTGGTGGTTTTGTCACGAAATAGCCAAAGGGGGAGATTGTAAGGTTCCCATTTGTTGATTGGCTCATTTCGTGGACAAACCACATATTGGGGTTCTTTGTAAGGGTAGCCTAGGTATCGGGTTTATTATTCGAAGCCCTTTGAAGACCTCGTGTTGATAAGCACCGAAGGTATATTTCTTTGTGCTTACTTGTCTTGAAGAGATAGTTGCACACACTCACAACTCATGCATATGTTTAATACTTGTATGTTGTGTGTCTTATTTTTGTGCATTAATGTTCATTAACATCTCTTCTTGCATGTTAGTTTGATTGCATCTTGCATATCCAATTGCATTGTCATGCTTAGACTTAGGATTGCATTTTTGCATTGGGCGCTCCCAAAAGCACTCTACAGAAGCGCTGTACGAACATCACCCATTGAGCGCTGTTCAGACCTGATCTATTTAATTCGGTCGCTGTTGGGTCGCTGTACAGGCGCTGTACAAAGCGCTCTACGTACAGCGCCACTCTGTTTTCCCGTGAGAACAGAGTTGGGGCGCTGTACAAGAGGCGCTCTACGTACAGCGCCCAAGGCAATATTGAGGCAAACTTATCAAAACGACCACACTTTGTTTTGGCCTCCTATATATATGCCACTTTGACTTTAGGTCAATCAGAAGAGTTCATATTCAGATTCCATACTTAGGATATTTTTCAAAGAGAAGAAAAATTCCAAAGAACTCATTTTTAGTTTACCCAAACACTTTGTCATGATCATCAATCATCATCTAGCATCATCCTTGATCATCTAGATGACATCTTGCATGGATTCTTCATCATACTTTGCTTGGTAAGCTTTTCACTAATATCTTACATATTTTGTGTTTCTCTTAACAAGTAATCTCTTTTAAATTACTTGTATGTTATTTTATATACTTTGAATACAAGGTTGAGATTAGTATGATGTATGTTTGAGAAGTTGTATTGTGATAGCTAATTAGGTTTTGTGCTTAATCTTGATTAGCTAAACTATTTGATTTGACATGTCATTTAGTTTTGATATCTAGGATTGCTCTAATTGCATATTAATCATCTTAGATAAGCATATAGGGTTTCCCTTGCTCTATGTTGCATTTTGAATATTCATATATTCACTTAGGGTTGTTATTCTCTTCATAGAGAAAGTAAGTCTTGTGTGTAGCATCCGGGATTAGGTTGCTTAGATCGCAAGCAAATTGGACTAGGTTCACTCATACCGGGATTAGGTAGGTGTGTGATTACTTCCGGGATTAGGTTGTAATCGTTTTACACATTTAGTGGATTCGAGGTTCGAGTGTGGCTTACTTACTAACCCGTGGTTTTTCCCGTGAGGGTTTCCATGTAAAAATCAAGTCTTATTTAATTTCCGCATTTTATACTTGATTTATTGCTTTATCTATTTAGGGGTAATTTCGTAATTTGGACTAACACGAAAAATTGGGTAAAAAGCTTAAAATCTATTCACCCCCCCCCCCCCCCCCCCCCCCCCCCCCCCTTTAGATAGTTTTATACACACCGTGCGTTAATTTGTTTCAACATCCGCCATCACTTCATTAGAGAGCTTGTTGAAAATAAATGCATAGTACTTGAACATGTAGGTACTAATGATCAACTTGCGGACCTATTTACTAAACCCTTAGATGCTACTAGATTTAAAACACTAATTAGATCTATTGGGATATGTCTTGTGGAGTGATGTGATTTGTTCTTGACCCCATATGGGGAACTCAAGCAAAGAGAGCTAGTTTGCATTCTTGTCACTTGCAAAAAATTTGAAATATCTTATGCCTTTTATTTTAATTGCTTGAGTAAGCTTGGTTGCATATATGTATATATGTTTTCAATTCAATAAGTGTGAACCTTGCTTGTTTACAATCCATGTCATATTTATGTTCAAACATGCATTTTTGGACTAGGAGATGTATATAGGAAGTATTATTTGAATGACCTATGATTATCTCCATGACATGATGATTCTTTAATAACATGCTAATGTCAAATGAAAAAGCATGAAATTCATATAACATGCTCACATGAAAAGCATGAATTGATGATTGCATATTCTTAAAAATGCAAAACTTGTGTGAAAGCTTATGAGACTCAAAATGAATAAAGGATCTTGTATCCGTTCAAAGGAATTTATATTCCAAATGTCTCTCTTTCTTTATTGGTTGAACATGGCTACTATCATATGGATATCTTATCCGGAAAAATCAAAAAGGGTGCAAAGTTGCTCATGCCATGTTTCGCTTATAAAGTTGGATATAGTTGCTCTTAAATTGAAATCAATGTATTCTATATCCTTGCTTTACTCATGACATTGGTGAAATTGGTTTGAATTCCTATTAGAAACCTTTGTCATTTGCTTTGCCAAATACCATTGTATTTTGGACTTGAATGCTACATGTCTTGTATGCAAAGCATGTTTGATTCACACATTTTCTTTCAAATAAATCTCCTTGTTTCTCTCCAATTAATTGAGAAGCATAAGGTGACTTATATTAATTATGCAAATCTTGCATGCTACTATCTCTCGTTGCTATGAGTGACCCGGTTGTGGACTACTCTTTTGCCTATATCATGACAAAAAGGGGGAGTAGTATATAGTAAGGGGAGCTGCAAAATGTAGAAGTAATTGTGCATATTGGGGAGAACATTCATTGAGGGGGAGTAACCCGTTGAGGGGGAGCATTGCATACACATACATTTCATAATGTTGTGCCTAAACTTTTAACTTGCAAATGCTTGTTTTTTTGTTCTCACTTGATTAATCTCACATTTCACTTGTATTGGAAAATATAGAAATCTTATTTACAGGGCTTGATTATTCTACAAGAGATTGAAGACTTGAAGTTTTATTTTCTTATCTCTTTGTGTTGTAGAATATCATAGTTGTCTCGTAGTTTCTATTTCTTTGTGAGGAATCAATGTGAGTGGTGGTTTTGTCACGAAATAGCCAAATGAGGAGATTGTAAGGTTCCCATTTGTTGATTGGCTCATTTCGTGGACAAACCACATGTTGGGGTACTTTGTAAGGGTAGTCTAGGTATCGGTTTTATTGTTCGAAGCCCTTTGAAGACCTCGTGTTGATAAGCACCGAAGGTAAATTTCTATGTGCTTACTTTTCTTTGAAGAGATTAGTTTCACACACTCACTTAACATACATTGCATATGTGTGCATTCTCTTCACTTGTCACATTTCACACTTGCACTTATTTATTATATTTTGTTGTATGTAATTGTGTCTTGTTGTCTTGTAATTCGTTTCCCGATAACTTTCGAAAACGTCCGCGCATGCACTAGAATGTGCTTGGTTTAGCGCGAGGACCGCCTACGGAGAATGCCCTTGGCTTCTCCTTGGTTTTCACCTATTTAGGTGATCGGCGGTTATGATCGGCGGCCTGGCCGCCGAATGAAACCGCCGTTTCAGTCTAGATTGGTCTGAAGCAATTCCACGGTTAAGATCGGCGGTCACGACCGTGGTTCAAAACCGCCGATTCAAGACCTGATTGATTTATCTCTCGGTCTAATTCGGCGGTTGAATCGGCGGTCACGAAACCGCCGTTCATACCTGATTGATTTTAATCTCTCGGGTTTGATTCGGCGGTTGGGATCGGCGGTCACGAAACCACCGAATGAACCGCCATTTATGCTCTGTTCTTCACGAGCTCAATTCGGCGGTCATGATCGGCGGCCTGGCCGCCGATCGAAACCGCCGATCGGTGCGTTTTAGGGGCAAACTTGTCTTTTCACATGCTCTGTTTTTCATGCCTATAAATACATCACTTTCTCTTGTTCTGAATGTGACTCTTTAATCAACAAGAACCCTACTTTCAAAAGAGAGATTTTTAAGAGAGAAAGCAACCAAGTTTGCTCATTAAACACTCAAACCAAAATCCATTTGCATCAAAGTTCATCTAGCATTCTCTAGCATATCTAGGATGCTTGCTTGCATGGGTCTTTTATCATCACACTTGCTTTGGTAAGTTTTTCACTATTATCATACATAATTAGTGTTTAATTTATTATGGCATCTCTTTTATTACTTGATTGTTCTTAGATTAATTTCTAATACTCAAGATAGAGATTGTTGTGTTGATTTGATTGAGTGTTGTTTTTGTGATAGATATCTAGGTTTCTATAATCTATGATTATCTAAGCTAATTGACATGTCATTTAGCTTTAATATCTAGGATTGTTTTTAATTGCAAATTCATCATCTTAGATAAGCATATAGGGTTTCCCTTGCTCTATGTTGCATTTGAATATTCATATATTCACTTAGGGTTTTTATTCTCTTCATAGAGAAAGTAAGTCTTGTGTGTAGCTTCCGGGATTAGGTTGCTTAGACCGCAAGCAAATTGGACTAGGTTCACTCATACCGGGATTAGGTAGGTGTGTGATTACTTCCGGGATTAGGTTGTAATCGTTTTACACATTTAGTGGATTCGAGGTTCGAGTGTGGCTTACTTACTAGCCCGTGGTTTTTCCCGTGAGGGTTTCCACGTAAAAATCAAGTGTTATTTAATTTCCGCATTTTATACTTGATTTATTGCTTTATTGCTTTATCTATTTAGGGGTAATTTCGTAATTTTGACTATTCACGAAAAAATTGGTAATAAGCTTAAAATCTATTCACCCCCCCTCTAAATAGTTTTATACACACCGTGTTATAATTTGTTTCAGAAGTGAAATGAAAGACACTTTTTTGTGATCGCCATAGAGACGATAAAGGCCAGAAGGACTAGCTAAGGGAGAACAGGGGAGGTAATCGAACCAGTCGGTTCTGAGGCAAGTACAACAACTACACTCCCCTAACATGCGACTAGAAAGATATACTCTCCATAATGGAGGATAAGGGACTCGCCTGATATCCGCGGAAACAGTTAGCCAACATAAGAAGGGACACGACGAAATATTGTCGTTTCCATAAAGACCATGGACATGACATCTCCAAGTGTTATCAGTTGTGGGATCACATCGAAAGTCTAATCAAGGACGGACATCTGAAGGACTACGCCCTGAAAGGAGGAAGCAAGCAGAATGATCGCCAAAATGGCTACCAAGGAGGTAGGTAAGAGAGAAAGAGCCCAAGGAAAAATAGCCTCGTAATTACGATCAACACTATTTTTGATAGACCCTACACAGGTCGAAGCAATAGGGAGAGGATGTCGGAAGTTCGAGAAGTAATGTATGGGAGCAGAGACATAGAGGTAAACTCCGTACAAAGAAGCCCCAAGAGGGGAAAAAAAGGTTGTGACCCAATAACTTTCACAGCCGAGGATTCAGAGGGGATTGATATGAAGCCTAATGATGCTATTGTAGTGGGAATCTGAATAGCCCACAAGGACATCCTCCGAGTAAAGATAGATAATGGAAGCTCGGCTGACATCTTAATCGTCAGGGTATATGATGAATTGCGGCTTCATAGGAAAGACTTGGAACCTTTCCATGTACCCCTGAAGGGTTTGGGGGCGCAGAAGTAAGATCTCTAGGAACTATAAAACTACCAGTGAAGTTCGGCACAACGCCCTGTCAAAGGACGATCCTTTTAGATTTTGTTATTATCAACATCTATAATTGGCTGTACAATTCACTGCTTGATCAACCATTCCTGAACAAAGTTTGGGAAGGTACATTAACCTATGTGCTGAAAGTAAAATTCTCGATAGAGTTTGGGATCAAAGAGCTCAATGGATCACAAGAGATGGCTTGCCACGCTAACATGCCAGTTTTTAAAGATAGAACCAGTGTAGAAATGTTAAGCATATGTGAACTCAGCCAAGAGCCACATGAAGAAACCCCCAGGAGTTTCGAACTTGATCCTAGAGATAAGACATATAAAAAGAAAGAAGAGCCGACCGAATCTGTCATTCTAGATAAGAAAGAACCCGAGAAAACTATTAAGATCGGTGCCAGGTTAGTTGAACCTGTTAAGGTAAACATAGCAAACTTGCTACGAGAATATAGAGAAGTCTTTACTTGGGGCCATGAAGACATACCAGGAATCAGCACGAATGTGATTTCCCACAATCTGGCCATAGATAACAAAAGTAAGCCGGTAGTGCAGAAAATGAGGAGTTTCAATTTTGAAAGAAGTGTGACTATAAGGGAAAAAGTAGCCAAGTTACTCGTAGCAAGCTCAATTAGAGAAGTCAAATACCCAAAGTGGGTAGAGAATGTCGTGCTAGTGAAGAAGAAGAACAATTAGTGAAGGATGTGTGTAACTTCACCGATCTGAACAAAGCTTGCCCCAAAGACAACTTTCCACTGCCAAGGATCGACCAATTGGTTGACACTACGGTAGGGTATGAACTCCTGAGCTTTATAGACGTATATTCGGGCTACAATCAAATCAAGATAAATAAGTCAGATGAAGATAAAACGACATTCACCATAGACCAAGGACTGTACTGCTACACAGTTATGCCATTTGATCGGACCAAATATGGTACGATTTTGTACCCTTATTTCCTATTATTTGTGCTTAATTCTCGGGCGTTTCCCCGTATTTAATGTTGCAAAATCAAGTGTTTTAGGTTTTATTAGGCCTCAAGGGCAATTGTGAAGAAGATGAGGAACTTGGTGTAAAAAAGGAGTATAAAGACATGAAACAGGGCATTCTCGCCATTTGTTGAAGATAGGTCACCATGGCGATAGGGAGGTGTTTTACAAAGGACTAGAGGTCACCTCCATGTCGCCATATGGTCGCCATGGTGACAGAAAGGATTGTTTCAAAAAGAGCAAAGGTCGCCATTTAGTCGCCACATGGTCGCTATGGGGACATACGAGTTTTTCCAAGATTTTTGCATCAGGTATGGTTTCCATTTGCATGTCGCCATGGCGACATTCAATGGCAAATGGAAACCTCTCCCCAAATTCCTCAGTGTCGCCATTTGCAAAAGGCGGAAAAGATGATGCTCGTGACGACAATTGGATCTCAGAATGCGTAACAGTATGTCGCCATGAGGTCACCATGGCGACACAAATAGCGACATTCCCGCCACATCAGCTTTCCAAGCTATTTTCAGCACAAAATCAAGACCGGTATAAATATCCCTCTTCTCTGAGTTTGAAGACACACAAAAATATACAGAGTTTTAGAAATCACACTTTTACTTAGCATTTTTATACCTAGCTTTTCTTCCATGACTCTCACTTCCAAATTCCTCCATTTCTAACCTTGAACTACCTTTTCCATCAAACACTCAACACCAAATCTATCCTACCTCACCAAACCATTCCTCTCTCACCATATTCTTCACCATATTACCTTAGTCACACACCATTTGACACACATCACACTTGTGCACAAAGGAGCATCTAAGGAGGGAAAGGATTGAGCATTAAAGAATGTGACCTACAGGTGATTTCCTCATTTATTACTTTCTTTTCCTATTTGTAACTATGTGTAGCTAAAACCCCCAATCTAGGGGGTTGGTGTTAGAAACACTTGGACTTGAGGTTGCTTGACTATATTTTAATTGAATCTCTATGTATTTTCTATTTATTATATCTTTAGATTCTTGTCACTATATGATTGATTTGTATATCAACCTATTACAAATTCGCCAAACGGACACGTCATCATAAAAGTCAATAATTGCTGAAAGAAGGGATGCCACGTCACTCGTTGACCAAGTCAAAGGGGAAAACATGGATCAGTTAATAGGTCAAGGGTGTAGTCGCCAGAATCAAATATATACTCGCCAAAGTAAGAAATGTAGTCGCCAAAGGATAAAACCCAGAAGCGGGGGTGTTCGCTGCATCAGCCTATTGAGCATGAACCGACCCAGCAGAAGCACAATGGTAAAACCCCCACTCACGGAAAGCCCTCTACACCAAGGAGTCTTAGAATAAAGAGGCAGGAAAGCCTATCCTAATCCGTAACAACATGGGATTCCCAATACAAGTCCAAGAGGAAGTCCTACTACAAACACGCCTAAAATCAAGGGGAAACCCTAAATATCATGTATAAATAGAACCACCTATCCCACGAGGAGGGGGTTCGAAAAAACAAAAAGAGAAGAAAAGTAAGAATTCGAGAGATCTGAGTGTGTAACAAAGCCAAGTAATTCAGTGATATTTTCCTGTCCTTCGGGACGCCGTGGTTTTTTCCCATTCAAGGGTTTTCCACGTAAATCTGTCTTTTGCATGTTTTAATTTTCTTTCTTGTTTGACGTTTGTTTTGATTTAGTTATTGACTCTGTGATAATCCAAAAATCACCGTCAACAATTGGCGCTAGAAGGAGGGGTCATTTGAACAAGAACTTCGAAGAACCCTTGTGACTTAAAAACATGAACAACGACAAGGATGGCAACTCCAGCGGAGATCATATTGTTGAAATAACTGCGCCAACAGGCGATGGAGCGGCGACGATCGGAGAACAATCTGCGGCAACGCCAGGAGCTAGGGCAACCAACCCAGAAACTCTGCAGCACTTTCAAACTGCGTTGATGAATCTGATCAGTGAGGCTAACAAAATAGGACTCTCACTTCCTATAGGCCCGGGAATCTCCTCTCCCTACGAATTAACCACACCTGGAATCCATCCACTTGGGAGATTACGGTCAGAAGTCCACATTGCCACCCCCGACACTCGAGTGAGGCAGACCCCCGAAGAAACTCCCCAGGATAACCCTGAAGGTTTCGAGGAAATAAGATATAGAAAGGGAAAAACTGTGATGAACGACGAATCCCTGGAGATACAAGATCACGGGCGGATACATGGGACAAATTCTAATGACACGCATCAAAGGAGACGGCGGAGACACCGCTCTATCTCATCTGAAGACAGAAGTCCCCGATAAAGAAGAGAATTACCATCCAAAAGGGTACGGCGAAGAAGATCTGAAAGCACGGATGATCAGATTGTCAGGAATCCGAATGATAAAGATGACTATGGGAGAATGACAATCAAGAGCAGACACTCGACCCAGCAGGGGAACCAACTGGCCATCGAGATGTTATCTTACCAGAGTTGTCAAGGAAGGTTTCAGCAATGGCACAGAGGTATGGTCGCAACGTATCTTCAGATGACGAATCAGAGAGTCCATTCGTCGATCACATTACTCGCACCCAGTTTCCAGATAGGTTCAGAATGCCGACCATTGAACAGTATAAAGAAAACAGGGATCCGAATGAGCATGTTCACCGATTCCGTAATATTATGGCCCAGTATTCATCCAATGACGGACTGCTATGTCTTACCTTCCCACAGACATTCGGCGACCTCGCCTCTAGATGGTTTGGAAGACTTCCACCCGGAAGTATAAGCAGTTTCTCAAAACTCAGCAAAGCGTTCATAAGACAATTCATGGGGAGCGTGCAGAGAAGGAAGTCACTCGCCCATCTATTGAATCTAAAGCAGGAGCGCAATGAGTCGATCAAGAAGTATCTAGCAAGATTCGGGAAAGAGGTTGCCCAAATTGAGGATGCCAGTGACGTAGCTGTTATCGCCGCTTTCACCAATGGGTTGCAAAGTGGGCGACTATCCTTTGATCTGCGAAGGGATAGGCCAAAAACTTACGAGGAGATGATGGAAATAGCCGGTGATTATTCATTGGCAGAAGAGGAAGAAGTAGCACAAGGGGGTAGTTACGTACATGGCCATAAGCCTGACTCGAAGTCGGAACATAAGGACAACAAGAAGACACAGTCGCGTGATCGGTAGGGAGACGAAAGAGGCCAAAAGGGACATCCAAGGGAAAGCAAAGGAAACGCTTGATCCAGCAGGTTTCAAGGAAGGTACAACCGTTACACCCCCTTAACTGGCGACCAGGAGGAAATACTTTCTGTGGTAGAAGACAAAGGACTCGCCAAATACCCTCGGCAACAATCAGCTAACGCCAGGAGAAATACAACCAAGTACTGTCGATTTCATAAAGATCATGGGCATGAAACTTCAAAGTGTTTCCAGTTACGTGATCATATTGAGAGCTTGATCAGGGACGGGCATCTGAAAGATTTTACGTTGAAAAGCGATAAGCAAGGTGGTCGCCAAGATAACCACCAAGGGATCGGGCAGGAAAAGAGGAGTCCAAGGAGGAACAGCCCTAACGCCGCTATAAACACCATCTTTGGCGGGCCCCATACTGGGAGAAGCAATCGAGAAAGGATGTCAGAAGTCTGAGAAGTAATGCATGACAGCAGAAATATGGAGATTAATTCTGTGCAGAGGAACCCCAAGAAAGGAAGGGAATGACATGACCCCATAACATTTACGGCGGAAGACTCCGACGGAATCGATGCAAAGCCTAACGATGCAATTGTAGTGGGAGTTCAAGTTGCACACATGGATGTCCTTCGGGTAATGATTGATAACGGAAGTTCAGCAAATATTCTAAGTGCTAGAGTATACGATGAGCTGCGACTGGACAGGAAGGATCTAGAACCTTTCCATGTACCGCTGAAAGGTTTTGGGGGTGCAGAAGTAAGATCTTTGGGAACTGTGAAATTGCCGGTGAGGTTCGGTACGGCGCCATGCAGGCGAACAATCCTGTTGGATTTCGTTGTAGTCGACATCCATAATTGGCCATATAATGCTTTGCTTGGCAGACCTTTTCTTAACAAAGCCCGAGCTGTCACTTCAACCCACGCCTTGAAGGTAAAATTCCCCACAGAATTTGGAGTTGGGGAACTGAAAGGGTCAAACTGAAAGGGTCACAAGAGATGGCTCGCCGCGCTAACCTTTCAATTTTTAAAGATAAGGTGGGAATGGAGACCTTAAACATATTCGAAGTGAATAAGGAGGTACGGGAAGAAAATCCGGAAGCATTCGAATTGGACCCAAGGGACAAAGCAAGCAGAGAGAAGGAAGAGCCAACTGAGTCCATTATTCTGGATGAAGCAGAATCGAATAAAACAGTTAGGATTGGAGCCAGGTTGGCTGAACCAGTCAAGAGAGATGTGACAAGCCTGCTGAAAGAGTACAAGGGGATATTCGCTTGGAGCCATGAGGACATGCTGGGAATTGATAGAAGTGTTATTTCACACAACCTGGCTGTGAACGAAAAATGCAAACCGGTGGTACAAAAAAGGAGAAGCTTCAACCCAGAGAGAAGTGCGGCGATAAAAGAGGAGGTATCCAAGTTGCTCGCCGCAGGGTCCATCAGGGAAGTTAAGTACCCAGAATGGGTGGCGAATGTAGTTCTAGTGAAGAAGAAGAATAATCAATGGAGGATGTGCGTCGATTTCACCGACCTAAACAAGACCTGCCCTAAGGACAGCTTCCCGCTACCAAGAATTGACCAGTTGGTCGATGCAACGGCAGGACATGAGACATTGAGCTTCATGGATGCTTACTCAGGCTATAACCAGATAAAAATGCATGCGCCTGATGAGGAAAAGACGGCATTCACCATAGACCAAGGGTTATACTGTTACACAGTCATGCCGTTCGGCCTGAAAAATGCTGGAGCAACTTACCAGCGTTTAGTCAACAAGATGTTCGCCAGACAAATAGGAAGAAATATGGAGGTTTACGTTGATGATATGCTAACAAAAAGTATCACAGCAGATAAACATATAGATGACCTGAGGGAAACATTTGATGTGTTGGTAAAGTATAGAATGAAGTTGAACCCCGCAAAATGCGTGTTCGGCGTACCATCAGGAAGATTTCTCGGGTATCAAGTACATCAAAGAGGAATCAAAGTTAACCCGGAGAAAATCCAAGCATTAGCAGAAATGGTTTCGCCAAGAACTTTGAAGGACGTCCAAAGGCTCACATGGTGCCTGGCATCGCTGAGCAGGTTCATAGCTAAATCGACAGACCGATGCCTACCTTTTTCAAAGCTCTAAAGAAAGGAAAGGGAGTCGAGTGGAACGAAGATTGTGAAAGAGCTTTCCAGGCCCTGAAAGATTACCTTGGGAAGGCACCGCTACTGTCAAAACCAGAAACAGGAGAGACGTTGTATATGTATTTGTCCGTTTCTGAAGCAGCCACAAGTTCCGTGCTGGTAAAACAGGAAGAGGGAATCCAGAAACCAATATACTACACCAGCAAGGCATTGTTACCAGCCGAAACCAGGTACTCACCAGCTGAAAAAATGGCACTCGCTCTAATCACAGCAGCAAGGAAGTTAAGGCCATAATTCCAGGCTCATAAAATCGGAGTATACACCAATTGCCCACTGAAACTAATTCTGCAGAAACCAAAAGTATCCGGTCAATTAACGAAGTGGGCGATCGAGTTAAGTGAATTCGATGTAGAGTATCTACCAAGGACGGCAATTAAAGCCCAAGCAGTGGCAGACTTTGTAGCAGAGTTCACCGAGCCAAGTGTAGAAGGGGCAAGAATGATGGTGGAGCAAAATAAGAGAGTATTCAAATGGCAACTCCGCGTTGACGGGTCGTCAAACACGCACGGCAGCGGGGCAGGGGTAGTAGTGTTAACCCCGGAAGGAGATTCAGTCGAATGTGCCTTGCGTTTTGACTTCAAAGCTACTAACAATCAAGCTGAGTATGAGGCACTCATAGCAGGTTTAAAAGTTTGCACAGTCCTAGGAGCAGATGAGGTAGAAATCTTCAGCGACTCTCAAGTTGTTGTCAATCAGGTACTAGATGAATACCAGGCAAGAGATGAAAGCATGATCACCTACCTAGAATTAGCGAGAGAGCTACTGGAAATATTTAAATAATACAGAATTATTTATATCCCCAGAGAAGAAAACGAGCAGGCTGATGCCTTAGCCAAGCTAGCATCCGCCACAATCAACATCTGGCCCAAAACTATCTCTATGATCCGCCTATTGCAGCCAAGTATAGTAAAAACAAAGGAAGTTGGGGCAATCTTTGGCGAGAGGGACAGCTGGATCACACCCATCAAAGAGTACCTCGTCAATGATATACTCCCAAGTGATCCATTAGAAGCAAAACGATTGAAGTACAGAGCTACGAGATATTCAATACTCAATGAAGAACTGTACAAAAGGGGGTACTCAAGAGCACTGCAGAGATGTGTCGGGCCTGAAGAAGCAGAAGGTATCCTGAGAAGCATACATAGTGGGAATTGTGGGAATCACACTGGGGGTGTCAGCCTAGCCCACAAAACATTAAGGCAGGGTTTTTACTGGCCAACACTATTCGTCGATGCCAAAAGAGTGGCAGCGAGATGTGAGGCATGTCAAAAGATTGCCAATAACATTCGCCAACCACCTGAACTCTTGCAGAGTATTACCTCGCCTTGGCCGTTCGCCATGTGGGGAATTGACTTGATCGGCCCAATGCCAACAGCAACTGGAGGAGCGAAGCTTGCTATAGTAGCTGTAGATTATTTTACAAAGTGGGTAAAAGCCGAACCATTGGTACATATAACAGAAGCCAATACTATAAGCTTTGTGAAGAAAAATATCCTGTACAGATTCGGGATACCCAACACCATCATCACTAACAATGAGACCCAATTTGATGGAAACAAATTCAGGGAGCTATGTGACAAGTATGGTATCAACAACTACTACGCCTCCCCAGCGCACCCGCAGACAAACGGCCAAACTGAAGCAGTGAACAAGATCATAAAACACAACCTGAAAGCCAAATTGGCAGCAAAAAAGGGAAGCTGGGCAGAGAAATTACCACAGGTACTTTGGGCATATCGAACCACAGAAAGAGGTTCAACAGGTGAGACCCCATATTCCATGGCTTACGGAGCTGAAGCAGTCATCCCCGTAGAGACGTCCTTCTCTTCACCAAGAGTACAACTCTTTCAACCAGAACTCAATGTTGATATGTTAAAATGCGGTCTGGATGAATTAGAAGAGAGAAGAGAACGTGCACAGATAAGAAACACTGCATACCAACAGAGGGTAGCCAGGTATTACAATTCACATGTGCGTGAAAGGAGGTTCGCACTCGGCGACTTGGTGCTGAAAAGGGTGAACCCAGGAACTAGAGACAAGGCTGCAGGATCACTCGCAGACAAATGGGAAGGGCCTTATCAAATCACAGGCATAGCTGGCCACGGGGCATATCGCATCACTCGAGAAGGTTTTGGCGAACTACCTCGGCCATGCAATGCGCAGTACCTGAAGATATATTACCCTTGACTTTTTCATTATTTCTAAAGATTTAGTTCAAAGTTTTTTATTCATAGGCAATTTCCGTTTTAGCATTTTTTCTATGTTACTGTTTTGACAAAAGTTACAGGAACTATCCAAATAAAGAGTAATTTATTACTGAGAATTCGTGACTTGACTCGCCAGTTACAAAGGGCATTTGCCAACCCGACACGTCATCAAAAAGAGTCAATAAAGATTGCCACGTCACTTATTGACCGGGTCAATAAAGGGAATGTGACAAATCAATGTCAAAGTACCTCGAAACCAAAAAGGTCAGAAACATGCTCGCCGAAACTGGATATGTACTCGTCAAATCTAGATATATGGTCGCCGAAGAAACGAAACCCAGAAATAAAGGTACTCGCTGCACCAGCATACTGGGCCTAAACCGACTCGGCAGAAACACAGAAATAAACCCTACACTTTAGAAAACCCATAACAACAAGGAATCAAGGGGGGAAAAGGAAAAGACCTATCTATATCCGCAGCAACGTGGGATTCCCAGTACGAATCTGAAAGGAAATCCTACTATGAGCAGGACTAAAATCAAGGGAAAAACCCTAAATATCATGTATAAATAGAACCACCTATCCCATGAAAAGGGGGTGAGAAAATCGAGAGAAAAGATAGCAACTGTAAGAGAGATCTAAACGTGTAATAAGGCAACGAAAACCTAGTATTATTTTTCTGCCCTCAGGGGTGCCGTGGTTTTTTCCCATTCAAGGGTTTTCCACGTAAAATCTGTCTTTTGCATGCGTTCTTAATTTTCTTGTTTTATATTAAATTGATATAATTGTTGAGTGCGTGGCAATCCAAATTTCACCGTCAACAATTGGCGCTAGAAGGAGGGGGTTTGCAAAAAACTTCAAGGAACCCTTGCGAATTAAAGAACATGAACATGAACATGAACAACGACAGTGATAGAGACGTTAACTCCAGCGGAGATCAGGTTATTGAACCAGCTGCGCCGACAGGAGATAGGGCAGTAACGATCGGGGAACAATCGGCGGCAACACCAGGGACTAGGGCAGCCGACCCTGGGATTCTGCAGCACTTCCAAGCTGCGTTGGTAAACCTAATCAGCGAAGCCAACAAGATAGGGCTTTCGCTTCCCATCGGTTTGGGAGTTTCATCTCCTTATGAGTTAACCACCCCTGGAATCCATCCTCCCGGAAGGCTACGATCAGAAGTTCACATCGCAATCCCTGATACTCAAGCAAGACAATCCGCCGAGGAGACTCCCCAGGACCACCCAGAGTATTTCGAAAGGAGAAAACAAAGGAAAGGAAAGGAAAGGAAAGGAAAAGGTGTGATGAATGAAGAATCCAGAGAGGAGCGAGACCAGGCGCGGACACATGGGGTCAATTCCAGTGACACATACCAACGGAACCGACAGAGACACCATTCTATCTCGTCTGAAGATAAGAGTCCACGTCCACAAAGAGAGTTACGGTTCAAAAGAGCACGGCGAAGGAGATCCGAAAGCACAGAAGATCGAAGGAGCCCGGATAATAGGAACAACCATGGGAGAATGACAATTAAGAGCAGACTTGATCCAGCAGGAGAGCCAACTGGTCAGCGAGATGTTACCCTACAAGAGCTATCAAGAAAAGTTTCAGCGATGGCACGAAGGTACGGTCGTAACGTATCTTCAGATGATGAGTCAGACAGCCCATTCATTGAAGATATTGCTCGCACCCAGTTCCCAGACAGATTTAGAATGCCAACCATTGAGCAGTACAAGGAGAACAGGGACCCAAAGGAGCACGTTCGCCGATTCTGCAACATCATGGCCCAGTATTCATCTAATGACGGGCTTTTATGCCTCACCTTCCCTCAAACGTTCGGCGATCTTGCCTCTAGTTGGTTTGGAAGACTTCCGCCCGGAAGTATAGGCAGTTTCTCAAACCTCAGCAAGGCGTTCATAAGACAGTTCATGGGGAGTGTGCAGAGAAGGAAGTCACTCGCTCATCTATCAAATTTGAAACAGGAGCACAATTAGTCAATCAAGAAGTACCTAGCAAGATTTGGTAAGGAAGTTGCTCAAATTGAAGATGCCAGCGATGTAGCTGTGATCACCGCTTTCACCAATGGGTTACAAAGCGGGCGATTATCTTTTGACCTGCGAAGAGAGAGACCAAAAACTTATGAGGAGATGATGGAAATAGCTGGCGACTATGCATTAGCAGAAGAAGAAGAAGTAGCACAAGGGGGTAGCTACGTGCATGGACACAAACCTGACTCAAAATCGGATCGAAAGGATGACAAGAAGACGGTATCATGTGATCGCCAGAGAGACGAGAAAGGCCAAAAGGGGCACTCGAGAGAAAGCAAAGGAAATCCTCGAGCCAGTAGGTTTCGAGGAAGGTACAACCATTTCACCCCTTTGACCGGCGATCAAGAGGAGATACTTTCTGTGGTGGAAGACAAAGGACTCGCTAAATACCCTCGACAGCAGTCAGCGAATGCCAGGAGAGACACAACTAAGTACTGCCGATTCCACAAAGATCATGGGCATGAAACCTTAAAGTGTTTTCAGCTGTGTGACCACATTGAAAGTTTGATCAGAGATGGGCACCTGAAGGATTTTGCTTTGAAGGGAGATAAATATGGTGGTCGCCAGGATAGCCGCCAAGGAAACGGGCAGGAGAGGAAAAATCCAAGGGGGAACATCCCTAACGCCACCATAAACACCATTTTCGGCAGACCTCATACTGGGAGAAGCAATCGAGAAAGGATGTCAGAAGTTCGAGAAGTAATGTATGAAAGCAGAAGCATGGAGATCAATTTTGTACAGAGAAGCCCCAAGAAGGGAAGAGAAGGACATGATCCTATAACATTTACAGCAGAAGACTCAGACGGGATAGATGCAAAACCTAACGATGCAATCGTCGTGGGGGTTCGAATAGCCCATAGGGATGTCCTTCGGGTGATGATTGACAATGGAAGTTCAGCCGATATCTTAAGTGCCAGAGTATATGATGAATTGCGACTGGACAGAAAAGATCTCGAACCATTCCATGTACCACTAAAGGGATTTGGTGGCGCAGAAGTTAGGTCGTTAGGAACTGTGAAATTGCCGGTGAGATTTGGTACAGCACCATGCCGACGAACAATCCTTTTGGACTTTGTCGTGGTTGACATCCACAATTGGCAGTATAATGCTTTACTTGGCCGACCGTCTCTTAACAAAGCTCGAGCTGTTACTTCAACCCATGCATTGAAAATAAAATTCCCTACAGAATTTGGTGTCGGAGAATTGAGAGGGTCGCAGGAGATGGCTCGCCGCGCCAACCTATCAATCTTCAAAGATAAAGCAGGGATGGAAACCTTAAACATATTCAAAGTGGACAGGGAGGTGCAGGAAGATAGTCCGGGAAACTTCGAACTGGACCCAAGGGACAAAACGAGCAGAGAGAAAGAAGAACCAACTGAGTCAGTTATTCTAGACGAAGCGGAACCAGACAAAACAGTAAAGATCGGAGCAAGGCTGGCTAAACAAGTTAAGAAAGATGTGATAAACTTGTTGAAGGAATATAGGGGGATTTTCGCTTGGTGCCACGAAGACATGCCAGGGATTGATAGAAGTGTAATTTCGCACAATCTGGCTGTGAATGAGAAATGCAAGCCGGTTGTGCAAAAAAGGAGAAGTTTCAACCCAGAAAGAAGTGCAGCGATAAAGGAGGAAGTATCAAAATTGCTCGCCGCAAGGTCAATCAGAGAAGTTAAGTACCTAGAATGGGTGGCGAATGTGGTCTTAGTGAAAAAGAAAAACAATCAATGGAGAATGTGCATCGACTTCACCGATCTGAACAAAGCCTGCCCCAAGGATAGCTTCCCGCTACCAAGGATTGACCAGTTAGTCGATGCAACAGCTGGACATGAGACGTTGAGCTTCATGGATGCATATTCAGGATATAACCAAATAAAGATGCACAATCCAGACGAAGAGAAGACAGCGTTCACCACAGATCAGGGGTTGTATTGTTACACGGTCATGCCATTCAGCCTAAAAAACGCTGGGGCAACTTACCAGCGCTTGGTCAACAGAATGTTCGCCAGACAAATCGGGAGAAATATGGAAGTCTACGTTGACGATATGCTAACAAAAAGCACCACAGCGGATAGACATACAGATGACCTGAGGGAAACATTCGACGTGCTGGTCAAGTATGGAATGAAGTTGAATCCAGCAAAATGCGTATTCGGCGTACCATCTGGGAGGTTTCTCGGATATCAAGTACATCAAAGGGGAATAGAGGTGAACCATGAAAAAATCCAAGCACTAGCAAAAATGGTCTCGCCAAGAACTCTGAAAGACGTTCAAAAACTCACAGGGTGCTTAGCATCGCTGAACAGATTCATAGCCAAATCAACAGACCGATGCCTACCATTTTTCAAAGCTCTAAAAAAGGGAAAGGGAATCGAGTGGAATGAGGAGTGTGAAAAGGCTTTCCAAGCCTTGAAAGATTACCTGGGGCAAGCGCCGCTGCTATCAAAACCAGAAACAGGAGAAACATTGTACATGTACTTGTCCGTCTCTGGAGCAGCCACAAGTTCCATGCTAGTAAAACAGGAAGATGGGATCCAGAAACCAATATACTACACCAGCAAAGCACTGTTGCCAGTCGAAACCAGATACTCGCCGGCTGAAAAATTGGCACTAGCTCTAATAATAGCAGCGAGGAAACTGAGGCCATATTTCCAGGCTCATAAAATCAGAGTATACACCAACTGCCCACTGAAGTTAATCCTGCAGAAACCAGAAGTATCCGGTCGATTAACAAAGTGGGCAATCGAGTTAAGTGAATTCGATGTAGAGTACCTCCCAAGGACATCAATTAAAGCCCAGGCAGTGGCAGACTTTGTAGCAGAGTTCACCGAACCAAACATGGAAGTAGCGAGAATGATGGAGGAACAAAATAAGAAAATATTCAAATGGCAACTCCGCGTTGACGGCTCATCAAACACGCATGGCAGCGGGGCAGGGGTAGTAGTGTCAACCCCAGAAGGAGATTCAGTCGAATGTGCCTTGCGTTTTGACTTCAAAGCTACCAACAATCAAGCCGAGTACAAGGCACTCATATCAGGTTTAAAAATTAGCACAGTCCTAGGAGCAGACGAAGTGGAAGTTTTTAGCGACTCTCAAGTTGTTGTCAATCAAGTACTAGATGAATACCAGGCAAGAGATGAGAGCATGATCACCTACCTGGAATTGGCAAAGAAGCTATTAGAAAGATTTAAAGAATACAGAATTGTTCATGTCCCCCGAGAAGAAAATGAGAAAGCTGATGCCTTGGCCAAACTGGCATCTGCCACAATCAGCATCTGGCCCAAAAATATTTCTATGATCCGCTTATTGCAGCCGAGTATAGTTAAAACAAAGGAAGTTGGGGCAGTCTTTGGCGAAAGGGACAGCTGGATCACACCAATCAAAGAATATCTCATCAATGATGTACTCCCAAGTGACCCGTTAGAAGCAAAGCGGCTGAAGTACAGAGCTACAAGATACTCAGTACTCAATGGAGAACTGTACAAAAGGGGATACTCGAGGGCACTGCAGAGATGTGTTGGGCCTGAAGAAGCAGAAGGTATCCTGAGAAGCATACATAGTGGAAATTGTGGGAACCACGCTGGGGGCGCCAGTCTAGCCCACAAAACATTAAGGCAGGGTTTTTACTGGCCAACACTGTTCGCCGACTCCAAAAGGGTGGCAGCGAGATGTGAGGCTTGTCAGAAAATTGCTAATAACATCCGACAGCCACCTGAACTCTTGCAAAGTATTACCTCGCCTTGGCCGTTCGCCATGTGGGGAATTGACTTGATCGGCCCAATGCCAACAGCAACTGGAGGAGCAAAACATGCCATAGTAGCTGTGGATTATTTTACAAAATGGGTAGAAGCCGAGCCATTGGTACACATAACAGAAGCAAACACTGTAAGCTTTGTGAAGAAAAATATCCTTTACAGATTCGGGATACCAAACACCATCATCACGGACAATGGGACCCAATTCGACGGGAGGAAATTCAGGGAGCTATGTGATAAGTACGGCATCAACAACTACTACGCCTCTCCAGCACACCCACAGACGAATGGCCAGACTGAAGCAGTAAACAAAATCATAAAACATAACCTGAAGGCTAAATTGGTAGTTAAAAAGGGCAGCTGGGCAGACGAATTACCACAGGTACTTTGGGCATATCGAACCACAGAAAGGAGTTCAACAGGCGAGACCCCATATTCCATGGCATATGGAGTTGAAGCTGTCATTCCCGTGGAAACATCCTTCTCTTCGCCGAGGGTGTAACTTTTTCAGCCAGAAATCAACATTGATATGCTAAAGTGCGGCCTAGATGAGTTAGAAAAAAGAAGAGAGCGCGCGCAAATAAGGAATACTGCGTACCAACATAGGGTAGCCAGATATTACAACTCACATGTGCGTGAAAGAAGGTTCTCGCTGGGCGACTTAGTGCTGAAAAGGGTGAACCAAGGAACGAAAGACAAAGCTGCAGGGTCACTCGCAGACAAATTGGAGGGGCCTTATCAGATTACAGGCATAGCTGGCCACGGGGCATATCGCATCACTCGAGAAGGTTTTGGCGAACTACCCCGTCCATGCAATGCGCAGTACTTGAAGATATATTATCCGTAACTTGGGGGTCAAGTTTAGAATTGGTGTGAGCCTTTTATTTTTTCTTAGAACAGTTTTCGTTTTAGTATTTTTTTTTTCTTTTCTTTGTGATTATGTTAACAAAGTTGCAGGAATTATCCAAATAAAAAGTAATTTATTACTGAGAAATCGTGACTTGACTCGCCAATTACAAAGGGCACTCACCGACATATGTCACATACCATTGCGTAAAGACGAGTTTCGTACTCGCAGCAGTGAGAATAAGTGACAACTCAACGAAATTAAAGCAAGCCAAAAGCGACTTAGTCGCCATAGCCCAAGCTACAGAAATTGGGGATCACCCCCACAAGGAGAATAAGATCTCCGGAGAAAAACTTGGTGTGGGCAAATACGTCCTGAATAAGCACCAAGTACGCCAAAACTCAGCAATGGCAGCTGAATAAATAAAAACATGTTAAAAACTTAGTGTATGGTCGGATACATCCTGACAAACACTAAGTACGCCAAAATCCAGCAATGGCAGCAGAATACAAAATATGTTAAAAACTTGGTGTATGGTCGGATACGTCCTGACAAACACTAAGTACGCCAAAATCCAGCAATGGCAGCTGAATACAAAATATGTTAAAAACTTAGTGAAACGCTAAGTACGCCAAAATCCAGCAATGGCAGCTGAATACAAAATATGTTAAAAACTTAGCGAAACGCTAAGTACGCCAAAAATCCAGCAATGGCAGCTGAATACAACAAAAAATGCTACAAAGTGAAACACTAAGCAAAAAATCAGCGAATAGCAGCTGAATACACAAAAATATGCTAAAAACTTGGTGAAATACTGAGTAAGTCGAAAATTCAGTAAAAGCAGCTGAACAAAGAAAAAGTTTATAACTTCTTATAAATAAAGTCATTTACAATTAAAGAATTAAGAATGAAAATACAAAAAGAGAAACTGAAGATACAAAGATTAAACAATCCTTCAGTATGAAAGACACAAAAAATTAACTAGCTGTAGGAGGGCCCTCGCTATCTTCCTCATCTTCGATCTCCTCGTCTGAAGGCCAGGCGACTTCCTCATCCCCTTCTGGCATAAAACGCTCATAATCCCTTCCAGCAACAGGACCCAAGTCAGGCTCAGCGCCAGAACCAGAAAAGCTGCCCTTCTGACCCGAATAATAAGTATTGAAGGTACGCTTGCTGGGGATTTCTAAATGCATAGGGTGAGGTTCAGTCATGTTGTAGTGACAGTGGGCTTTCCAACGTTTTATCTGCTCTTTAATCGAATCCACTTCGCTGGCCATATGCTGTTGAAAAGACCGGTCGAAACGCCCCAGAGCCTTCTCATTGGAGTGATCCTTCATGGCGAAGAATTTCTTCGCCTGCCTCATGCCTTTTTCAAATTCACACAATAAAAACGCATCATAGGCAGGGGATCTCTTGAAACGATCAACCGATTCAACCTCCAGCACAGCCTTGAGATCGTTCAGAATAACTTCATGCGAGGACAACTGGTTGCGCAAGTCCAAAGCTTCACGCTCAGCTTTCTCCTTTGCCTCCTCAGCTAGTCGCTCAGCCTCAAAACGTGCTGCGAGTGATTCTTGATTAGCGGAGAGTTGCTCTCGCAGCGAACGAATCTCTTCCTCAGCAGCAGCTAATTTATCTTCAGCGACAAGTTGAGCTGAAAGATAGCCATCCGCAGATTCCCTCATCTGAGCGAGTTGCTGAGTATGGATTTCCTCAGCAGAGAGTTTCTCAGCGGCCAAAATAGAAGTCTGTTCCCGCAGGCGTTTCACATCCCTCGAAAGGAAATTCCCTCGCCTGTAAGCGTCGGTCAACTCAGACATCATCTAAAAAGAAAAACAGTCAAGTCAGGAAACATACGAATGAAAAACGCAAAACACGAATATCGCAAGAGACTCACCAGGGACTGACAATCAAAGAAAAATTCCATCTTCTTGTTGCAGGATCTGCTCTTCATGTGCTCCCAACCCTCATCAATATAAACATTGTTGTTCATTATATGTGAGCAAATCTCTGCAGCCGTGAAATCTGAAAGGGACACAAACCCCTCTCCCTCACCAACTCCGGTTGGATCCACGGGAGGAACTTCACGGGCAATACCCGAACCTGACGCAGAAGCCCCAGTTTGCTTCGATGGCCCCGACCTATCAGCTGGCCCCGGCTGACCAGATGGCCTAGGCTGATCAGCAGACGACACGTTTGGCTCATCTACAGTCGCTGGAGGAGAAGCTACACCAGTTGGAGAGAAAGTAGGAACATTCAATTTACTAACTCTTTCAGGAGGTGGAGACGCTACCTCACTCATCCCTTCAGCGGGGGCTTCAGGCACAGTTGGATGAGTAGAGGGAATTTCGGCGAACACAGGTCCATCAGCACCCTCCTCATCAGAAGAAACGACATACTGCACGACTCTTGATGGCCGCTTCAAAGGTCGAGTAGTATGGTCAGGGGTGCCCTCAGCCGGGCGTTTTCCTCTACCAGTCCTAGGAGTTAGATCATTCGCAGGATCAAGAGGAATTTCAAGGACATCCGCGTCAAAAATAGGAGTATCACGGACTGGCCCTGAAACTCCAACTTTTTCTTTTCCCTTACGGCTGGAGGTAGCTGCAGGAGTGGTCGCAGCAGAGGTATTTGCAGCAGGAATGTTCACAGCAGCCTCTGTGTACACAGGGGGTTGTTCCGATTCGACCCCACCCTCAGGAATATAACCGACTTCCTCGCCATCGGAGGGATCGCCGCCATCCGGACTAGCAAGTCCTTCCTTGGCTGAACCAGCAGCATGTCTTCTACTGGTTGCCTCAGAATTCTTTACTGCCCGGGCGTGTTGATCGCAAACTGTGTCAAAATCGCACACTGCAAGAAAAATAAACAAAGTGTCAACTAACAGAATAAGATAGTAAAACAAAGAAGGAATGGACAAAGACTTGCAGCGAGGAAGCCTTGCATGTAGGCGTGTGAAAATCCCCTCGGAAATCATTTTTTCCTCATCCAAGAGGAATGACCTATCCCTTTCTCTCAAAGGAAGGACAGCTGCTGCGGCGAGGTAAGAAACCTCTCTATTCAGTAAAACAGGGGTCGCCTTTAACCAAGCTTCAGGCGATGTGAAGTGCCTGGGAACCTTCTTCGCCAAGAAATTGTGGCGACTACTGGCAGGCAAATCACAACCCCACTCGACATCAACGAAAAACCAGCTGTTCTTCCACCTCTTGTTCGAAGTGGGAAAACCCCATATGAACCCCTTTTTCTTCTCATCACCGGAGATTTCTACTTGACCTGGGTTCACCACGCCCTCAGGGATCCAGCTCTCCACGGGCGAAGAGATAAGGAAATACGTACCACCATGGCCCGCCTGCCTTAGCGTGTAAAAATGGCGGATTTCACGAGGAGTAGGGGGCCCGTAACCCTTCAACTTCCACATGAGGCACAGGCACATCAATATTCTGTAGCTATTTGGAGCGAGCTGTGCCGGCATAATTTGAGCCTCCGCAAGAAATTTGGCGATGAAAGGCTGAAGAGGGAGAGTCACCCCACAGCTAAGCATGGCCCCGTAAATATCGACTACATTTTCGGGAGGATTCCACACAGCCCGGTCGCCAGGTAAAATGAGATTCACTGAGTCTGGCAGGTCAAAACGACTCTTGTATTTACGAAGCTCAACCTCGCCGACCACATTTACCTCCGTATCAAAAGAACACGGACGGTTTGGCGAGAAGCGTAGCCTACCCCTCTGATGGTCTTCAACATCGGAGTCAACAATCGTCTGCGCATCCAGCAGAGATTCACGTGGAACCCTAGAAGCGCGTCGTCTACTGCTTGTTGGTCTAGAAGATTTCGGCATTGTTGGAGAACCGCTGTTAGAAGATGAAGGAGAGATGTTAGGGATAAAAACATCTCCAGAAGACAGAACATAAACAGAAATTGGGACCGGAGAATCTGGATGAAAATTACGAATCAGAGATTCGATTTTGTCCGCAGTACTTTTATCACCAAGCTCCATAGCTTGCATCATTCGATTAAAAAGAGAAGAGCGTAAAGAAGGGTCCATGGGAACTCACCAGAAAACCCTAGATTCGCGAAAGATTTGTAGAAAGGCAGGAATAATCGATTCCGGTAAACCGTCTGATAAATAGAAAACACAGGGAAAGGACTGTAGCAAGCACTCGAAGGAACAAGGTAGATAAAAACGAAGAATCAAACTGTTCTTTTTTGCTCTGAGAAAACCAGTGGAGAAATAAAATGGAAAGAATGAAATGGAGAAAAGGAAACGATCGGGCCTTAAAAACAGGGAGTTTCGAAATTCAAAAAAGAAAATCAAGTAAAAGGATATGCAATTAATGAGAATGACAGCCACAGTGACCAGCCGCAATAGTCACCATCAGAAAACAGACATGTGGCATCTCGGGGAAAGCCAAGCGGTCAAAATGTCTCTTCGTCCGTCAGGTAAATATGTGCGTCAACAATTATGTGGACCAAGTTGAAAGCTTGCACCAGAAGAATCAATTAATCAATACAGCGCGTGACAAAAAGGAAAGAAGGAGGTATTACAAAATGCATCGAAACCATGTAAGTATAAATATAAATACTACTCGCAGAGACAAACGAAGTAAGAAGAACAAATCATTCGCCCAGCTCGGAGTATTTATGGGGGTATTGTTGTATGCATAAATTCGCCAACCCGACACGTCATCAAAAAGAGTTAATAAAGATTGCCACGTCACTCATTAACCGGGTCAATAAAGGAAATGTGACAAATCAATGTCAAAGTACCTCGAAACCAAAAAGGTCAGAAACACGCTCGCCGAAACTGGATATGTACTCGCCAAATCTAGATATATGGTCACCGAAGAAACGAAACCCAAAAATAAATGTACTCGCTGCACCAGCATACTGGGCCTAAACCGACTCGGTAGAAACACGGAAATAAACCCTACACTTTAGAAAACCCATAACAACAAGGAATCAATGGGGGAAAAGGAGAAGACCTATTTGTATCCGCAGCAACGTGGGATTCCAAGTACGAATCTGAAAGGAAATCCTACTATGAGCAGGACTAAAATCAAGGGAAAAATCCCAAATATCATGTATAAATAGAACCACCTATCCCACGAAAAGGGGGTGAGAAAATCGAGAGAAAAGAGAGCAACTGTAAGAGAGATCTAAACGTGTAATAAGGCAACGAAAACCTAGTATTATTTTTCTGCCCTCAGGGGCGCCGTGGTTTTTTCCCATTCAAGGGTTTTCCACGTAAAATCTGTCTTTTGCATGCGTTCTTAATTTTCTTGTTTTATATTAAATTGATATAATTGTTGAGTGCGTGGCAATCCAAATTTCACCGTCAACAGCCGTCTTATATCAATACCATTGCGTAAAGACGAGTTTCGTACTCGCAGCAATGAGAATAAGTAGCGACCCAACGAAACTAAAGCAAGCCAAAAGCGACTACGTCCCCATAGCCCAAGCTACAGAAATTAGGGATCGCCACTACAAGGAGAATAAGATCTCCAGAGAAAAACTTGGTGTGGGCGAATACGCCCTGAATAAGCACCAAGTACGCCAGAACTCAGCTATGGCAGCTGAATAAATAAAAGCATGTTAAAAACTTGGTGTATGGTCGGATACGTCCTGACAAACACTGAGTACGCCAAAATCCAGCAATGGCAGCTGAATACAACAAAATATGCTAAAAACTTAGTGAAACACTGAGTACGCCAAAATCCAACAATGGCAGCTGAATACAACAAAAATGCTACAAAGTGAAACACTGAGCAAAAATTCAGCGAATAGCAGCTGAATACACAAAAATATGAATAAAAACTTAGTGAAATACTGAGTAAGCTGAAAAGTCAGCAAAGGCAGCTGAACAAAGAAAAAGTTTATAACTTTTAATAAATAAAGTCATTTACAATTAAAGAATTAAGAATGAAGATACAAAAAGAGAAACTGAAGATATAAAGATTTACAATCCTTCAGTATGAAAGACACAAAAATTCAACTAGCTGCAGGAGGACCCTCGCTATCTTCCTCATCTTCGATCTCCTCGTCTGAAGGCCAGGTAACTTCCTCATCCCCTTCTGGCATAAAAGGCTCATAATCCCTTCCAGCAACAGGACCCAAGTCTGGCTCAGCGCCAGAACCAGAAAAGCTGCCCTTCTGACCCGAGTAGTAAGTATTGAAGACACGCTTGCTAGGGATTTCTAAATGCATAGGGTGAGGTTCAGTCGTGTTGTAACGAAAGTGGGCTTTCCAACGTTTTATCTGCTCTTTAATTGAATCCACTCCGCTGGCCATATGCTGTTGAAAAGACCGGTCGAAACGCCTCAGAGCCTTCTCATTTGAGTGATCCTTCATGGCGAAGAACTTCTTCGACTGCCTCATGCCTTTTTCAAATTCAAGCAATAAAAGCGCATCATAGGTAGGGGATCTCTTGAAACGATCAACCGCTTCAACCTCCAGCACAGCCTTGAGATCGTTCAGAATAACTTCATGCGAGGACAACTGGTTGCGCAAGTCCAAAGCCTCACGCTCAGCTTTCTCCTTTGCCTCCTCAGCTAGTCGCTCAGCTTCAAAACGTGCTGCGAGCGATTCTTGATTAACGGAAAGTTGCTCTCGCAGCAAACGCATCTCCTCCTCAGCAGCAGCTAATTTCTCTTCAGCAGCCAGTTGGGCTGAGAGATAACCATCTGCGGATTCTCTCAACTGAGCAAGTTGCTGAGTATGGGCTTCTTCAGCAGATAGTTTCTCAGCTGCCAAAAGGGAGGTTTGTTCTCGCAGGCGTTTCACGTCCTTTGAGAGAAAATTTCCTCGCCTATAATTATCAACCAACTCGGACAACATCTGAAAAGAAAAAATAGAAGTCAGGATACATGCAAATAAAAAATACATGGGCAAAGCAAGAAACCCACCAGAGAGTGGCAGTCGAAGAAAAATTCCATTTTCCTGTTGCAGGACCCTCTCTTCATCTGCTCCCAATCCTCATCAACATAGACATTGTTGTTCATTATATATGAGCAGATTTCTGCAGCCGTAAAATCTAAAAGGGAGACAGAACCGACTCCCTCACCAGCATTAGTTGGATCAATGGGAGGAGCTTCATGAGCGACACCGGAACCAGACGTAGTAGCCCCAGGCTGTCTCGACGACCCCGGCTTATCAGTTGGCCCTGGTCGATCAGCTGACCCTGGCTGGCCAGCAAAAGAGGTGTCCGGCTTATTCGCGGCTGTCGGAGAAGGAGTTGAACCGGTTGGGGAAATGGTAGAAGCATCAAAATTGTTTACCCCCTCCGGAAGAGAAGGCTCCATCAAATCTGGTCCCTCAACAGAAGCTACAGGGACAACCGTTTCAGCGGAGGGAGCCTCGGCGAGCACAGGGTCTTCAGCGACCTCATCATCTGAAGAAACAACATATTGCACGACCCTTGATGCCCGTTTCAGAGGTCGAGCAGCATGGTCAGGCGTACCCTCAGCCGGACATTTGCCTCTACCGGATCTGGGGGTCAAATCGCTTGAAGGATCCAGGGGAGTCTCAGGAACATCCGCATCAAAAATGGGGATGTCATTAGCCACACTTGAAACCCCCACCTTCTCCTTTCCCTTACGACTGGAGGCACTCGCGGCGGCAGTCGCAGCCGGAGAAGTCGCAGCAGTACTCACAGCAGGTGCACTCGCAGCAACCTCCGGGCGAACAGGGGATGTCCCCGACTCGACACGCCCCCCATCAACATCACCAACTTCCTCATCATCTGAGGGATCGCCACCATCCGGGCTAGCAACTCCCTCCTTAGCCAAACCAGCAGCTTGCCTTTTACTGGCAGCCTCAGAATTTTTAACTGCCCGAGCTTACAGATCGCAAACTGTGTCAAAATCATGTACTGCAGAAACTCACCAAAAGTTAGCAAATGGAGACAGGAAAACTATAATACTAAAAGAAAACAAGTAGAACTTACAGCGAGGAAGTCTGGCGGGTAGGCATGGAAAAAGCCCATGGGCGATCATTTTATCCTCGTCCAAAAGAAACGAGCGACCCCTTTTATTCAAAGGAAGGACAGCTGCAGCAGCAAGGTGAGACACCTCCTCATCCAACAAAATAGGGGCAGCTTTGGACCAGGCATCAGGAGAGGTAAAATGCCTAGGAACCTTCTTCGCCGTAAGATTTAGGCGACCATTGGCGGACACATCTCTACCCCACTCGCGGCCAACAAAGTACCAGCTGTTCTTCCATCTCTTATTTGAGGTAGGAAAGCCCCAAATAAAACCTTTCTTCTTCTCATCACTGGAAACCTCCACTTGCCCAGGGTTCGCCATACCCTCAAGGATCCAGTTCTCCACGGGCGAAGAGAGAAGAAAGTATGTCCCACTGTTGCCAGCCTGCCTTAAAGTGTAAAAATGGCGAATCTCATGAGGCGTGGGGGGTTCATAACCTTTCAACTTTCACATTAAACCCAAACACATGAGGATCCTATAGCTATTTGGGGCAAGTTGAGCAGGTGCAATTTGAACCTCCGCGAGGAACCTGGCAATAAAAGGTTGAAGAGGAAGGGTAATCCCGCAGCTAAGCATGGCACCATAAATGGCGACCGCATTCTCAAGAGGATTCCACGCTGCTCGGCTACCAGGCAACATCAAAGTCACTTAGTCTGGAATCCCAAAGCGACTCTTATACTTACGGAGCTCACCCTCACCAACCACATTAACTTCAGTATCAAAGGAACAGGGGCGATCAAATGAAAAGTTCAGCCTGTTCCGTTGATGGTCCTCAACGTCAGAATCAACAGTCGTTTGCGCATCCAAAAGGGACCCCCAAGGAATCCTAGAAACGCGTAGTTTGCTTCCACTTGGTCTAGAAGATCTCGGTATTTTTGGAGACTCACTATTGGAAGACGAAGAAGGATAAACATTAGGAAAAAAGTCATCATCAGAAGGCGGAATATAAACGGAAATGGGGACCGCAGAATTCGGGTGGAAATTACGAATCAAAGATTCAATTTTGTCTGCAGTACCCTTATCACCAAGTTCTAAGGCTTGCATCATCTGATTAAAAAGAGAAGAACGTAAGGAAGGATCCATGGGAACTCACCAGAAAACCCTAGGTTCGGAGGATGAGCAAGACGTTTGGGGGCGTCGAGAAATAAGCACGATCAATTTTCGAAGCAAGCCGTCCGACAGCAAAGTAGAATAGAAGGAATTCGTGGCAGAGATTTCTAAGGAAGACGAAGAAGCTCTGTTTTGAGAGAAGAACAAAGGAGAAAATAGAAAAATAAATGAAAAGAGCAAAGTGAGGAAGAAGGAACGATCGGGCCTTAAAAAGAGGGAATTTTGAAATTAAAAAAGAAAATCAAATAAAAGATATGCAATTAATGTGAGTGACAACCATAGTAACTAGCCGCAATAGTCACCACCAGGTAATGGACATGTGGCGTCTCGGGGATCACCAAGCAGTCAGAATATCCACTCACCTGTCAAGTAAGTGGAAGCGCCGGAAGTTGTGTGGCTGAAATTAAAAACTTGCACCGGAAGAATCAACATAATACACGGTGAAAAGAAGAGAGAGAGTTAATTACAAAAATGCATCGAAATTCTGAAGGCATAGATATAAATACTACTCGCAGAGGCAAACGAAGTAAAGCCATTCGCCCAGCTCGGAGTATTTATGGGGGTATTGTTGTGTGTACAAATTCGCCAAACGGACACGTCATCATAAAAGTCAATAATTGCTGAAAGAAGGGATGCCACGTCACTCGTTGACCAAGTCAAAGGGGAAAACATGGATCAGTTAATAGGTCAAGGGTGTAGTCGCCAGAATCAAATATATACTCGCCAAAGTCAGAAATGTAGTCGCCAAAGGATAAAACCCAGAAGCGGGGGTGTTCGCTGCATCAGCCTATTGAGCATGAACCGACCCAGCAGAAGCACAATGGTAAAACCCCCACTCACGGAAAGCCCTCTACACCAAGGAGTCTTAGAATAAAGAGGCAGGAAAGCCTATCCTAATCTGTAACAACATGGGATTCCCAATACAAGTCCAAGAGGAAGTCCTACTACAAACACACCTAAAATCAAGGGGAAACTCTAAATATCATGTATAAATAGAACCACCTATCCCACGAGGAGGGGGTTCGAAAAAACAAAAAGAGAAGAAAAGCAAGAATTCGAGAGATCTGAGTGTGTAACAAAGCCAAGTAATTCAGTGATATTTTCCTGTCCTCCGGGACGCCGTGGTTTTTTCCCATTCAAGGGTTTTCCACATAAATCTGTCTTTTGCATGTTTTAATTTTCTTTCTTGTTTGACGTTTGTTTTGATTTAGTTATTGACTCTGTGATAATCCAAAAATCACCGTCAACAGGCAACCTCTCCCCAAATTCCTCAGTGTTGCCATTTGCAAAAGGCGGAAAAGATGATGCTCGTGACGACAATTGGATCTCAGAATGCGTAACAGTATGTCGCCATGAGGTCACCATGGCGACACAAATAGCGACATTCCCGCCACATCAGCTTTCCAAGCTATTTTCAGCACAAAATCAAGACCGGTATAAATATCCCTCTTCTCTGAGTTTGAAGACACACAAAAATATACAGAGTTTTAGAAATCACACTTTTACTTAGCATTTTTATACCTAGCTTTTCTTCCATGACTCTCACTTCCAAATTCCTCCATTTCTAACCTTGAACTACCTTTTCCATCAAACACTCAACACCAAATCTATCCTACCTCACCAAACCATTCCTCTCTCACCATATTCTTCACCATATTACCTTAGTCACACACCATTTGACACACATCACACTTGTGCACAAAGGAGCATCTAAGGAGGGAAAGGATTGAGCATTAAAGAAGGTGACCTACAGGTGATTTCCTCATTTATTACTTTCTTTTCCTATTTGTAACTATGTGTAGCTAAAACCCCCAATCTAGGGGGTTGGTGTTAGAAACACTTGGACTTGAGGTTGCTTGACTATATTTTAATTGAATCTCTATGTATTTTCTATTTATTATATCTTTAGATTCTTGTCACTATATGATTGATTTGTATATCAACCTATTAATCATAATCTTGTTAGAATAATCTATTATATAATCACCTTTGGAATGACAACCTATTTTGATTAAAGAATTCAATAAATAGGATGGATTATTGTAGGGAATACCAACCACAATAATCCAAACCTTGTTTTGAGGTTAATCCATATGAGATTGGTTCTTTATGATAGTTTGAAAAGCACCCTTAATCCACTTGCAACTTCACTAATCCCTTAGCGTATCTCTTAATTGATTTCACCCACTTTTCTTATCTTAGATTGTTGAGATTCTATTTTACCTATCACTTTTGTTACTTTTACTTTATGCATATTTTGTTGTATTTTAAACCACCCACTATCAATATTCATGATTTATATTATCGTAATCTTAGATTATTTAATCAACTTAACATATTACTTCATTTCCCTGTGGAACGAATCTAACTTACCATTATTACGTTTTATATCATAAAAGGTGTAAGGTTCCCATTTGTTTATTGGCTCATTTCGTGGACAAACCACATGTTGGGGTTCTTTGTAAGGGTAGCCTAGGTATCGGTTTTATTGTTCGAAGCCCTTTGATGACCTCGTGTTGATAAGCACCGAAGGTAAATTTCTATGTGCTTACTTTTCTTTGAAGAGATTAGTTGCACACACACACTTAACATACATTGCATATGTGTGCATTCTCTTCAGTTGTCACATTTCACACTTGCACTTATTTGTTATATTTTGTTGTGTGTAATTGTGTCTTGTTGTCTTATAATTCGTTTCCCGATAGTTTTCGGAAACGTTCGCGCATGCACTAGAATGTGCTTGGCTTAGCGCGAGGACCGCCTACGGAGAATGCCCTTGGCTTCTCCTTGGTTTTCACCTTGGTTGGTGATCGACGGTTATGATCGGCGGCCTGGTCGCCGAATGAAACCGTTGTTTGCTTCCAGAAGTGTCTGGAGCAATTCTGCGGTTACGATCGACGGTTATGATCGGTGGTCACGACCGCCGTTCAAGACCTGATTGATTTTATCTCTCAGTCTAATTCGGCGGTTCAATCGGCGGTTTGGAAACTGCCGAATGAAACCGCCATTCATACCTGATTGATTTTTTTATCTCGGGTTTGATTCGGGGGTTAGATCGGCGGTCACGAAACCGCCGAATGAAACCACAGTTGATGTTCTATTCTTCACGGGCTCAATTCGGCGGTCGTGATCGGTGGTCTGGCCACCGATTGAAACCGTCGATCGGTGTGTTTCAGGGGCAAACTTGTCTTTTCACATGCTCTATTTTTCATGCCTATAAATACATCACTTTCTCTTGTTCTGAATGTGACTCTTTAATCATCAAGAACCCTACTTTTAAAAGAGAGATTTTTAAGAGAGAAAGAAACCAAGTTTGCTCATTTATTCACTCAAACACTTTTTCATGATCATCAATCATCATCTAGCATCATCCTAGATCATCTAGATGTCTCTTTGCATGGATTCTTCATCACATTTTGCTTGGTAAGCTTTTCACTAATATCTTACATATTTTGTGTTTTTTCTTAACAAGCAATCTCAATTAATTTCTTGTATGTCATTTAAATATCTTTTGATACAAGATTGAGATTAGTGTGTTGTATGTTTGAGAAGTTGTATTGTGATAGCTAATTAGGTTTTGTGCTTAATCTTGATTAGCTAAACTATTTGATTGAACATGTCATTTAGTTTTTAATATCTAGGATTGTTCTAATTGCATATTAATTATCTTAGATAAGCATATAGGGTTTCCCTTGCTCTATGTTGCATTTGAATATTCATATATTCACTTAGGGTTTTATTCTCTTCATTGAGAAAGTAAGTCTTGTGTGTAGCTTCCGGGATTAGGTTGCTTAGATCGTAAGCAAATCGGACTAGGTTCACTCATACCGGGATTAGGTAGGTATGTGATTACTTCCGGGATTAGGTTGTAATCGTTTTACACATTTAGTGGATTCGAGGTTCGAGTGTGGCTTACTTACTAGCCCGTGGTTTTTCTTGTGAGGGTTTCCACGTAAAAATCAAGTGTTATTTAATTTCCGCATTTTATACTTGATTTATTGCTTTATCTATTTAGGGGTAATTTCGTAATTTTGACTAAACACGAAAAATTGGGTAATAAGCTTAAAATCTATTCACCCCCCTCTAGATAGTTTTATACACACCGTGCTATAATTTGTTTCAAAAGGATTCCAAAGTGGTAAAACATTATTTTCCTAAAAGATCACACACACACACACACACACACACACACACACACACACACACACACATATATATATATATATATATATATTGTTTTGATGTGCATAAATGACCTCATCACCTTCTGGCTTAAAAAACGCTGGTGCAACATATTAGAGGCTGGTCAATAGGATGTTCGCCAGTCAAATAGAGAGAAATATAGAAGTACACATAGATGATATGCTGACGAAAAGTGTCACGACCGATAGATGATCGCGCTATGAATGTTCACATTTAGCGCCCCTAATTCCTACCTTTTGTGTTCGTATTCAAGCACTTTTGTGTGCATAACGTGTGTTTTTGTTAAGTTCAGGTAATTAGACCAGTCAGGAAGGTTTTTGCATCAAAATAGTTAAAAGAGGAGCAAAAACCAAGAGAAGAAGAGTAGGCGGGTTCTGAAGGCGGGCACATGCCAGCCTTCCCGAAGGTCTGAAGTCGCCCTAAGCCAAGGCTAGTTACATGGTGGGTTCTGAAGGCGGGCACATTCCAGCCTTCCCGATGGTTTGAAGTCGCCAGAAAGCAAGGCCGGTTCACGCGGCGACTTCGTGAGGCGGGAAAGAAGACTCTGAGAAGCTCACCGAAAGCAAGGCGGGTTCGCGAGGCGGGTTCGTGCGGCGGGAATGAACCCGCCCAAGACACGTCCAAAGGCCAATTTGTGTGTTTCTTACCTCATTTGAAGAAAACATATATATACTTCTCTCTCCTGAGTGACAAAGGGTGACAAAATATAGCATAGAATAGTTCTTAGTAGTTTTTGGTTAATTTATCATAGAATAGATTAGTGATTCAAGTAGTTCATCACTTGAAATCTTTGTAGCTTAAAGGTATTGATCTTAGTAAATACCTTGCTCATCAATCTCTTGAAAGTTATTTGTGATCAATTTGTTTGTATTGCTGTGGAGGAAGGAGAGGTCGGCCTTGATTCTTCGAGGGTAGTATTTCTTCCTTTTGTTCATTAATATGCTATATTCAATGATCATGTGTAACTAAACACTTTGTTGGGGAATTTATGAAAGTATTGATGTAATCACTTGTTACCACTTTTTCCTGTATGAATCACTTGTGTTTATATGCTTGAATTGATGAAATCATGCCATATATCTCATAAATCTTAGAAGCATGGAGTTGGTTATTGTAAAGTGATAAAATACTAGTTCATGATGTTTGAATTGAGTATGATTAGTAAAAACTCCGAGATTAGAATGTGTTGTTCATAAAAATCCTAAGAACACATTCTATGAATTTAGTTCCACAACTGACAGTCCTTGATGATGAATCTGAACCTCAGATGAGTTATTAAGTGGATGGTTGAGTGTACCAATTGTATAAATGGAACTACATGAGTGATTTGATCTTTGTTGCATGAAGGTGGTTATTTGTGATGCATCATTACTAATTTCATACATTCTCTAGCATCTTAGCTTATCAATTATAATCGTTTATCATCACATTAGTTTAATTCCTTAGAACGATCACTAATTCTAGCATTTACCAGTTACTAGATTTCTCTGTGGACCGATACCCTTACTTTGTACACTATACTAGCATAACGACTTGTACGATTTGCAATAGGGTCATCAGACTCGCACACCCCTTTAATACAACCGAGGTAGAATAGGTTAAATTATAGTGACATTTGTAGAACCGGTTTGGGCGTGTCAAAACGTATGGTGCCGCTGCCGGGGAATACTTTCTCTTGTAGCGCGGTTAGTTAGGTTTAGGATTGTCATTTTAGGGTAAATTTAGAATTACTACACTTTTAGTCGCACATTAGTATAACATTTATCTTTTTCACATTGATCTTCGTTACTTTTCTTGAACTTGTGTGCAGAATCTTCACAGTGAACGAGATGGAGGACGTACAATGCATGAAGGAATTTTCATTGCCCATTGTGGGGGCACATCCTTCGGCCATAGCATTGAATGCCGCACAGCGGGACTATGAGCTGAAACTTGCACTATAACATCTTGCCATCCTACTATGGGAAACCTAATGAGGACGCACTTCAGTTTATGAAAGAATACTACAATGCTATCACTACGATACCATTGGGCCGGTTAACAGAGGACTTACTGAGGATGCGTTGCTTTTCATATTGTTTGAAGGACAACGCCAAGAAATGGCTAATGGCATTGCCAGCTGGTACACTGACCACATGGGCCGAGGTGGAGCAGAAATTTTTCTCCAAGTTCTTCCCGTCCTGGAAAACCAAAGAAATAAAGGGAAGAATTGCAAACTTCCAAGAGGAGGAAGGAGAAGCATTCCACGAATCATGGGAGAGGTTCAAGCTATTGTTAGCTCAGTGCCCACACCATGATTTCACACTTCAGTCACAGGTGCAATCATTTTATGATGGACTTACTGGACTCACACAAGCAATTGTCGACAATGCTTATGGTGGGGCGATGAGGGAATGTACCGCTGATTATGTGTTTAACAAGTATGAAATGCTGGGACAGAATTCTCAACAAAGGAGCACAAAGGGAAGCCGTAGTGGGACTGCACATTTAGCAATGCAGATGGAGACCTTGAATAACAGTGTCAGGGCAATGATGGTAAATCAGCAGGGGCAACAAAATAGCCCGGGTAAGGTATGCCAAGCATGTGGCATGATTGGACATGGAGCAGATGTATGCACCTCCCACAGAGAGGTTTATTCAGAGGCAGAAGCTCAAGCGATGTACCAGTGGAATCAAGGCAGGCAGAGAAATAGTAACAATGCCTACCAGTAGCCGAGGTATGATCAGAATCAATCATGGGGTGGAAACAACCCCCGTGGTCAGTATCAAGTACAGCAGGGTGCTGGGAGTTCGGGTCAGTGGAGCAATCAGAACCCTCCACAGTCATATCAACAAGAAATGGACCAAAGAATGATGGGAATAGAGGCGTCACTGAAAAAGTTATCAATTCAATTGGGACAGGTGATGGAGGCTAATGGGCAGCAAGACAGGGGGAAAGCCCCCATGCATGAGCAGGCTCACGCCATTACTAGTTCTATGAGTGGGTACACTACCAAGGAACAAGATCCATGGAGTTTTGAGTTGAGTATTACTGTGGGAAACTCCTCAGCAGAAAAAGCGATGCTTGATCTAGGAGCCAGTATCAACATGATGCCATACTCTGTGTATGAAAGGCTGGGATTGAGTGAACTCAAGCCGACTTCCATTAATTTGCGTCTTGTTGATCAGTCATCTAGAAATCCTAGAGGAGTAGTGGAAAATGTGATCCTCAAGGTGGATCGATTGCTCATTCCCACTGACTTTGTAGTGTTGGACGTAAAGGATAGAGATGAGAATGGAAACTCATAACCAGTGTTGTTAGGAAGGCCGTTTATGGCGACCTCACGAGCAGTTGTGGATGTTCATGGAGGGAAACTCACTTTGAGTGTTTTGGACGATGTAGTAGAGTTCAATATGTTTGGAGCTCAACCATTGCCATAGAAGAAAGCTAGGATTGAGGAAGAAGGTCCACCTAGTCAAGACACTCAGGATTCTGAAACCATAGAAGAATTTTTGAGGACACTGGAAGAAGAGGAGAGAAGCCTGAAGGATTCAGAGACTCTGAAAAAGGAGGAATTACTTGCCCACAACAAGAGCTTGTTGACAAGAATTGAGCAGCTAGAGCAAGAGAAGGAGGAACAGATGAGATATCTTGCAGAGGTTATGAAACTCATATCTGATTTGAAGGAGGCCTATACGTCCTCTACACAGAAGATGCAAGATAGGATCTTTGATCTAATGAAAGAATTGGAGGTACGGGATATGGTGGACGATTTGAACGCAACTTGTCCGGGAAGGAAGCGAGCCAGCCATAACCTCAATATCACCGAAGGAGTTGACAACCATGGAGGTACTTTCTACTCTCCAACATGTTATTATTGTGGAACTCAAGGGCACAAAAGGCCCAATTGCATGAGATATCACGAGTTCTGTAAAACAAGGAATGTGTCTCCTAGGAGGGTTGTGGGGAGACCAAGGCAAATATGGGTTCGAAAGGACACATACAAGGAATCTTCCTTACCACAAGTGAACTCCACACCGGATTTGAAAATATGGCCCCCTGAGGCACCCATGACCTTGACCTTGACCTTGTTACGCCGACCTCCTACGTCTTGTTCTGAGATTGGAAGCACGAGCACGGCTCGTTCACCTTTGAATATGTGAATGATTTAATGAATATTGTGTGTGTGTAGGTGGATGACTCGAAAAACAAGGTCGGAAATGGAATGATGTACTTGTTTTGTTTGTAATTATTAATAAAGGACAAGTAATGAGTTGTGGGATCATTTGATCCACAACCTTGGACTCTAATAAGTAATAATATCTATTATGTGTGTAATTTCCCCGAGCATTGAGCTAGGGTTGTATATATATATATTGTGTGTTGTGTGTGAAATGTTTTATGCAGGACAAAAGTTCCAAATTGGAAAAAGGGGAACCCAAAAGTGTTGGGATGGATCTCGGCGACCTTGCTTAGGCGGGACAATGGCCGCCTTCCGGATGAGTCAAGCTCACCGGGAATTGACGACCTTATGGCGAGACCATGGACGGCGGGAAGGAAACCGCCTGGCAGAAGAAACAAGCTCGCCATTTATGCAAGAAGTGGACCGCGACCTTGTGCGGCATGTATAGGCTGCCGTCCAGAAGGCACAAAGCCGCCATGAGTTGTTTCTGAAGAAGGGTGTTGTTGGGCGGCGAGTTAGTAAGGCGGGATTGAACCCGCCGCACAAACCCGCTGAGGCTTCAGAAAGGGGTTAAAAGGTAGATGTTTTGACTTTTGGGTTGGTACTCTATTTTTCAACTGAAGTTTTCATTTCAAACATCCTTGCTCTTCATGATCATCAACCAAGGTACCTTTTAGATACTAATTCTTTACTTGGTTTGCAAGTCTTCTCTCTTTCTCTTTTCTTTCTTGTTTATATGGTGATGTTAGGCTGCAGAAATTTCAAGGATTAGAAAAGAGAAATCACTAGAAGTTATCTAGAAACATGTGCATGCTAGGATGATGGGTTCGTCAGGATTAAGATAAATCAATGATATGTGACCCAACTTGTGATTTTGATTGTTGAATAACATGTTTATATGCATGATGGTTTACACACACACACCTAATTATAGTAAATAACATAAGGGTTAAGAAATACTTAGGAAAATTAAGGTACTTTCAGTAGAAGTAGAATTCACTGTTCCAGTAGTCTTGTTAACATTGATTCTATATAGTGTATAAATTGTTCATACCAGGAAATGGAAAACTCCATTGAAGATGTGTTAGTGATCGATTTCTCTGAGAAGAATATCCTTGACTCTATGGCTTCGGAAGACTATGAAATAGAAGAGGGTCAAGAAACTGACTGGGTAGAAATGTTGGTATGGGCTAGTACCTCAGTGGAAGATGAGGAGACAGGGGAGCACATTCTGAGGGATGAGCAGCCAAACACAACTCCCCCACCTATCTTGGAACTCAAGCTACTGTCATCTACCTTGAAGTATGCATTCCTAGGGGAAAATGAGACACTGCCGGTGATCATTGCATCAGACTTGCAACCAGAGGAAGAGAAAGAATTGATCAATGTGTTGCGATACTACAGAGAGGCTATAGGTTGGTCGTTGGATGACTTGAAGGGAATTAGCCCTACCACTTGTATGCACAAGATTTTTCTTGAGGAAGGATCCAAACCAACCATCGAAGGGCAACGAAGGCTAAATCCAATCATGAAGGAGGTAGTCAAGAAGGAAATCCTCAAGTTGTTAGAAAATGGGATCATTTACCCTATTTCGGACAGCAAGTGGGTTAGCTTTATTCATGTAGTGCCTAAGAAGTCTGGGTTGACTGTGGTGAAGAATGAAGACAATGAATTGGTGCCATAAAGGGTTCAGACAGGCTGGCGAGTATGCATCGATTACAGGAAACTTAATACAGCTTCTAAGAAGGATCACTTCCCTCTACCATTCATTGATCAGATGTTGGAACGTCTGGCAGGTCACAGTCATTACTGCTTTTTGGACGGGTACTCCGGATACAATCAGATTGCTATCGCTCCAGAAGATCAGGAGAAAACCACTTTCACATGCCCTTTCGGTACATTCGCCTACCGACGGATGCCATTTGGGCTATGTAATGCTTCAGGTACATTTCAGAGGTGCATGACATCTATATTTTCAGACATGGTGGAAGGCATAATAGAGATCTTCATGGACGACTTTTCAGTAATGGGAAATTCTTTTGGTGACTGTTTGAGAAACCTATCCTCAGTGCTAGCAAGATGCAAACAGGCTCATTTAGTATTAAACTGGGAGAAAAGTCATTTCATGGTAAAGGAAGGAATTGTGCTAGGGCACATTATCTCGGGTAGAGGCATTGAAGTAGATAAGGCCAAAGTCGATGTCATGAAGAGTTTACAGTTTCCAAGATCATTGAGGGAAATTCAAGCATTTTTGGGACATGCAGGGTTTTACAGAAGATTCATTAAAGACTTTTCAAAGATTTCGAGGCCCCTGTGTCGACTACTTCAAAAAGAGATCGAGTTTGATTTTGACGAGAAGTGTATGGCAGCATTTAAAGAACTCAAGGAATTGTTAACCACGGCTCCCATAATGAGACCACCTGATTGGAGTTTGCCTTTCGAGCTCATGTGTGATGCTTCTGACTATGCTGTTGGAGCAGTACTAGGACAGAGGGTTGACAAAATTCCACATGCCATATACTACGCTTCAAGGACCCTGAATGACGCACAAATGAACTACTCCACTACAGAAAAGGAGTTGTTAGCAGTTATTTTTGGGTTAGAAAAATTCAGATCATATCTAATTGGCGCAAAGGTTATTGTGTTCACTGATCACTCAGCACTCCGATATCTCCTCTAGAAGAAGGATGCCAAGCCAAGGCTCATTTGATGGATCCTTCTATTACAGGAATTCGATTTAGAGATCAGAGACAAGAAAGGGAGTGAGAATGTGGTAGCCCATCACTTGAGTAGATTAATGTTAGATTCATATGCAGAAGAAGATACTCTACCACTGAGGGACAGTTTTCCAGATGAACAGCTTTTGAAATTAAGCGACATAGAGCCATGGTATGCTGATATAGTCAATTTCATCACAAACAAGATTTTACCAGCAGGCATGACAAGTCAAGGAAGAAAGAGATTCGTTTTCAATGCAAGACAGTACTTTTGGAACGACCCATACTTGTTCAAACAAGGGGCAGACCAAATCATTAGAAGATGTATACCAGAGGATGAACAGTTAGACATCCTGAAGTTCTGCCATGAACTTCAATGCGGAGGCCACTACAGTTCTAGAAAGACAGCGATGAAGGTTCTTCACTTGGGATTCTATTGGACAACATTGTTCAAAGATGCTTACCATTTCTGCTTACGATGTGACCGATGTCAGAGAACAGGGAACATTGGTAAAAGGAATGAGATGCCGCAATCAGGCCAAATGGTAGTAGAGATTTTTGATGTCTGGGGAATCGATTTCATGGGACCATTCCCACCATCGGACGGATACAGCTACATCCTAGTAGCCGTGGACTACGTTTCTAAATGGATTGAAGCCATAGCCACGAAGACCAATGACAGTAAAGTAGTTGTTAAGTTTGTCAGGGGCACGATTTTCTCCAGGTTCGGGACTTCACGGGCCATCATAAGGGATGGGGGAAGTCACTTTTGTAACAAGATATTCGCCACACTACTGAAGAAATATAGTGTGAATCACAAGGTTGCAACCCCCTATGATCCTCAGACCTTCGGTCAAGTAGAAGTCAGTAACAGACACATCAAGCAAATCCTTGAAAAGACTGTGAACACAAGCAGAAAAGATTGGTCGTTCAAGTTGAATGATGCCTTATGGGCCTACAGAACTACTTTCAAAACTCCAATAGGGATGACACCCTATCGTTTGATCTTTGGGAAGGCTTGCCATTTGCTAGTGGAATTAGAGCACAATGCTTACTGGGCACTCAAGAAGTTGAACTTTGATATGGATGCAGCAGGGGAAGAACGAAAACTTCAACTGAATGAACTCCAGGAACTCCGGGATGAAGCATATGAGAATGCAAAAATCTACAGAGAGAAGACCAAGAGAATGCATGACAAGAAAATAATCCTCAAGGATCTGTGCTAGGGGATGTTAGTCCTCCTATTCAACACCAGGTTGAAGCTGTTTCCAGGAAAGCTCAGATCGAGATGGTATGGGCCGTATAGGATACTCCAAATATTCCCATATGGAGCCGTCGAGCTACTGAATGAGAAAAATGGGGATACATTCAAGGTGAATGGGCATCGAGTGAAGCCATATCTGCAAGGAGTGGATGAAGTCAGGATTTTGGAACAGGTAGCACTTACAGAGCCGTAGAGTTCTCATGCGTCTTGCCTAGATGGAAAATCTCGCGCTAGGTGGGAGGCACCCCACCCAGGTACAATTTTCTTACCTAGTGTTATTTACGTATTTTAATGTATATATATATATATTTATATATATGTTTGTTTGTTAGTGTTAATTTTATTGTTGCTGTATCTAAACTCTAACTAACCATGTTCGCAATTACATTGAGGACAATGTTTGGTTTAGGTTTGGGGGTGTGGCACACGTTTTTGTAATTTTTGGTAGTATTTTGATAATTATGTTTATATTATGTAGTGTTAGGTAGTCATGTAGGAAAAATTTTCAAATCTCTGTAACAATTTGTTGTGGGTTGGTACTTATATATGCCAATGGAACCATTCCATACTTGCTTTGGAGGCTAAATTTTGACTATAATGCATGCCATCTAAGCTGTTGCACCACTATAAATATACTTGTACAGTGCCAATTTTTGGATGTTTAGGTGAAGGAACCTTAGACTGTTTGATCCTAGGGGAATTGTGGAGACTACCCATGTGAGGAATCGAGCCTGTGCTGATTAATTGAGAGGGTATAATCCATTCTTCTTGTAAAAAGCACTATTCAAATTTAGGATGCATTGAGATCTCATTCATATGCACTAGTATTGATTGCCATTGAACAGGAAATATTTTGGACTGCTTGTGAAATTTGTATTCCCTTGTTAGAAGGTCTGATAGAGATGATCCTAGGCATGTGTGTTTAACTTCGTTATCCAAACACTGTCCTTATGTGTGTGCTCCAATTGCCAAATTTAAGGCCAAACACAACCATTCATTTCATACACATCAACCACATGAAATCTTTAGATGTTGATAATAGTTGCATAAGTAAAAATGCAAGTAGATAGCTCAAATCTGTAAATAGCGTGTACTCAGGCGATGATAGAAATAACTGTGCAATAGGAAAGGCTACTTTGTAAAGGTGTAAAAAATTAACACTTAAAGCCATGATACCTATCGGTTGAATACTTGTAGTAAGTACCAATTAGCACATCATCAAATTGTTAATCTTAGCCTAGACGCTTGTGGACATTGAATGAGCAAGTAAAGTGATTGAAAGGTTGATCAACATCTTTAGGATTCCATCAATTTCATTCCACTCACCATAAATTACCCATGGCCCAAATACAACCAAGGAAAGCCCTAGTGGATCTGTGAGAAGTCTAAGTTGGGAATACGAGTCAAACATGTTCTCTCCACGTTCATGGTTATCAATTCATTCATGAGACTTGATATTGTGAAAGTGCGTTGTTTCTATATTCACATGTGTTATATTCGAATTTTATTTACATACACTCAATTCGCATGTGATTGAAGAGAGATAACCTAGGATTCTGAGAGAAGAAAGAGATGGATCTGTGAGAAATAGAAGTCGAATTTACCTGAGGCAGATAATTTACTGATTCTTGGACCAAAAAAATCCAAATTATTGGCATACAAGTATTATGTGTTGTTATGACTGAAGTGGAATATTATTAGTCCTAATTGAGAATGCTTAGCTTGCATGAGTTTCTGTTGATATATACAAGTTGACTCCTCAATAGTGGATTAGTTTGTGGGTAGCGTATCTGGTAAACCCTCAGGAGACTACACTCCTCCTACTAGGGGCACTTAGAGGTTTAAAAGGCATGTGGTACGTGCTAAGTACCATCGTGTTTCCTACGAAAATGGATTAGTTAATTGTTCTTAATAAGTAGTATAGTTGTTCTTTCTTTCGTTGTTTTGCTCGAGGACGAGCAAAAGATAGGTTTGGGGGTCTGATCGTGCTATGAATGTTCACATTTAGCGCCCCTAATTCCTACCTTTTGTGTTCGTATTCGAGCACTTTTGTGTGCATAACGTGTGTTTTTGTTAAGTTCAGGTAATTAGACCAGTCAGGAAGGTTTTTGCATCAAAATAGTTAAAAGAGGAGCAAAAACCAAGAGAAGAAGAGTAGGCGGGTTCTGAAGGCGGGCACATGCCAGCCTTCCCGAAGGTCTGAAGTCGCCCTAAGCCAAGGCTAGTTACATGGCGGGTTCTGAAAGCGGGCACATTCCAGCCTTCCCGATGGTTTGAAGTCGCCAGAAAGCAAGGCGGGTTCACGCGGCGACTTCGTGAGGCGGGAAAGATGCCGCCTTTAGCTTTTCAGAAGCGCGGCGACTTCGTAACGGCGGGAAAGAAGACTCCGAGAAGCTCGCCGAAAGCAAGGCGGGTTCGCGAGGCGGGTTCGTGCGGCGGGAATGAACCCGCCCAAGACACGTCCAAAGGCCAATTTGTGTGTTTCTTGCCTCATTTGAAGAAAACATATATATACTTCTCTCTCCTGAGTGACAAAGGGTGACAAAATATAGCATAGAATAGTTCTTAGTAGTTTTTGGTTAATTTATCATAGAATAGATTAGTGATTCAAGTAGTTCATCACTTGAAATCTTTGTAGCTTAAAGGTATTGATCTTAGTAAATACCTTGCTCATCAATCTCTTGAAAGTTATTTGTGATCAATTGGTTTGTATTGCTGTGCAGGAAGGAGAGGTCGGCCTTGATTCTTCGAGGGTAGTATTTCTTCCTTTTGTTCATTAATATGCTATATTCAATGATCATGTGTAACTAAACACTTTGTTGGGGAATTTATGAAAGTATTGATGTAATCACTTGTTACCACTTTTTCCTGTATGAATCACTTGTGTTTATATGCTTGAATTGATGAAATCATGCCATATATCTCATAAATCTTAGAAGCATGGAGTTGGTTATTGTAAAGTGATAAAATACTAGTTCATGATGTTTGAATTGAGTATGATTAGTAAAAACTCCGAGATTAGAATGTGTTGTTCATAAAAATCCTAAGAACACATTCTATGAATTTAGTTCCACAACTGATAGTCCTTGATGATGAATCTGAACCTCAGATGAGTTATTAAGTGGATGGTTGAGTGTACCAATTGTATAAATGGAACTACATGAGTGATTTGATCTTTGTTGCATGAAGGTGGTTATTTGTGGTGCATCATTACTAATTTCATACATTCCCTAGCATCTTAGCTTATCAATTATAATCGTTTATCATCACATTAGTTTAATTCCTTAAAACGATCACTAATTCTAGCATTTATCAGTTACTAGATTTCCCTGTGGACCGATACCCTTACTTTGTACACTATACTAGCATAACGACTTGTACGATTTGCAATAGGGTCATCAGACTCGCACGCCCCTTTAATACAACCGAGGTAGAATAGGTTAAATTATAGTGACATTTGTAGAACCGGTTTGGGCGTGTCAATAGACATGTGGATGACTTGTGGGAAACCTTCAATGTATTGACCAAGTACGGAATGAAGCTAAACCCCGCCAAATGTGTATTTGGCGTTCCATCCGATAAGTTCTTCGGATTTCAGGTACATTAGTTAGGTTTTTGGTTTGTCTTGACATGTATTCCATATCAAAACGACGTTGTCTTGTAATGTTTAGTGGTCTACGTTTGAAGATACAAGGTGTCAAAGAAAGACTTGGCCACAACTCATGCAAAATGCCGGCTTCAAAGAGAAATGTGCTTCATCGGTCTACAAAGGTAAATAAGATCTCATTTCTCTTACAAGGCTAGGCACACATGCACATGGCATTCATATGTGTCCCTACATGGTTGAACGACATTTATATATCACTTTCACACACTTAGTAATGTATGCTCATGCATTTGATTCAAATTGACAAACATTGTAATTTGCATGTTCTAGGACTATGTCTAGGAAATTACATACGTGTGTGATTTTGTATTTATTTGTTTCCGTATTTTTTTGTTTTGGACTTGAACATGATCTTTTATGATTCCTTATTGAGTCCCGGTCATTTCAGTTACTCATTCATTAGGTTTCGAGTTCAAACGATGTAGCTACGCTACTTTTTGTTCTCATTAGTTGAGTTGTTTTCGTTGTTGTATTCCGAGATGATTTCTCAACCTTTTGTCAAAGTTTCATTGTCTTCGTTGTGCATGAGGGAGTCATGATTCATAATCTGAAGACGGATTCAAAATCGGAGTTCGGAGACCCAAATACGGTCGAAGAACGCGAGAGGTGCATGAGAGGGACGTGCATGGCCAAAGGTCATGCCTTGGCCACCACGTGTGGAGGCCGTGTGCCACATGGCCAGACCAGCCCTCTGGTCCCGTGTGCCACACGCGCCCCACATGGCCTAGGGGCTGATGTGGCTGCTTTTCATTGGCCGGTTCCCTTCCCTCTCTCTCTTCCTTTTAAATATTCCAATTCCCTCACATTCATTCTAAGAAGAAAAAGTTGAAATCTCACCAGAATGTTTCTCTCAATTTTTCTCACCTTCCAAACACCATAAATTTCTTATACGAAGTCAGAATTGGTTGATTCAAGTTGGAGATTGTTCGTAATCAAGTCATCTACCTTTTCCAAGTGGTCTTGCAGCTTTTTGATTGATTTTCATGGTGGTTTTACACAGAAAAATGAACCAGCTCGTGATTGCAAGGTAGTGTTCATATCTTTGAGATTTCTTCTTTTATAACCTTTAATTTGCTTGGGTTTTCTTCTTCTATTTGTATGTATATGTATAGTGAATGCTATTGAGAAAGATAGCTTCATAATCAATCTTAATCAAAGGTCTAATTAGAGACATATGTGAACTAGTTTCTTAGATTCTAGGTTTTTCACATGTTTGAGGGTTGTATTGTGATTAGATTGATATCTAGGATTATTTATGACTTGATTGAATCATTTTATGATTAATAATCCTTGAAATATGTTTTGATCCTTTGATTGATAAAATATAGGATTAATTCAATTATATGTGTATTTAGAGACAAATAGGATTTAATTGATTATTCAATATATCCTTGCTCTAATTGTTGACTAGAATATTCATTGAACACTTTTTGTGATTCTAGAATTTTTGTGTATGTTTGTAATATCTTGAATTTGTGCTTCATGTATATGAATTGTTCAAGTGTTATTTGTGTGAATGAAACTATGAGTTTTATGTGTTAGGTGTTTTCACATGCTCTAGGTTTTTATTCAAGTTTTGCATCTAGACTTTTATTACTTGTGTTATCACATGTTTAGGTCTAGTTGTTCCATGGAATGTATTGATCACATGTTCTATGTTGAATTGATTGTTTGCATCATTTGCATTCACATGATCACACTAGGAAGTCCTTGTAAAAGGCATGAAGTCTTGACTAGGACGAGGAGTCCGGATAGTCAAGCAAGGAAGTCTTGGTTAGGACGTGAGGTCTGGATAACCGAGCAAGAAGTCATGGCTAGAGTTGGGAGGACTCGGATAGTCATGCATGTGAGGCTCTCTAGAGGCATGAATGCCTTGGATAGGGAGTTGGCTACAATATTGGTAGGCCTAAGCGTATGGATAGACATAGACTCCAAAAGAGCGGGGTACATGGGATGTGTATGTACTCTTGAGGAATTTCTAATCTACCATCGATGTTGGTTTTGTATGTTGTCCAATATATGGTGGCTTAACATCATTGAGGGATTTTGTACTTTCCAATAGGGTTGGGTAAACATAGACTCCCATAGGAAGTTGATCTAGGATTGGTCACTTTGTGGAATTTCTAATTTACCATCCAATATATATAGTACCCAATGGTTGTAGTTCAACCCGTGGATGTTTCCTCCTTAAAGGTTTTACCACGTTAAAAAATCTCTTGTGTTAATTCTTCTTATATCTATCTCTTATATTTGTAAATGTGTACATTGTTATCTTGTTGCATATTATTCACTTGTGATGTATGTTGATACAAGATTTTGTAAAGTGTGATTTGTGAACTTATTCATTTGATCTTATTTGTAAATATAATTCTTTTGTATATTGTATTTCTTGTGTATAGTGTTATTTGATTTTACTTGTAATACATTGAACAAATATTGAAATACAAGTATTATTTGATGTTGAGTTTATGTGTCCTTATACCTCATATAACTAATTGATATTCATAGACTATGCTTATATGATCATATGCTTATCTTGTATATGTATGGATTTATGGTTTATGTGTTGTATGTAAGGCTACCTTGAGGGACAAACGAAAGTTTGTTCAAGGGATTGAAAAAGGCATAAAAACCTATTCACCCCCCCCCCCCCCCCCCCCCCCCTCTCTCTTAGGTATGCTTTAAGCTATTTAACTACGTTTGTATACTTTCAATATTAGAGAGGAATAAAGGTGAACCCGGACAAGATCTAGGCATTAGCTGACATGGCTTCCCCAAAGAGCTTGAAGGATATTCAAAAGCTCACGAGATGTTTGGCATCGTTAAACAGGTTCGTATCCAAGTCAATAGACAAATGCTTACCATTCTTCAGAGCCCTGAAAAAAAGGTAAGGGGGTCGAATGGAATGAAGATTGTGAACGGGCGATTAAGCAATTGAAAATCTACTTAGGCAGAGCGCCACTATTGTCAAAGCCACTAGCCGGAGAAACGTTATATCTATACATGTCAGTCATAAAGGTGGCCACAAGTTTCGTACTAGTAAGACAAGAATAGGGCATTCAGATGCCAGTGTATTACACAAGCAAGGCGTTGCTACCTACCGAGACAAGGTATTCGTAGATCGAAAATATGGCACTCGCCTTAGTAATAGCAGCGAGGATACTAAGGCCTTACTTCCAAGCCCACAAAATCGAAGTGTACACAAACTGTCCTTTTAAACTAATTTTGTAGAAGCCAGAGGTGTCCGGTAGATTGACAAAATGGGCGATCGAGTTAAGCAAATTCAACATAAAATACCTCTCGAGAGCATCAATAAGAGGCCAAGCGATCGCCAACTTTGTGGCAGAATTTACTGAACCAAATATGGAAGTAGCGAAGATGATGGTAAAGAAGGAAAAGAAAGTTTTCTATTGACAACTTCATGTAGATGGTTCATCAAACATGCACGGCAATGGGGGCAGGGGTAGTGGTGTCAACCCCAGAAAAAGACTTCGTCGAATGTGCCTTGCGATTTGAATTCAATGCCACAAACAATCAAGCTGAATATGAGGCCTTGTTAGCAGGGCTGAGGGTGTGCACGGCCTTAGGGGCCGATGAGATAGAGATTTTCAGTGATTTACAGGTTATTGTCAATCAAGTGATAGATAAGTACCAGGCGAGAGACGAAAGCATGATCGCCTATCTGGATTTAGCGAAAAGGCTACTAAGGCGATTCAAGGAATTTAGGTTCATGCAAATCCTAAGGGAAAAGAATGAGCAAGCTGACACTCTAGCCAAACTGGCCTCAGCCACGGTTAATATCTAGTCCCAAACTGTTCCAATTGCTCATTTGTCCCAACCAAGCATAGCTGAGCGGTGTGATGTACTCGTTGAAGTGATCGAAAATGGAGCAGATAACTGGATGACACCAATAAGAAAGTACCTCATCAATGATGCCCTGCCAAGTGACCCACTAGAAGCAAAACGGTTGAAGTACAAGGCCACCAGATATTCAGTTCTCAGCGGCGAACTATACAGAAGAGGTTACTCGAAAGTATTACAGATGTGTGTCATACCCGAAGAGTCCGACATGATTTTAAAAGATATACACAGTGGGAACTGCGGGAACCACACTGGGGGTATTAGTCTAGCCCATAAGGCGTTAAGGAAAGGGTTTTACTAGCCAACCTTGTTCGTTGATACTAAAAGAACAGCGGCAAGATGTGAAGCATGTTAGAGAATCTCGAACAATATTCGCCAACCACCTGAACATCTACAAAGCATCACTTCCTCTTGACTATTCGCCATGTGGGAAATCGACCTGATCGGCCTTATGCCTACAGCAGCCAGAGGAGGAGCGAAGCACGCCATCATAGCCGTAGATTATTTCACAAAATGAGTGGAAGCTAAGCCGCTAGTACACATAACAGAAGTAAATACCACAAACTTTGTGAAGAAAAATATCTTGTACAGATTTAGAGTGCCGAACACAATCATTACTGATAATGGGACATAGTTCGACAATAAGAAATTCATGGAGCTATGCAAGAAGTATGGGATCAACAATTACTATGCATCTCCAGCCCACCAACAGACGAATGGACAGAACGAAGCGGTGAACAAGATAATCAAGCACAACTTAAAAGATGAGCTCACCGTAAAAAAAAAAGAATTGGGTGGAAAAGTTACCACAGTTATTATGGGCATATCGGACCACAGAGAGGACCTCAACAAATGAGACACCGTACTCAATAGCCTTCGGAACCAATGCTGTCATCCCAGTAAAAATAGCATTCTCCTTACCAAGAATATAGCTTTTCCGACCCGAGCTCAATATTGACATGATAATATACGGGTTAGATGAGAGAAAGAAGGGATCAAATCTCACAAGCAATGGCAAATGGAATATGCGTGTAAATCGCAACTCCGGTACCAAGCCTAATGCACATCAGGTGCAAATAAGTCAATCAGTCCAGCAAACTTCTTCAATCCAATCTGGCCATTCAATGCAATCAGTTCATAATTTATAACATATTCTTGCTGGGTTTTCTGAAGAACAATGCAAACAATTGCTAATGCTATGGTAAACTTCTCAAAGGTAACATCAGAAAATTCAAATGCTTTTACTAATGTTGTAGGTCAGTTTAAACTACCCACTCCATCTATTAATTTGATTTTTTCTAACCCTTGGATTCTTGATATCGGAGCTACGGATCACATCACATCTGACTCCTCTCTTTTTGCTCATATACATCCTTCTTCCATGCCTTCTGTTAACTTGCCTACAAGATCATCGGTTCCTATTGATTCTACCGGGACTATATTCTTCAATAAAGATATAACACTTAAGCATGTCCTCCATGTTCCTTCTTTTCACTTAAATTTAATGTTAGTTAGTAAAATCACAAAATCTCTGCATTGTTGTATAATTATTTTCCCTGATTTTTTGTGTTATTCAGGACTTAGCTACGAGGAAGATGATTGGCTTGGGTAAACAGAGCAGAGGCTTATACTATATGTCGCCGATATCAAAAGGTCCAATTTCTTGTCATGTTTCACCTTCAGCCACTCTATGGCACCAGCGCCTCGGACACCCTTCACTTGCTCGCCTTCAGTTACTTTCCACATTGCTTCCTAAAATTTCTACTTCTTTTGAAAATAATTGTGCCATTTGTCCTATGGCAAAACAAACAAGAATTTTTTTCATTAAGTAATATTTCTTCTAATACACCTTTTACATTATTACATTGTGATATTTGGGGTCCATATAAAGTTAAATCACATTCTATTGCACGTTACTTTCTCACAATTGTTGATGATTACACCAAGTGTACTTGGGTTTTTTTTTATGTCTCATAAATCTGAAACACAATTTTTACTCAAGTCTTTTTTTGCCTTAATGCGCAATCAGTTTAATGTAAACATCAAAGCCATAAGAACGGATAACGGGTCTGAATTTCTCTCAATGGGGGATTTTTTGCCTTACTAATGTAGTCGAATTTCAACGCTCCTATGTATACACACCACAACAAAATGACATGGTTGAACTCAAGCATTGCCACCTCCTCAATGTTGCGTCTGCTTTGCGGTTTCAATCCAATATACCCTTAACGTTTTGGGGGGAGTGTATTTTGACAGCAGTATACCTGATCAATAGGCTCCCTACCCCATTGTTATCCAATAAATCCCCTTTTGAATTACTCCATCATCGCTCTCCCACTTTTGCCCATCTTAGAGTCTTTGGGTGTCTATGTTATGCTACTATTGTCTATCCCCTCCACAAATTTGACTCTCGTGCTCATCGTTGTGTCTTTGTTGGGTATCCCACAAGTCTAAAGGGCTACAAATTATATGATTTGGACTCCCACTGATTCATTGTCAGTAGGAATGTCAAGTTTTATGAGCATATGTTTCCCTACTTACCTTCCACTTTGTCACACTTTAATGGCACAACTGTGCTCCCTTTGCACCAACCCAATATAGAGCACACATCGTTTTCTGACACATCAGTCCCACAACAACCATCCATGCCTAGTTCTAATCCTTTTGACCATACTAGGCATGCTTCTCCGCCATCTTCGTCGGCCCATTTACATGATCAGCCTATGCAACTCTCTTCTTCTCTAGAAGAACCCAATGTGCATGCTGCTTCTTCTTGTCATTCCACTAGACATAAGCAACCACCTTCATGGCATCGTGATTACCATATGTCTCATGCGACTGTTTCCCATAGCCCGTCATCCGACTCGGCGCCAACTCCTTCTCTAAGTACCAAACATTTATTGTCTCACTTTTTTTCTTACACTCGTTGTTCCCCTTCACATCGTGTTTTTTTTGGCTAACATTTCAGGTACTACCGAGCCCACATCCTATGCTCAAGCTATCTTGGATCCAAATTGTCAAACTAACATGCATGCTGTACTTGATGCACTACAGCAAAATAATACTTGTATTCTCATGCCCTTACCGGCTGGACACAAACCCATAGGATGTAAATGAGTTTACAAAATCAAGTACAATTCTGGCAGAACCATCGAGCGTTACAAAGCTCGCCTTGTTGCCAAGGGATATACTCAGGTTGAAGGCATTTACTACCTTAAGACCTTTTCACCCACAGCTAAACTCACAACCCTTCAATGCTTACTTACTATGGTCGCCTCACGTAATTGGTTTCTTCATCATCTAGATGTACAAAATGCGTTCCTTCATGGTGATCTTGATGAAGAAGTGTATATGAATCCTCTTTTGGGACTTTGCCGACAGGGGGAAAACTTGGTATGTCAGCTCAATAAATCTTTGTATGGATTGAAACAAGTCTCACGCAATTGGTTTTCTAAATTCTCTAGTGTTATCTAGAAGACCGGTTTCAAGCAATCCAAAGCTGATTATTCGCTTTTCACCAAAGTTCAAGGCAAGTCATTTACTGAAGTACTCATATATGTTGATGACATACTTGTCACAGGAAATGATATTTAAGAAATAGAACTTCTCAAAGATTCTTTTCTCAAACAATTTTCCATAAAGGATCTTGGTAATTTGAAATACTTTTTGGGCATTGAAATCTCACGCTCAAAGAAAGGTATTTATATGTCTCAGAGAAAATATGCAGTTGATATTTTGCAAGATGTAGGTCTTTTGGGAGCATGACTTGAGAAATTCCTAATGGAGCAACATTTAAGGCTTACCCCCACAGATGGTGAAATGCTTAATAACCCTACCAGATATAAGAGATTAGTTAGGAGGTTGATTTATGTAGGAACCCAGGGTTACAGATTGCACAGCGGAAGGGTTTTAAATTTTTTTATGCAATCATCAAGTAAACCTAATTGTACAGTAATAATCGAAAACAACAAAGAAGGTGAAACGATTTCATACCAGCGTTGGAGGCTCCTTCTCTTTAATACGATCTGCTCCCTGATTTAAACCACAAGATCTTCCTCGTTATGACCCGGGATTGATAACGGCGTGTGGGCACGTCACGGTACTCAGGAACAAGGAGGATGAAGAGACACATGAAGACAACCCCTTGTCTTGTATGGTGAAGTTCGACCACTTTGATGTCAAAAGCAAGCAAAGAAAACTTTTCCCTTTTTCATTTTCTCTTTGAGTTGGCCGCACACCTCTTGTTCTCTTTTCTTTTAATTTGCGTGTGTTGATACATTCATTTTTTTAAAAAACATATATCATATATATATATATATTTATAAAATAAACTAATCAATTAAATCTTTTAAGATATCTGATATCTTTTAAAGATATTAATTTATTTGATTTGATTTGAATTCAAACTCTTTGAAATTCAAATTTAAATATTTAATTTAATGAAAATAAAATAATCAAATTATCTTATCTTCATTTAAAATTAAATATCAATCAACACCCTCCATCTAATGATTAATTACACAATTAAATAATCTAACTATTTAATTAACATAATCATTAATATTCATTAATTAAATAATCTCATTATTCAATTAATTCCCAAATAGACACGTGTCACTTTCGTAACACAATTAATTGGACAATCCAATTTATTAACTGTGACCCTTGTTACCTAAATCGATCGGGCTAGCAAGGGGACCTAATAGACCCACGGTATTTTGAGCTCCAATACTCCTTAAAAATAATTAATTAAACTCTTTAATTAATATTTCATGATTATTAACTTCGGTGTTATTCCACTAAAAACCCGAAGCTGCACTCTCTCAACTGTAGATGTTTTTACACAAACCAATAACTCTTGGTGTCCATCGATATAGCTATCACATATGGTATGATCCTCCACAAATAGTTCATAATTAGAGCTGGGTCATAATGTCCGTTATACCCCTCTAATTATATCTTTCCATTAAGTACCATTGATTCTTTAATGTACAATAAATCCTACATTCCTTACGGAATTAAGAGAGCGCTCATATTGTTCAAGCCCCGAATCAACCCTTAAAGGATCTACTATCTACTTCTCGCAAGAAGGAGTGGATTCCTCTATTGTGTAGAAACCTTCCCAGCCACAAGCCAAACCGTGATTCCAACATACGAAGTTATTGACTGGGAATGCAACTCCGATCTCACCCATGGCATATCAAAAACCACGATCTAACCTGAAGGAGTCGATAAGACACTCAGGATTAAGATCACCCATATATAGCCATCATTTGTTGATATATATGAATCTCATCTTGTAACGGATCTTGGTGAGAGATTCATATAGATCATGGCCCAGTCCTATATGATCACATCATATAAGGTGCCTCCATTCTCATATCACCATATGAATAGTCTAGGTTAAGACCATCGTACATTACGGAATGGACCGTAGCTATAGATTAACCACACAAAAAAGCACCCAACTCTATTTGCTATCTACGGACTCTTTAGATTGCTCTTCTCAAACTGAATACCTCTATATATGACACTCATATACTCAGTTAGAGATTACATCCGGCAATCTTGGATGTTAAGTACACATGATATAAATAAATGTATGAGACAATTTGAATGAATAAACTACTTCTTTTATTTATGTTCAATTCATATTTACAAAATACAAGCTTTAGGGCAAAAACCTCAACAATTTACCTTACAGTAACTAGACTAGACATATTGTATTCAGTGAAAACATTAAGTCAGTTTATACATCAACCCATAAAGCTATATTTGGAGGCAGCACTACGTGTTCTGATATTTATTAAGGGTACCCCTGGTCAAGGATTATTTTTTCCTTCTTCTAATACTCAAAACTTAAGAGCTTATTGCGATTATGACTGGGGCAGGATGTCCTACCACAAGATGCTCCGTTACAGGGTATTGTATATAGTTAACTTGTTAGCAATTAGGAATTCAAATAGCAATGATAACCTAGAACTTACTTGTTAGCTAAACACCATCCTCGTGGGAACGATCACCCTTACTCTTGTACACTTTACTACTCGTACGACTCGTGCACTTGCGAAGGGTAAATCTACCTCGCGCCCCTTTAATTGCCGTTGTAGTTAAGTAGCTAGAATCCTTGACCTAGGATCCAATTAGTTTTAAGTTAGCCTCATTTAGTGTAATTAATTAGAACCGGTCCGGGGCGTGTCACCTCCCCAGCGCACCCGCAGACAAACGGCCAAACTGAAGCAGTGAACAAAATCATAAAACACAACCTGAAAGCCAAATTGGCAGCAAAAAAGGGAAGCTGGGCAGAGAAATTACCACAGGTACTTTGGGCATATCGAACCACAGAAAGAGGTTCAACAGGTGAGACCCCATATTCCATGGCTTACGGAGCTGAAGCAGTCATCCCCGTAGAGACGTCATTCTCTTCACCAAGAGTACAACTCTTTCAACCCGAACTCAATGTTGATATGTTAAAATGCGGTCTGGATGAATTAGAAGAGAGAAGAGAACGTGCACAGATAAGAAACACTGCATACCAACAGAGGGTAGCCAGGTATTACAATTCACATGTGCGTGAAAGGAGGTTCGCACTCGGCGACTTGGTGCTGAAAAGGGTGAACCCAGGAACTAGAGACAAGGCTGCAGGATCACTCGCAGACAAATGGGAAGGGCCTTATCAAATCACAGGCATAGCTGGCCACGGGGCATATCGCATCACTCGAGAAGGTTTTGGCGAACTACCTCGGCCATGCAATGCGCAGTACCTGAAGATATATTACCCTTGACTTTTTCATTATCTCTAAAGATTTAGTTCACAGTTTTTTATTCATAGGCAGTTTCCGTTTTAGCATTTTTTGTATGTTACTGTTTTGACAAAAGTTGTAGGAACTATCCAAATAAACAGTAATTTATTACTGAGAATTCGTAACTTGACTCGCCAGTTACAAAGGGCATTCGCCGTCTTATATCAGTACCATTGCGTAAAGACGAGTTTCGTACTCGCAGTAATGAGAATAAGTGGCGACCCAACGAAACTAAAACAAGCCAAAAGCGATTACGTCGCCATAGCCCAAGCTATAGAAATTGGGGATCGCCACTACTAGGAGAATAAGATCTCCAGAGAAAAACTTGGTGTGGGTAAATACGCCATGAATAAACACCAAGTACGCCAGAACTCAGCAATGGCAGCTGAATAAATAAAAGCATGTTAAAAACTTGGTGTATGGTCGGATACGTCTTGACAAACATTGAGTACGCCAAAATCCAGCAATGACAGCTGAATACAACAAAAAATGCTAAAAACTTAGTAAAACACTGAGTACGCCAAAATCCAGCAATGGCAGCTGAATACAACAAAAATGCTACAAAGTGAAATACTGAGCAAAAATTCAGCGAATAGCAGCTGAATACATAAAAATATGCTAAAAACTTGGTGAAATGCTGAGTAAGCGGAAAAGTCAGCAAAGGCAGCTGAACAAAGAAAAAGTTTATAACTTTTAATAAATAAAGTCATTTACAATTAAAGAATTAAGAATGAAGATACAAAAAGAGAAACTGAAGATATAAAGATTTACAATCCTTCAGTATGAATGACACAAAAATTCAACTAGCTACAGGAGGACCTTCGCTATCTTCCTCATCTTCGATCTCCTCGTCTGAAGGCCAGGTAACTTCCTCATCCCCTTCTGGCATAAAAGGCTTATAATCCCTTCCAGCAACAGGACCCAAGTCAGGCTCAGCGCCAGAACCAGAAAAGCTACCCTTCTGACCCGAGTAGTAAGTATTGAAGACACGCTTGCTGGGGATTTCTAAATGCATAGGGTGAGGTTCAGTCGTGTTGTAACGACAGTGGGCTTTCCAACGTTTTATCTGCTCTTTAATTGACTCCACTCCGCTAGCCATATGCTGTTGAAAAGACCGGTCGAAACGTTTCAGAGCCTTCTCATTTGAGTGGTCCTTCATGGCGAAGAACTTCTTCGACTGCCTCATGCCTTTTTCAAATTCACGCAATAAAAGCGCATCATAGGCAGGGGATCTCTTAAAACGATCAACCGCTTCAACCTCCAGCACAGCCTTGAGATCGTTCAGAATAACTTCATGCGAGGACAACTAGTTGCGCAAGTCCAAAGCCTCACACTCAGCTTTCTCCTTTGCCTCCTCAGCTAGTCGCTCAGCTTCAAAGCGTGCTGCGAGCTATTCTTGATTAACGGAAAGTTGCTCTCGCAGCAAACGCATCTCCTCCTCAGCAGCAGCTAATTTCTCTTCAGCAGCCAGTTGGGCTGAGAGAAAACCATCTGCGGATTCTCTCAACTGAGCAAGTTGCTGAGCATGGGCTTCCTCAGCAGAGAGTTTCTTAGCTGCCAAAAGGGAGGTTTGTTCTCGCGGGCATCTCACGTCCTTTGAAAGAAAATTTCCTCGCCTATAATTATCAGCCAACTCGGATAACATCTGAAAAGAAAAAATAGAAGTTAGGATATGCGCAAATAAAAATACATGGGCAAAGCAAGAAACCCACCAGAGAGTGGCAGTCGAAGAAAATTTTCATTTTCCTGTTGCAGGACCCTCTCTTCATCTGCTCCCAATCCTCATCAACATAGACATTGTTGTTCATTATATATGAGCAGATTTCTGCAGCCGTAAAATCTAAAAGGGAGACAGACCCGACTCCCTCACCAGCATTAGTTGGATCAATGGGAGGAGCTTCATGAGTGACACCGGAACCAGATGCAGTAGCCCCATGCTGTCTCGACGACCCCGGCTTATCAGTTGGCCCTGGTCGATCAGCTGACCCTGGCTGGCCAGCAAAATAGGTGTCCGGCTTATTCGCGGCTGTCGGAGGAGGAGTTGAACCGGTTGGGGAAATGGTAGGAGCATCAAAATTGTTTACCCCCTCCGGAAGATAAGGCTCCGTCAAATCTGGTCCCTCAACAGAAGCTCCAGGGACAGCCGTTTCAGCGGAGGGAGCCTCGGCGAGCACAGGGTCTTCAACGACCTCATCATCTGAAGAAACAACATATTGCACGACCCTTAACGCCCGTTTCAGAGGTCAAGCAGCATGGTCAGGCATACCCTCAGCCGTACGTTTGCCTCTATCGGTTCTGGGGGTCAAATCGCTTGAAGGATCCAGGGGAGTCTCAGGAACATCCGTATCAAAAATGGGGATGTCACTAGCCACACTTGAAACCCCCACCTTCTCCTTTCCCTTACGACTGGAAGCACTCACGGTGGCAGTCGCAGCGGGAGAAGTCGCAGCAGTACTCACAGCAGGTGCACTCGCAGCAACCTCCGGGCGAACAGGGGATGTCCCCGACTTGACACGCCCCCCATCAACATCACCAACTTCCTCATCATCTGAGGGATCGCCACCATCCGGGCTAGCAACTCCCTCCTTAGCCAAACCAGCAGCTTGCCTTTTACTGGTAGCCTCAGAATTTTTAACTACCCGAGCTTGCAGATCGCAAACTGTGTCAAAATCATGTACTGCAGAAACTCACCAAAAGTTAGCAAATGGAGACAGGAAAACTATAATACTAAAAGAAAACAGGTAGAACTTACAGCGAGGAAGCCTGGCGGGTAGGCGCGGAAAAAGCCCCTGGGCGATCATTTTATCCTCGTCCAAAAGAAACGAGCGACCCCTTTTATTCAAAGGAAGGACAGCTGCAGCAGCAAGGTGAGACACCTCCTCATCCAACAAAATATGGGCAGCTTTGGACCAGGCATCAGGAGAGGTAAAATGCCTAGGAACCTTCTTCGCCGCAAGATTTAGGCAACCATTGGCGGACACATCTCTACCCCATTCGCCGCCAACAAAGTACCAGCTGTTCTTCCATCTCTTATTTGAGGTAGGAAAGCCCCAAATAAAACCTTTCTTCTTCTCATTGATGCAGTAAAATCTGTGTTCAATTTACTAAGAAAGTTCGTTCACTGGGATCGGCGATTCTATCGGTCAAAGCCAATTAATCTAGCAAGGATTACTCTAAATGCGAAAAACTAAATTGCATAATGCTATTCTTTGGAATTTTGTTGAAATCTAAAATTAACCTAAATTATGACCACTTGAACTAAAGACTAAAATCAAATTAAATCAAAGATCACACAAGGGATGAATATATGGAGAGAAGTACTAGGGAATCGATGCACCTTTCTTAGACACTCAATGCTCACACTTAGTCTCGTTAAACACTTCAATCTAGTTTACGGGCTTGTTTTCAAGATAATTCAATTAGGTTCAAAGATCCTTTCCAATACTCGCACACGGTCATGCAACGAATACGGAATAATGATCTATGGTTCTTCCTATTACTCACACACGGTCATGTAATGAGCAATTGTCAAAACCCATATTTTACACAAAACTCTAAGCCAAATTAACATAGCACGGTCATGCACACATCAATTTTCTTGTTTATTAAGCTTTTGATTCATATTTAAATGGAACGGTCATCCACATCTAAACCCTAATCTCATAGATAAACTAAGCTACAAAACTCAAATCACTTGCGGTCACAACATAATCAGAGAAAGTAGAATAGAGCAATTAATTCAATAAACAAAACGAAACCTAATTGATTAACAAAAGGTAGACTAATTGTTCACATAGAGTTATCCAAAATCGGTTACATCAATCCCCTAGTTAGAGGTTTAGTTACACATCAATGGAGAAGATAAAAACATAGAAGAGATGTAGAGAAAACCCATGTGTGTGGTGGTCGGAGTGATGGGGGACGGCCCCCTTCTGTGGCTTGGAACCTCCCTTGGCTGTCTTCATCAATTGAAAAGAATATAAAGTATTTATACGTGACTTTTCCTTGTAAACCCCCAATTCTTCTTAGGTTTAGGAAATACACCAAGTGGGAAAGTAGAATGAAACAAGGAATGAGAATCCTTTCCTAACTTGGATTTCCTATCTTGATGATTGACTCCTAATTTGAGTTTAGGAAGTTTCCCAAACATGTCTTGATCTTCTAAAGTTATTAGGATTTGATTTGAGAAGTTTTGGAACAGTTCTGGACCAATTTGGAGTTGAAATCCGCCACAAATACGTAATTCCGCTCCTTGGGTCGCTCCGGAGGCATGTTGCCTCGGCAGCTGCACGTCAAGCGGAAATTCTTCTGCTTTGGGTCGCTGCCTAGGCCGCTCCCTAGGCAGGTTGCACGAGGGGCGGTCTGGGCAGCGGTAAACATTTTAGCTCTGACCTTCGGTTACGAAATCGGTCATAACGTCTTCTAGGAATATCGGAATTGCGATCCGAAAAGTGCGCTGGAAACTAGACTTCCGGGGCTTTCAATCCATGGGTGGTAGGACACACAATTCAATCGGAGCTGAGAGATATTTGCCCCGCAACATAGAGGTTCTGCACTGGCCGAAAATCATTTTTTCATTGTTTCTTCCAATTTGGTCCTTTTCTCCATCTTTTGATTCTTTTTCTTCCAAAATAAGATTTAACACCACTAGAATGGAATGGACCTACACATGCTCAACAAACACATTAAACAACCTAATTTACTTGAGAACAAAGCATAAATAATAGGAATTCGGGGCCTAAAACATGTATAGAAATGAATCGATCAAATACCCCCAAACCTATCTTTTGCTAGTCCTCGAGCAAAACAAAACTAAAAACAAAAACTAAAAATCTAAAAACAAATTTAAATCTAAGCTAGGCCACTTTCGTAGGGAACACGATAGCATTGAACGTATGCTACAAGCCTTTAAACCTCTAGGTGTCCCTAGTAGGAGGAGTGTTGTCTCCTGAGGGTTTACAGCTATGCTACCCACAAACATATTTCTGCGAAAAACTAAATAATCAAGATGCAAACTCACATGTACCTTTCAAGCCAATGCATGCTAGAGCCAATACGTAAAGACTAAAGTTAAGTCACAAATTTGAAAGCATTGCTCAATTTTAATGAAAAGCCCAAGCTCAAGACATTCTAGCTTCAAAAACACATTCGCCAAACGTCATAGATATAATTCGTCTTAACTCTAATTCTCACAAGATATCGCTCATATTTCACACAGAACCTAGGCAAATACACTCATCAAGCATATGCGAAACAAGTTATGCACAAGAAATTTCAAATTATAATCGCATATGAATATGTCATTGAAAGAACGCTTGATTTGTATGCAAAAGATCTCATGAAAAGAATCAAACATTAAGAACAAGATAGAGCACATGTTTACCTTACTCTCGAGCTAGCATCCCCAAAAGATCAATTAGGTCTTTTCTTTGGTTGTAATGGGGCCATTGGGTGTAGGCTAAGAAAGAACGGGAAAAGGATAGCAAACAAATCTAGAATCATATCGAGAAATTCTTCGGCAATCTTCATACTCGGCCGAATTTCTTCGAATTCTTCATTCCACTTGCATCTAGGCTTCTTGAACAATTTTCGTTCGTCCTCCTTCTTGAGTTGATTTTGATTTTGATTTCTCATCACTTCATTGTAACGCTCTTTTCCTTTTCTTTTTTATTTGATTCATCATCTCATTCATTTATCTCTTTCTTTTTTTCTTTTTCTTTTTCCTTTTTCCTTTTTCTTTTTCTTTTTCCTTTTCAATATAACAACTTTTCCATCTATTTCTTCTTGACACCACTTTGGTGTTTGTTCTCTTGCTTTTTCTTTGGTACATGTACATCACGAGTCGCACATTTCGAACTCCCTTCAATCGTCTTCATCACTTCCTCTATATGATCCCAAGCTATATGGTATGGCTAAATTACGGCTTATTGGGGTTAAGTTAATGTGGGTGATGAAAGAAAAAGACTTATTGTGTTTGGCTTCAAACAGGGCTATGGAGCACACACATAAGGTAGGAAATATTTAAGGCCTTTTCAGTGAATTCAAGCACACATTGCCTATATCACTTCTAAAGGTTCAACCAAATCAAGAGCAAGTCCACATGTGATATCTTTTTTATGAGAATTGTTCTTTAATGCTCAATGTACAACCTATAGAGATCGAATCTAATGCTAAGAACCTACTGAGTGTTTAAAGATTAGAAACAAAATAATCCCTCATATATGTCATTTATGTACGCTTTTTGGCTTAGTGAACTCACAAGGGTAGTCTCCACTATTAATCATGGCAATCCAACTATGCATCCTATCCACTATCACATCAAGAGCATGTCATAAATTTTAAAAAATGCAATGCAATACTCTAAGTGGCAAGAAGTTAGTTTAAACCCAGTGAATAAAGCATCTATTACGGCTCTTAAAGCACACAAAAGAAGCATCTCAACATGGAGGACAAAAATTCAAAAACTGATGACTTCCGAAATCGACCTATGTCTGTTCTTTAACGTATATCTCTCACATGACTCAACAAAAGTTAACCAAATTTTAGTACAAGATAATAGACATGCAAACACACACTTTTCATGTAGAACATATTTCAAAATTCACAGTGGAAAAGTGAGAGAACAGACAACGAAAACATTGCACGCACTGTTTCGCAACAACAGGGCATTGCCCATGACCTTTGGTCGAAGAAACATTCATAACTTTTTAACCATTGCCCAGAATTTTTCATTCTTTATACCGTTGGATTCGTATCGAATTGAAAAAACGAAGAACCCAACTTGGACGAAAAAATTTATTTCCTCACCAATCAATACAGTTTTAACAAAACATTTGCTTCAAAATTTTCAAAACATGACACTTTTTCGCAGATTTATCAATGAATCGAAAAAATCAAACAAACACGAATTCACACCCCCAAACCTAATCTAAACATTGTCCTCAATGTTTGTATGACATTAAAAGCATGGACAACGAATAAAGAAAAAGCATGGCATGTATGAACTCAACACACAAAACAAAAAACTAAAAAACTAAAAACTAAAAACTAAAAAGAAATTACCTAGGTGGGTTGCCTCCCACCAAGCGTTTAATTTAACGTCTCGGCAAGACGTGTGAGAGCGCTACGGCTATGTAGGCGTGATGACTTTCATTTGAGCGACCTCTCCGCTCGTACTACCACCATTTGTGTCAAGGAGTTTAAGACACTCTTTCATATCAGGGGCGTTCTTCCCATCAGTGATAGTTTCTCTTACTTGGTCCAATCTGTCCTTGCGGACCCAAACTTGTCGAAATCTCCTTGGTTTCCCTCTAGGCTTTCTTTGTTTCTTTTTGGAACTTTCAATAAACTCCGCACAATGGGCTCTTTTATGACCCCTAGTATGGCAAAAATAACAATTGTAAGGGAAAAGTGAAGGACCACATGTGATATTACTAACCTTTGTATTGGAATGGCTTGAATCTCCTTTGACGATGTTAAGCCCTAAGGCCTCACCCTTAACGCCTTGTTCCTTGGTCAAGATCTTGATAGTGCTTTCAGCCTTTTCAAGCTCCACTAGGTAATCATGTTCCTTCACCCTTGCTATTCTCAAAGCATTCTCGTTTTTGCACGACTCCGCCTTCATGGCATCCATTTTCTGGTCTTTCAACTCTGCTTGTCTTTGGATTTTCCTTGTCTTGTGGGCAAAATCTTCCTCTTGTTCTACTACCAACCTTGTAAGCTCTTCTGCCCTCTTAATTGCCTCATCTCTTTCCTTCCTCAAGGCCTCCAATTCCATCATCAAGTTAGCATTTTCACTCTTCAGATTACTGATTTCTGATGATGTTTTTGTTTCACAAGTCTCCCCTATAAGAACATCTTTCTCACCTTTGTCTTCAAAAAGTGACAAAAAGAATTCGCTTGCATTCCTTGGGTAGTTTTCTGGCTGCAGTGTATCCATTTCCTCAACAGAAAGATCTATTTCTTCGAGCTGTCTAGCAACCCAGCCTACTCGGTCAATCTCGTCGTTAGCAAGGATTAGATTACCTCCAAGATAACGACGTCCGTTCATGTAACTGTGAAACCTGAAACACCAAAAACACAACTACCACGAAGTAAGATGAAACAAAAAGAACTAAAACTAAAAAAAATTCTAATGACACACACTACCTAACTAAATTAACTAGATTCAACTAATAGAATCTATACCAATCCCCGGCAGCGGCGCCAAAATTGATGCAGTAAAATCTGTGTTCAATTTACTAAGAAAGTTCGTTCACTGGGATCGGCGATTCTATCGGTCAAAGCCAATTAATCTAGCAAGGATTACTCTAAATGCGAAAAACTAAATTGCATAATGCTATTCTTTGGAATTTTGTTGAAATCTAAAATTAACCTAAATTATGACCACTTGAACTAAAGACTAAAATCAAATTAAATCAAAGATCACACAAGGGATGAATATATGGAGAGAAGTACTAGGGAATCGATGCACCTTTCTTAGACACTCAATGCTCACACTTAGTCTCGTTAAACACTTCAATCTAGTTTATGGGCTTGTTTTCAAGATAATTCAATTAGGTTCAAAGATCCTTTCCAATACTCGCACACGGTCATGCAACGAATACGGAATAATGATCTATGGTTCTTCCTATTACTCACACACGGTCATGTAATGAGCAATTGTCAAAACCCATATTTTACACAAAACTCTAAGCCAAATTAACATAGCACGGTCATGCACACATCAATTTTCTTGTTTATTAAGCTTTTGATTCATATTTAAATGGAACGGTCATCCACATCTAAACCCTAATCTCATAGATAAACTAAGCTACAAAACTCAAATCACTTGCGGTCACAACATAATCAGAGAAAGTAGAATAGAGCAATTAATTCAATAAACAAAACGAAACCTAATTGATTAACAAAAGGTAGACTAATTGTTCACATAGAGTTATCCAAAATCGGTTACATCAATCCCCTAGTTAGAGGTTTAGTTACACATCAATGGAGAAGATAAAAACATAGAAGAGATGTAGAGAAAACCCATGAGTGTGGTGGTCGGAGTGATGGGGGACGGCCCCCTTCTGTGGCTTGGAACCTCCCTTGGCTGTCTTCATCAATTGAAAAGAATATAAAGTATTTATAGGTGACTTTTCCTTGTGAACCCCCAATTCTTCTTAGGTTTAGGAAATACACCAAGTGGGAAAGTAGAATGAAACAAGGAATGAGAATCCTTTCCTAACTTGGATTTCCTATCTTGATGATTGACTCCTAATTTGAGTTTAGGAAGTTTCCCAAACATGTCTTGATCTTCTAAAGTTATTAGGATTTGATTTGGGAAGTTTTGGAACAGTTCTGGACCAATTCGGAGTTGAAATCCGCCAAAAATACCTAATTTCGCTCCTTGGGTCGCTCCGGAGGCATGTTGCCTCGGCAGCTGCACGTCAAGCGGAAATTCTTCTGCTTTGGGTCACTACCTAGGCCGCTCCCTAGGCAGGTTGCACAAGGGGCGGTCTGGGCAGCGGTAAACATTTCAGCTCTGACCTTCGGTTACGAAATCGGTCATAACTTCTTCTAGGAATATCGGAATTGTAATCCGAAAAGTGCGCTGGAAACTAGACTTCCGGGGCTTTCAATCCATAGGTGGTAGGACACACAATTCAATCGGAACTGAGAGATATGGGCCCCGCAACATAGAGGTTCTGCACTGGCCGAAAATCATTTTTTCATTGTTTCTTCCAATTTGCTCCTTTTCTCCATCTTTTGATTCGTTTTCTTCCAAAATAAGATTTAACACCACTAGAATGGAATGGACCTACACATGCTCAACAAACACATTAAACAACCTAATTTACTTGAGAACAAAGCATAAATAATAGGAATTCGGGGCCTAAAACTTGTATAGAAATGAACCGATCACTCATCACTGGAAACCTCCACTTGCCCAGGGTTCGCCATACCCTCAGAGATCCAGTTCTCCACGGGCGAAGAGAGAAGAAAGTATGTCCCACTATTGCCAGCCTGCCTTAAAGTATAAAAATGACGAATCTCACGAGGCGTGGGGGGTTCATAACCTTTCAACTTTCACATTAAACCCAAACACATGAGGATCCTATAGCTGTTTGGGGCAAGTTGAGCAGGTGCAATTTGAACCTCCGCGAGGAACCTGGCAATAAAAGGTTGAAAAGGAAGGGTAATCCCGCAGCTAAGCATGGCACCATAAATGGCGACCGCATTCTCAGGAGGATTCCACGCTGCTCGGCTACCAGGCAATATCAAAGTCACTGAGTCTGGAATCCCAAAGCGACTCTTATACTTACGGAGCTCACCCTCACCAACCACATTAACTTCAGTATCAAAGGAACAGGGGCGATCAAATGAAAAGTTCAGCCTGTTCCGTTGATGGTCCTCAACGTCATAATCAACAGTCGTTTGCGCATCCAAAAGGGACCCCCGAGGAATCCTAGAAGCGCGTCGTTTGTTTCCACTTGGTCTAGAAGATCTCGGCATTTCTGGAGACTCACTATTGGAAGATGAAGAAGGATAAACATTAGGAAAAAAGTCATCATCAGAAGGCGGTATATAAACAGAAATGGGAACCGGAGAATCCGGGTGGAAATTACGAATCAAAGATTCAATTTTGTCTGCAGTACCCTTATCACCAAGTTCTAAGGCTTGCATCATCTGATTAAAAAGAGAATAACGTAAGGAAGGATCCATGGGAACTCACCAGAAAACCCTAGGTTCGGAGGATGAGCAAGAGGTTTGGGGGCGTCGAGAAATAAGCATGATCAATTTTTGAAGCAAGCCGTCCGACAGCAAAGTAGAATAGAAGGAATTCGTGGCAGAGATTTCTAAGGAAGACGAAGAAGCTCTGTTTTGAGAGAAGAACAAAGGAGAAAATAGAAAAATAAATGAAAAGAGCAAAGTGAGGAAGAAGGAACGATCGGGCCTTAAAAAGAGGGAATTTTGAAATTCAAAAAGAAAATCAAATAAAAGATATGCAATTAATGTGAGTGACAGCCACAATAACTAACCGCAATAGTCACCACCAGGTAATGGACATGTGGCATCTCGGGGATCACCAAGCAGTCAGAATATCCCCTCACCTGTCAAGTAAGTGGAAGCGCCAGAAGTTGTGTGGCTGAAATTAAAAACTTGCACCGGAAGAATCAACACAATACACAGTGAAAAGAAGAGAGAGAGTTAATTACAAAAAAGCGTCGAAATTCTGAAGGCATAGATATAAATACTACTCGCAGAGGCAAACGAAGTAAAGCCATTCGCCCGGCTCGGAGTATTTATGGGGGTATTGTTGTGTGTACAAATTCACCAAACAGGACACGTCATCATAAAAGCCAATAATTGCTGAAAGAAGGGATGCCACGTCACTCGTTGACCAAGTCAAAGGGGAAAAACATGGATCAGTTAATAAGTCAAGGGTGTAGTCGCCAGAATCAAATATATACTCGCCAAAGTCAGAAATGTAGTCGCCAAAGGATAAAACCCAGAAGCGGGAGTGTTCGCTGCATCAGCCTATTGAGCATGAACCGACCCAGCAGAAGCACAATGGTAAAACCCCCACTCACGGAAAACCCTCTACACCAAGGAGTCTTAGAATAAAGAGGCAGGAAAGCCTATCCTAATCCAGAACAACATGGGATTCCCAATACAAGTCCAAGAGGAAGTCCTACTACAAACACGCCTAAAATCAAGGGGAAACCCTAAATATCATGTATAAATAGAACTACCTATCCCACGAGAAAGGGGTCAAAAAAAACCAAAAGAGAAAGAAAGCAAGAATTCGAGAGATCTGAGTGTGTAACAAAGCCAAGTAATTCAGTGATATTTTCTTGTCCTCCGGGACGCCGTGGTTTTTTCCCATTCAAGGGCTTTCCACGTAAATCTGTCTTTTGCATGTTCTAATTTTCTTTCTTGTTTGACGTTTGTTTTGATTTAGTTATTGACTCTGTGATAATCCAAAAATCACCGTCAACAATTGTCCTGCCCAGCAGCAGTCCTACTTACTCCAAAGTGGGTCCTACTTGCTCTAAAGTGGGTCCTACTTGCTCCAAAGCCCTCCGGATCGCCCACAGCCTCTGCTGAATATGCGGTCATTTCTTAACCGTGGGTCTCCTCGGGCACATAATCGGGTGCTCCTTCTTCATCATTTCCCTCGGGAGGATTCTCTGGAGCACTCTCGTCAGAGTCACCTTCGGGAGGAGCTATCCCAGCATCTCGCTGGCGAAGAGCCGCTCTTCGGCTCGCCTCCACGATGCCTTTCATCCGGCGTGCTTGAGCATCGCAGACTATGTCTACATCGAACACTTGAAAGAAAAAAAAGAAGGGAAGTTGTTTCTCCGAGTCAGTAGACTGATTTAAGAACCATAATGTAAGAATAACCAGGGAAAGCTTATAAAAAACTTACGGCGTTTACGGCATGCAGAAATCTATGGAAAAAGGCGAGTTCTAATCATTTTCTCCTCATTGAAGAGATAAGGTCTACCCCTCTTCTCCAAAGGGCGAACGGCAGCCCGAGCCAAAGTCTTGAGCTCCTCGTCAGTAAAGGCAGGAGTCATATGGTTCCACTGGGTCGAACAAAAGTACCGAGGAACCCTGCAAGTCACCCGAGTACCATCAAGATCAAAACTGATTGATTGGCCCCAACCTTTACCCACGAAGAACCAGCTGTTCTTCCAAAATTTATTTGAAGTGGGGAAGCCCCAAACGAATCCCTTCATCTTCTCATCCGTGGCCGGCTCGATTTCACTCTTAACCACTACGTCTTTAGGGATCCAGAACTCGGGCTGGTTCGATTGAAGGAAATAAACCCCAGTTTTCCCCACTGGCCTCAGCGCATAAAAGTGCCGGATTTCACGAGGTGTGGGAGGTGGCCGCTTCATCCTATGCCACATGTGCCACATGCACATCAAAATCCGGTAGCTATTCGGAGTTAGCTGCGCCGGGGCAAGTCGAGCCTTAGCCAAAAACCAGGTGATGAAAGGCTGAAGAGGAAGAGTAACACCACAGGTAAGCATTGCCCCATAGATTGCCACGTGGCCCGGCGGGGGGTTCCATGCAGCTCGACCATCAATAGGAATCAGCGAAACCATGTTGCTGTCCAGGTCGAGCCATCGCATATACTTTTTTATCTCTTCAGGGCCGACCACGTTCGGTTCGACGTTATAGGCACATATCCGCTCGGGAGAGAAAGGAATGCGAGCGGCCATATGCTCCTCTTCAATGTCGTTCTCAACTACCCTCTGGGTCCCGACTCGGCTATCCAGGGAGAGAGAATCCTTTTTACGATTACTCATCCTTTTCCCCGCTCGTCTCCACGGCCGAGTATCAGCACGAATAGAAAAAGAAGAATCTGACTGAGCTTCAGGCTGATAAGAGTCAAGCAGCGATGAATTCGAAGAGACGGAGGGAATTTCTGAAGTAGGAGGAACTTCTGAAGTAGCAGGTCCTTCACGAAAAAGCCCCGAAACGTCGGCGTCTAAATATTGAGGTTGATCCGGGAGAAGGTCTCCTAGCAACCTGTGGACAACCGTGACAAGAAAAACATCACCTTGTTCAATAGCAATCATACCAACAGTAAAAAGACGATTCCTAGCAGCAGGATCCATAAGAACTAACCTTGATATATCAGAAAACTGGAGCTATGCAAACTGTAGAGGAAATCTTCAGAGAATGAGGAATGGTCTTCAAGAAAATATCCGAGTTTTGAGGTTGAGGATCTTGGCAAAACTAAGAAATGAGCGTATAAACCGAAATAACTCAAAGAAAAGTAGTAGATGCAAGTGAACTTCTTTCGGGAAGAGAAAAGAAAAATGGCAAGAGATTTTTCGCAGAGAAAAGAAAAGGATTTTCCCCACGAAGCGTCAAGCTGATTTATATAGGCGGTACCGGTTTCGAAAAAAATCGAAACCGTAGAGAGGGTAGGTGAAGAAGTGGGAAAACAGAGGGAGTGACGTGGGTTGCATATGAATGAACAGAAAGGTCGTGTCCCATAAATGCCTCATACCACAACCAAGCGAAAGGAGACAGGTGGCAAGCAGAGAGAGCCTTGAGCCGTTAGGAAGTCAGTGTGTCACTATCAAAAGATTTCTGAATAGTGGGTGGATCAAGCATATGCGGACATAATTGAGACACATCAGTAATACTTCGAATCAAACGAGGATACTGAAAACCAACATTAATATGGAAGACGACAAATGAAAACAAGTCATGAGAAACGAAGCAAACAGGGGTTAAATATTTGTCCCGAGGAAGTGGTATTCGGCTAAAATATTTAAGGGGGTATTGTTATAGGTAAAAATCGTCATAAAGGACACGTCATCCCCATGAAGAAGCCAGGTAAGCAGGAGTCAGGAAAAGTCAACTCGAAAGGGGGAAATCCCCCAAGTAACCCACTCGGCTGAAACCAAAGCGACCCGATCACAAACAAAGAGAGCCAGCTTGGGCAACATCACCTACTCGGGCATACTCGGGGATCAACAAGAATAGATGGTTATGGAAACTCACTTCCCAAATACATGGAAGGAATCAGCAGTGAGCACCTCCACAATACGTAGTAGTGCAACCCTTCAGAGTTTAACAAGGAAACAAACAGGTCTCCCGCGAATAAAGGAGAAAGAATCCAGCCCAAACTCGAACTTAGCCAAAACAGGAAATATATCACGCCCAAGAAGGAAACAGAATCCGACTAGGACTGGGAAACCGCTCAAGACTTGGGCGCGGCATCCCCAAACCCTAGCGGCATCCCCAAACCCTAGAAACAACATCTATAAATACCCTTTGTAACGCATAAGGGAGAGAGATCTTTTTTTTTAGCATAACAGAGACCATAGCGTATTTTTGTAATCAATTTTTATATAGTGGATTTTGGCTTCGTTGCTTAGGCAACAACCCGTGGACGTTTCTCTGATCATCGGAGTTTTACCACGTATCTCTTGCTCATTATTTTTACGGTATTAAGATTCAAACTATTATCACTCACAAACGTGATCTCAAATCATCGATTGAGTGTTGACGAAAAATCACCGTCAACAGTAACCATTGGAATATTCAAGCCATATTCAACAATTGTATGTGTACTTGTTGGCAATATTTTAATTTTTAACATAATAAATTGCTAAGCATGATTGCCGGTGTTGTTTAATCTTATATATATGAGGCTTAGAATGAAATGGAAGTTGTGATAAGTTGCTAAGCATGATAGCAGTGTTTCCTGGTGTTGTTTAACATAATAAGTTGCTTGCATTTCTTTTGGATTGTTGAGTTACCATTATTGTGATCCGTTGTTTTTGTTGTCTGGTTACTCACGTTTTAGTAATCTGAATTGATAATAAATACTACTATAGTACTACATTGTTAGAATCAATAGATTCTATTAGTTAGTTCATGTTAAGAAATTTCGTGTGTTTTTGATGGTTTCTACGGTGTGGTTTACTAGTTTTGAATGTGTTAAGTAGCTAAACATGGCTAGTTTTGAAAGAAGTCAAGTAAATGTTTTTATGGGTAGTGGGAATAATGAAGTTGAAGATTGGGTCGGGTAAGGTGATTATGAACATCTCCAATTGCAAGCACTTTAATTTGTTAATTTGAAACCCCTGTGATATCTCTCTGGCTGTATTTGTTTTATTATGTGAATTAAATTCCATTAACTAATTTTTCATTCAAAAATTTCAAAAATAAGATTATGGATAATACCCTTGTTGTAGGTTCTCATTTAGGGGGTATACTGTATAAAGTTTGGTTCTTGGGATTGTTAATTGATGTCTCTTGCCAATGTCTGATTTTCTATTTTCATCCTTGTGTTTCCTGTTAGCTATTATCAAGCCTGCTAGACCGTGCTTGGCTGCAATAAGATGGCAAAAAGACTAGCCTCTCAACTCTTCGTCAGTAGTAACCACTCTATCTCTCTATTAATTTATGTCTGTATTATACGGGGTTTTGATTCCGATTTTGTTTTATAGGACCGTCATCATACACCACGAATCAAGAATTGAAAACATTACTGAGATTATGTCTTCTTTTGTCATCCTAGTTTAACGATAGTGAATATGTATTATGAAAGTAAGTTTTGTTTCTCATTTGTACTGCTAACCTGCCATCTTGTTTAAAGTTGTGGCATTCAGTTCTATATTTTGTTCAGCGTCTGTCTTTTTTTTTTCTCTTTTGGTAGATTTGGTAGTTCTACTAGATAATGACATAATGTTAATGGTGGTTTAGTTGCATTATTGAATAGGTTAGTGCCTTGTTAAGCTCTTGGACATGACCACCTCATTTCAAGTTATTCTTAGAAATCTTCTTTCCTTTTTGTTTCTCTTTGAAACTATCAGGTTGGCTATAGTAATAAAAGATTAATTAAGACTTTGCTACTGGATTATACTTGGCAACAACCCGCTTGACTATTGCCCTCTTCTGTCTCACTTTAAGTTGTGGGGATGAACATTGTTAAAGCGTTTATTTTTGATTGATGGTTATGAATACTTTCTTCCATCCTCAATCCATCTCTTTGATTTATGTTGTCATTCTCTCACACACACTGTGACTTGTGTATCAATATTCTCTGTACTCTCAGTGTTTCAGTTATAATAACAGCTGTGCAATATCTGGTGTTATAATGCATAAATTGAAGTGCTTTCTTGTGACTGAATTAATTGTTTGTTTTTCTTTCGAAATTTATATTTCAAAAACATTTCCAGCTGCAGTTATGTGAATTTGATGTAGCGGAAAATTCACAAAACACCAATCGATAAAAGAAATGGGATAAACGATTCAGATCCGTTGATTCGCGCACGAATACCGGAAACAAACCCTACTATTAATCTATTGATCCCAATGTTCTAATAAGCGCTAGGCGCTAGTCGGACGAAGACCCAGTGCCTAACGTCTAGGCCGATTAATCGGCGATTAATTGAGGATTAGTCGGTAAATGAATTTTTTTTTTTTTTTTTTTTCCCTATATAAAAATCTAATCACAAACAAAATCCTTTAAAATCCATAAATACCAATCAAATCCACAAATTATTGGGCCTATCTAGTGATGTCATATCTCATAACACATTCAAATAATGATTTTAAAATCAAAATTCAAAAGGCAAACAATATGTAATTTTTCCATAGAGGAAAAGACAAAAAAAAAATTATTCTGATGACAAAGGAAGGCGTGTATGATCACCACAATTTTTTATTTAAAAAAATTTATTATCATGATAAGTTGGTGACAGGCTGGTGGTAGCTTTATTGATAAAAACCAAGGTTTTCTTTTTCATTTTTATTTTTCTCCATGTCACTCGTCTTCTTCTCCATCTGGGTTTTTTTTATTTCAAGACACTTTCTCTCTCTCTTCAAACTCTTAACTTTTTCAGTTCATCTTTTTCTCAGTCACGACGAGTTCCAGGCAAGATATGGGTCAAATTTTATTTTATTTTTTTAAATATCGGTATGCCGAAGTCGACGGCGGACGTAAGCTTTGGACTACGAGGGACGACAGATCTGGTTCATTTGGTCGAGAAGTTTCAGGTTTGGTCGAAGATAGGGACATATGTGGTTCGTAATTTTTATTTCGGCGACTGAAGGCAAGCGGCAAGAAGCTTCTTTGGCGATTTGGTATTCTGATTTTAGGTTAGGGTGTTGTTTGATCGAAGAAGAGGGAAAGCAGTGAACTGAACATATGTGAAAAAGGTGATAAAACACTGTCGTTTTGCATTTTTTTTTTTCACCGGCTAGGCGGAGTCAACGGCTTTGACTCCATCCAGCCGCCTAGCCGATTAGTCGGCGACTATCCCGATTAATCAGAAACCGCCTAATTCCTCCGATTTTGCCTGTTTCGCTTCAGTTTTCAGCCGCTTAACCGTTTTGGACCGATTAATCGGTCTAGGCGGCCGAAAACTAGAACACTAATAGGCTTCAAATTCATTGACCTTCGGAAAGGTACCGAAGATAAAAAGAGATACTCTCTCTCCAAATTTTATTAATCATCAAAAACTAAAATCCCTATTAGGGTACACCGTCTTTAAATAGGAAAATAAAAACCTAAAAGAAACCTAAAATAACTAGTAAAGCAATAAAATTGTCAATTTCCCTATAAAAAGAGATAATTGAAATAATAATGAAAATTAAAAATACTAGAATCCTAAAACATTAAAAACCATAAAACTCGAAACAGCTGTCTTGGCGCGCCTAAAACTTAATGGCCGAATTTGGATATACTGCGGCCCGTTATAGAAGATGGAGTCTTCATAACATTTGTAGAGCTCGTCTTGGGCTTTCCGGAAACATATTATAATATTGATTTTGATTTCGTTTGCCCTCTGAAAAGGCCCCCGAAATTTGCCCATTCTGACAGTTTCGATCATTCCGAGTTTTTGCTTCCTTCTTTCCGCACCCTTCGTCTTTGAGTCGATTCCTCTGCTCTATGAAATCCAAACCTTTGTTTGCCGTATCATCTTTGCTTGCTACATCATATTGATGTCCCGAACAAACACGGCTCTGATACCAAACTGATGTAGCGGAAGCTTTACGAGAAAAACCTGCAAGAAACAATTAGAAAACAACCTAACAATATTATGTTGATCCACGCACGGATGCCAAAATATCAGGCTACTGATAACATTCAACTTCGCGCACGAAGGATTGTTAACAGGCTTCAAATACTTCAATCTTCGCAAAGAATGTTGTACATGGATAGTTGAGAAACAATTCTCTATATTTTTTATTCATCAAAAACTCCCTTTTCAAACCTTAATACAATCTACTTAAATAGAATTGCAAAACTTGACTAACAAAAAAATCCTAAACAATCAGGAAAGAGTCCTAAATGAAAAAGATATCAAATCTCCTAAAAATCAAAAGAATCCTAAAATATTAAAAACCTATCTAAAAAAGAAATTGGATTTGATTTAATAAAATCAAATCATAAAATAATTAATAACCTAATTACATATAAATTAAAAGGAAATAAAATAAGAGTAATGCTAGAGGACCCAAAAAAGTGACCCAAATTTTAGACCCAAACCTATGTGGCAACATCACACACAACACGGGTCCACGTCACTTTTCCTAAAGATCCCATGTGATGTTGCCACATAGATTTGGGTCCAAAATTTGGGTCACTTTTTTGGGTCCTCTAGCATTACTCATAAAATAAACGTACAGAATCATTGACAACAATTAAAAACCATAAAACTTGAAACAGCTGTCTTGGCGCGCCTGAAACTTAATGGCCGAATTTGGATATGCTGCGGCCCGTTATAGAAAACGGAGTCTTCATAAAATTTGTAGGGCTCGTCTTGGGTTTTCCGGAAACATATTATAATATTGATTTTGAGTTCGTTTTCCCTCTGAAAAGGCCCCCCAAAATTTTCCCATTCTGGCAGCTTCGATCATTCCGAGTCTTTGCTTCCTTCTTTCCGCACCCTTCGTCTTTGAGTCGATTCCTCTGCTCCATGAAATCCAAACCTTTGTTTGCCGTATCGTCTTTGCTTGCTGCATCAGAATTTGTTTAGTTACTTTGCGCAGATAGTTAGAGGAAGGTTGATCTTTGTTGAAGTTGCAAGCACTGGAAGTCCTGAAAATGGTGACAGTAGCGCTTGATAGTTAAAACAGTTTTCATTTTTGCATTTGTAAAATATTTAAATATAATAAATAATGGAATGCTACATGTAATAAATAGCTTTGGCAAAATTGAAAATTTCTTGTATTATCTATTTTATCTTTACAAATTCATTGGATGATTTGATGAACATAGCTGGTCATCAAAACATGGTGACAAATAGTCCATGGCACTAGTGAACAAAGAATACATTTCTTGCATTATATTTGTTGGAAAAATTCAAAATAATTGTGTGGCAATTTCAAGCAGACGTAAATAAGCTAAATTACAGAGAAATCGCAGACCGGTAGACGGTAATCAAATTTTGAGAAAAAGTGAGAAAGTTGTGCAGCAGAAAACATAAGAACATTTAAAATTTTTCTACTTGCTTTCTAATAAAATCAAAAACAAAAATTAAGCATCAACTCTTCAAGTGTAAACTTGCTTTTTGTCAAAATCAATTTGCACCAAAATCATATTTACAAATAGTAAAACAATTATTTAAGTCCACATAATTGTCTAAATATATATTCAGTAATTTGTATGAGAAAGAACTGTTCAAGAGCTTAATTAATATTTGGCATATGTTCACTCACTTTTTTTTTCTTGTACATGTACCTGAAAAATGAGTGTTAGCTTAATAATTTTTTTTTTCTTTTCTGAAATTGAGACACCCATCACCAGGTGTATCAAAAAGTTAGCATAAATATAAAGGATAGACCATTAAACATTCGATCTCAATCTCATCATAATAAATAAAAGGCCTAATTTCATCAAATACTAGTTCACTAATTAAATGTACCTGAAAATACGGGCGGATATTTCACTAGTTAAAGCCCCCGTGGGTTCAAGCCCTCCCCTCCCAAAAAAAACCCGAATTTATAGAATAATTGAAAAAAAAAACATTATTTTTATTTGAGAAAAATAGCACGTAAGAAGTGCATTTACTTCATGCTTAATGATATATATATTACTACTTTTCGAACACACCTAGCCATCCATATCTTCAAGAGCATTACTGTTTGCAGCTTCAGAAGTGAACTTGACTAATCCGTACCCTCTTGAGTCTTGAGTCTTGAGTTCCCGCTCACATGATTCACATATAACTTTAACAGCTAAAAACATCAATGTCATTGCACCATAAACTTTACGGTGATATATATTTTCTCTGTTCATATGAACCATAATGGTAATAAATAAAATTACAAAGAGATCACCTTCAGCAATTTCATCGTGCTGTTCAAAAGTGTTGTTGAAAGAATAGATTCGCACACACAAATCTAAAACACACAGATAATATGAAAACAATAAAGAAGAAAGAAACGACACCAAAGATTTTACGTGGTTCAGCAAGTTGTCTACGTCCACGGAGCGCACCGCACTCAATCCACTACTTTCACAGTTGATTACAATCTCTCTGTCTCTCTCAAGTCTCTCTACAATTGCTCTCAATCTCTCTCTACTCTTCTCAACACTCACGGTGAATTTTTCAACACACGCAGTAGGGTTTACATAATGTAGTATTTATATGAATACTAGGTGTAAACAATAACCCTAAAAGACCCTTTCCTTTTGCTTGCGCTGACCTCCTATTTCGCGCAAAACACGCCATTACCGCTGACCGGACCGCTGGGCGTGCATGTGCCTAAGCAGCGGTAAATGAGACGTGAAGCTACTGTGATGGGTCGCTGAGTGTGCCGCTCCCTAGACACCTTGCCTGGGCAGCGGAAAATGCAAAAGAGGAAAGGTCTCCTCTGATTTGCGCCGAGCGTGCCGCCCCCTGGGCACTTGCCTGGCCAGCGGAAATTACCGAGAGAGTAACCTTGAGTGCAGTTTCAGGGCTTCACAAAACCCAACAAAAAGCATCCATCAAAACAGTTTAATTAGTATTACATGAAAGCGCCATGTAACACAAATCATGTTAATTGACTTAATATGCACAAAATCGTTACATAAAAATAAAATAAAAAAGTAAAGAGCAAAGCACGATGCTTTACGAATTATCACTCGTGACTTATAAATAATTTATTTATTTTTTTAATAAAAAAAATCGTGAAATATGATTAAAAATTTAGGTTGAGCTTATTATACATCATGGGTACATTTAAGAGAATAAAAAGTCAAAGGCCCGTGAGGCTGTTAACGCCCGTGAGGCTGTTAACAGTCTAAAATTAGTATTTGAAATTTTGAATACTTATTCATACATTTTAGCCAACCAATTAAGATCCAACTTTATACAAAAAATCATCAATCCACAACAACACTTCACCAAATTATTTAATGAGTGACGATATTTACACCCCTCTAAAACGGTATCTACACCCCAATTTACAATTTTCTCATAATTCCAATATTGCCCTTAAAGGCATAAAACTATTTAGTTTAATTAAAAATAAAGGAGCTCCCTGCTACTTCGATTTGTATGGGAAGAATGGAATCAGTGGAGACAATCAAATGCAATATTGGAAGGAATTAAATTTGCTTATGTGGAAAAATTTCCCTTTGAGAATTGAATCAGAATATTAGAATACCAGAAGGAAAGCTTTGCGGTCAAGGAAAAAATATATATATATATCTCTAAAACAAGAACTGAATACCATATGTTTATAGCTATGGAATTAATTATTTCTCTTATTTTCCTATTTTCAGTTTTGATCTGTTTTGGAGCAGTTTTTTTCCAGATTGATTGTTGAAACTTGAAACTGATTCTTAAGCCCAGTTTTGTTTGAGTTAATGAAATTTTTCTTCAAAAAAAAAAAGTTGGAATAAAAATTAAATAAATAAATAAAATAAAATAAAATAAAAAACAAAGAGGCATGATGGGAGCCTCCTCGATCCCAGTTTTTTTTTTTTTTGGTTGTAATTTATTAGATTATGATAATTGATCAAAAATTAAAAGAAATTTTTTCTAAAAAAAAACACTAAAAGAAAGGATATTTTTGGTAATATGTGGTGTGTACTTACAAAATATAAGATTTTTAAAAATTTAATGAGGTTTACATACAAAAAGGGGTGCACATACGATTTTTCAGGGGTGCAAATATCGTAACTCTTATTTAATCTGCTTAGCATATTGAAATTACTAACAAAACTCGGGTCTGTCAAAACAAGGCAAGCCAAATTTTACTAAATCTTTAAGCCTTTATTGATTTGTCCAAACTTTTTGTAGTACGAAACAACAATGCTTTGGTATCTAAAAGAATGATTGATTCTTTGTATTTGATTATTGCTTCCAACAAAGCATTAAAATGATGAGTAAAAAAGAGTAATACTATACAACCCAAATAATTAACTCAAATTTCAACCCAAATGATATGGCAAGTGAGTTGTCATCATCATACACAACATAAGATGATGTGGTTAATGAAAAAACCACTTGCCACATCATTTGGGTTGAAATTTGGGCTAAATTTTTGGGTTTTCTAGTATTAGTGGAAAAAAAAAAGTAAATATTTGACTGGAATTAAGAACAAACACTAAGGCAATAATCATGATAATTAATTTGTCTAGCTAAAATCTTGAAAATTAATTAAATCAACCTATCAAATTCAAATTCAAATATTCTTTTTACAATTGCTTTATTAGTTATCTTGAAAAAAATATCTATATTAAAAAAAAAAATGGTGTAAGACAAGTGGAACCCAGAGTCCTCTTCACTTTTGAGATTTCAATTCAAAGCAATTTTAGTTGTTTTCTTTAAGAATGATTACAATGAAGATATCTGTATTCTATTGCAGTTAGGTTAATTTACAATGAAACCAAAATGAGGTGTTCATATCCTTCAAATAGTAATAAGAATTAAAATAAATTGTATTTATAGTTTTAGTTGGGAATTGGTTTTATAATTTCTTAATTTTATGAAATGATTATTATTGAACTGTTCAATTGTTAATTTATAATTTTGTGCAATTTTTATATTTACCCTTTTTTTTTTTGGTTATTTGTATTTATGCTTGAGAAAGATTTTCCAACTATAGGTTAAGCTTTCAATGTATATGACTAGATGTGCTTCATTTGTGGCTTTTTTGTAAAATTGACGTGTACATTAAGTTTGTTCATTGAAAAACTGTGAAAAAGAAGAAATTTTTGATGTTGTGTGTTTTATTTTTTATTTTTTTATTTTTTTTATAATTCATTTGAGAGGTTTATAAAATTACCTCGACGCTTATTATTTATGTGTATCGTTTGAAGAAATAAAGATGAACAGACTGTTAGGTTTTTGACTTGTATTCCTAAGTGAACCAAATGTGAACCAAACAAGACTCAACTGATGTGGAGCTTCCTGAAGATGTGGGATACGTTTGGAAGTTGAATGTGGTGTTTGAGGGAGGTTGAAGACTAGAAGAACGGAAGAATGAAGCAAACCGTTGTGGGTTGCGCTGTGGCTTTGACAGCGGTTCCCGCAGCGGTATAGCGCTGTGATGTACGCTGTGGATTTTGACAGCAGTAATGAGAGCGGTTGAAGATTAGTGGAGAGCGCTGCGAGTGGCGCTGTGAAAGCCACAGTGGTGGCAAGAGCGATCATGAGCAGAATTGTTTCGTGGTGTTGGAAGCGGGGTGCACACCATGACCAATATGGCGGAGACGATGTATTGCTAAGATCGGGAATGTTGCGCATAATAGGAAAAGGTATTCTTCTAAAAGTTCTTGTGCTTGAAGGAATTGGATTTACTCCCTACAAGAACACTTGTCATAAAAGGAAATAGTATTTATGTGGAACAAGTAAGTCTTGTACGTTTAGGAGTAGGATTTCCTTTTATCTTAAACTCCCTGTAACTAGTATAAATAGAACATTATAATTAGGTTTATTTGTATGGAGAAAAGAACACCATGTAAACATCAGAGAGTGTGAGTGAGATCCGGGGAGACCCAAGGGAATATACGGGGAGGGATCCAAGGGAATATCGGTGGATCAAGTTAGAGATCTGATCGGACGATTTATATACCTATTTGAGGTCCCCATTTCCTAGCTTTTGTACTCGTTTTCAAACGTATTTTTGTATATAATGTGTTTTATTGAGCCTTGTGTAGGTACATGTTCCCTACATTTGGTGTTTGAGCTTAAAGTCAAGATTGGGAGGCCAAATCAAGCAAACAATGAGAATTGGAAGCCATTCAGAGTTGTCACGGCCTCGCCGTTGACCCAAACCGTGGTGTGATTCATGGTCAACCCCGGCAAGCAAAATCAAAAGCTTCGTGGTGGATCCGTCGTTGAGCCAGAACGCGACATTGAGACCGCGATACTGGTCAACTCTGATTTCCAAAGCTTAAGGGCTGATACTGTATAGGTGTGTGCTGAATAATCAAGTTGCGGAGGCCATAACTTTCTCCTCAAATCGAACCACGATAGGATCCACATTATATATGGAAAGCCCCGGAAGTCTAGTTTCTAAAACATTTTACGGATTGGGATTCCGGGCTTTCTAGAGGAAGTTATGCATATTTGAGTGACTGGTGCGCGAAGCTGAAAATTCCATCAGTGTTCATGGCGAGTTACCATGGTGACTGAACTCACTCACCTCACCCACTCGCCTCAACCGCTGCCCAAATCATGGCAAGTGGCCATGGCGACTAAACCACTCGCCACGAAGCCTGGAAATGCCAAAATTGCCCTTTTCAAGCCCAAATCGTCCCCAAACTTACCCTAACTATAAATACACCTCTTTTCCACTTCTTTCAGAAAAATCCCACGAAATTTTTCACCTCTCTTCACTCCATCTTCATCCCCAAATCGAGAGAGAGAGAGGCTTTCAAGGATCCATGGAGGATTTTCCTCCATCGATCTTCACCATATCCATTTTCTACACATCATCCACCACATTTGGGAGTAGATTGCAAGGAGAAAGGAGAGGTCTTGGACCAATTTCAAGCTAGGGATTCATGGAGATCTTGGAGGGATTTCTTCAAGGGTTGTCTCCTTTAAACTCTTCTCTTTGCATTTCTTGTTTTCTCTTATGTGTAATCCCCACTTGGGAAATATTGTAAACCTATATTTGTGCTCATTTATGTTATGATTGTTCTCAAATCCATTTGGGTTTTGATTTGTTCTTATTATTATTGCATAATCTCTTATCTTGATATACATGTGTGTGGAGATTGGAAATTGATGTGTGTTCATGAATGAGATTAGGAGTAGATTAACTTAATATGTAGGAGTAGTTGTAATCTAATATCTCATTTGTGTGTGTATGTCTTTGGAAGGTTGAAATGCCTTGTTTTGATGGGTTTGAGTGCGTGTGGGTTGGGATTGTACCTCAATGCATGACCTTCCGGGTATAGTCTTGACTACTTAGCTCTAAAAGAATGGATGAAACTTGTTTTATGCATGACCGTGCTAGAGTAGGTTTTGGCCCTATGTTCATGAGCTTAATGGGTCTTTGACCTTAAGACACATGCTCTTCCATGACCTTTGGGGAGCTAGAATAGATTTTGGTTTCCTTAATCAACGAATGATTCGTAATAATAGATGATTTGGTTTCGGAACTCCTTAATCGTGAGAACGAGCCCTTAACTTGAATTGGATGAACTTAATGTCTAACAATCAACTAGGTGTTCACTTGTGTTTGGTGAACTAATAAGAACCTTGTATGACCACAATCCTACATCTCTTCAAGCCACCATTTTATTATTTGTCTCTTTAAACACCATTCTCACCCTTCCATATTCTATTATTTTCATTTCCATTATTTACATTTCCATTCACATTTCCACACACACCACACCGCAATATGCATACACTTCACACACACCATTCTCATCACATCTGCATTCTATTTACATGTTTTCAATAAACTCTAGAACTCGAAACGGTCGACGGACACCACCTCCCTACGGAACAATACCCTTGCTTGTTGATATACTAGTCTCTAGTCCCTTGCACTAACATGGTGAACTTGAAATAAAAATATTTTGACATGCAAAACGACACTTGTCAAGATCCGTGAGTGATATTTAGGGGAGACCTAGGGGATATTGTGGGGTACTCGGTGAGGATCTTGTGAGTGGGGTTTGGGGTTGAGATGAGAGAGTTAATCCTGGAGTATATGGTTGTAACAGTTTATCATATAGTGAAACTTTCTCTATCGTCCTGACAGCCCGTGGTTTTTTACCCGTTTTGGGTTTTCCACGTATATCTTGTGTTGTGATTGTTTTATTCTCTCTCATATTTTTTTTTTTGTTTATTGACGTTATTATTTGCTATGAGTTATGGGCGTATATTAGGCACGGCGTTTCCGCGTTCATCGTTCTAGAGGATTATCCACAACACAGACAATGACAAAAGATGTTTACTCACGAAAACAAATGGTAAGTATACATTATTTTGCCAATAGAGTCCAATGTGCATATTATTTAAGAATGTTCAGCCCACAAAATTGATTCAAACAATAGTTTGTGTTGAAGCATTTTTTGTATTTTTATTGATTTTTATAGATAGCTCATAGCTCACAACTAAAGTCTAAGTTGTGAATCATCTTTTATAATTTTCTTATATGATTAAAATAGACTCTTTATTATTATTATTACTATTATTTTTATAATGTTTTTGTGAAATATTTTTATATAATTTTTAATTCTATGTCACGACTAAGATGATTCAACAAGTACGTAATTTCAGATATTGCATTTTTCTAATTTTATGACAGTACGATTTTTATTTTTTTTAATAATCACAAACTTTTAATTCTTATAAATGTTTAATAAAATATAAATATTTCTAAAAAAAATGAACGTATATCTAAACACGTGCAGCCTGTTGGCGGATAATCCTCTACTACCGATGAACGCGGAAACGCCGTGCCTAATATACGCTCATAACTCATAGCAAATAATAATGTCAATAAGCAGAAAAATAGATGAGAGAGAATAAAACAATCACAACACAAGATATACGTGGAAAACCCAAATCGGGTAAAAAACCACGGGCCGTCAGGACGACAGAGAAAGTTCCACTATATGATAAATTGTTACAACCATATACTTCAGGATTCTCTCTCACACCTAACCCCAAACCCCACTCACAAGATCCTCACCGAGTACCCCACAATATCCCCTAGGTCTCCCCTAAATATCACCCACGGATCTCTAACTAGATCCACCGATATTCCCTTGGATCCCTCCTCGGATATTCCCTTTGGGTCTCCCCGGATCTCACTCACACTCTCTGATGTTACATGGTGTTCAACTCACCACATCAACCTAATTACAAGGTTCTATTTATACTAGTCACATGGAGTATAAGATAAAAGGAAATCCTACTCCTAAACGTACAAGACTTACTTGTTCCACATAAATACTATTTCCTTTTATGACAAGTCTTCTTGTAGGGAGCAAATCCTTTTCCTTCAAGCACAAGAACTTCCAGAAGAATACCTTTTCCCTATTCCGCGCAATATTCCCGATCTCAGCAATACATCGTCTCCGCCGTATTGGTTACGGTGTGCACCCCGCTCCCAATCCACCACGAAACAACTTCTGCTCATTTACCGCTCCATGTTGCCGCTGTCCACCACGACCGCTGCCGGTACCGCTGCCATGACCACAGCGGTCACCGCAGCGGTACAAACTGGAATTGGACCGCTGCCTTTGCGCTGCTGAACAATTGGCAGCGGTGTCCTACCGCTGCCATACCGCTGCCATAAGCCACAGCGACTCGGCAGCGGTTTGAGCTAATCTCCGCTTCTTCAGTTCTTCTAGTCTTCAACTTCCCTCAGACACCATCATTCAACTTCCAAACGTATCTCACGTCTCCAGGAAGCTCCACATCAGTTGAGTCTTGTTTGGTACACATCGGGTTCATTCGAAAATACGAGCCAAAACCTAACACAGCCAAACCCAATAATATTCTAAAGACTAATATGGAACCAAAATAAGTTTAAATAACACTTTTTTGATGTTAATTTTACGGGACTAGCACTAACTTAAGTTTTAATATCATCAAAGTAGCGAACTAACAAAAATACTCTTACTTAATTTATCAAAAGACTTGAAAAAAAAATGCAAACTTAATGATTCTCAACCAAAGGAAAATTATGTTTCGGCCAAATGAAAAACAAGCCTTGACCAACAGCTTAAAAAAAGCGGAGACTTATTTGATATTTGTGTCTTAAGAGTATTTTTATCGGAAACTTATTATGCACAGTTTTTTCAAGATTTGTACGTAATAATTTCTATAAGTTGAGAAAAGTATTAAATTTCTTTTATCTGTAGATAAGAATTTAGGATTAGGATTAGGATTTAGAATTCATGGGTGTAAGTGTAATTCTAGCTATAATAAATGCTTGATTCCATAAATGATCAAACCAAATGGGATATCGAATAGTTGGTCCAAATGGACAACCCGCAAAGCTTACAGGTGACAAAAGCAATCCCAACCCTCAATTATCGTCGCAAATACGCTTGGAGAATCGAAGAGCAATGTAAAAGCTACACAATCAGGTGGTACTAGTGTGGTACCTTTAGATTTACAGAGCTTCTTTCAATGGCAAACACAAGCCATGAACAAAATAACAAGGCAGGAATCTTCTTTTCGTCTACTCTGCTGTTGGATATCGCTTGAATTACCAAATGGATACCAAACAATTGTTTACCAATGCAGAGACTTCCTGGAGACGTGAAAGCGTTTGGGAGTATGAGGTTATGATTGAGGGAGGCTTGGAGGCGAAACGAACTGAAGAAGCGGAGAACAGCCGAAACCGCTGCCAAGCCGCCGTGGCTTTGGCAGCGGTCATGGCAGCGGTAGGACACCGCTGCCAATTGTTTGGTAGCGCTACGGCAGCGGTCTCATTCCAGTTTGTACCGCTGCGGTGACCGCTGTGGTCATGGCAGCGGTACCGGCAACGGTCGTGATGAATTTTGGTAACATGGCGTATGAATCATGATTTTCTGAGTGGTCAAGTTCAACACGGTTTAGGAAGCGGGTGGCCAACTGCAACTTGAATCGTAGTTAATCACAAGCATGCGTTGAATCAGAAAATATTCATGGAAGAGGAAATTGGTTGCTTCTAGAAGTTCTAATGGGAAAAGGATTTCTCCTTTACAAGAAGACTTGTTATAAATAGGAAATAGTATTTATGTGGAACAAGTAATTCTTGTATGTATAGGAGTAGGATTTCCTTGTTAGTTTAACTCCATGTAATACATATAAATAGATCATGATAACTAGGTTATTAAGTGTGTGAAAAACACCTGAGAGTGGTGGAGCAAAATAGCAAATATTAGAGAGATCTCAAAGTGAGCATTAGGTGTAATTGGGTTTGGGGTATTATTTAGAGAGTGATCCTGAGAGTGTTTGGTTATAACAATTTACTACATATTGGAACTTTCTCTTGTCGTCCTGACGGCCATGGTTTTTTCCCTGATTTGGGTTTCCACGTAAATTCTTGTGTTGTGTGATTTGGATTTAAATTACTTCTCTTCATCTTATCTCTTCTTTATCATTGTGTTTGTTTGTGTTCTATCCAGCAACGCTTCCGCACGTATTAGTGAAAGGTTTGTTCGCTAACAATTGGTATCATAGCCCCGGTTGCTTGGTAGTTAGACCTGGCACGGTTCCGGTTCGAACCGCCAGAACCGGTCAGAACCGGAACCGAAACCGGAGGAGGCCGGTTCCGGTTCTATGGTTTGCTCGAACCGCCGGTTCGAACCGGAATGGAACCGGCGGTTCCGGTTCCGGTTCGAACAGCCGGTTCAAGGTTTTTTTTTTTTTTTTTAAATTACACTTTATTTATAAAAAAAAAAATGTTAAAAAAAAAATGATATTGAAGAGTATTGAACCATGGTCCATAACCCTTGTCCAAGTAATTAGTATATTTTCCTTTGCATTCTCTTCCTTTTTATATAGGTTAGATCTCTCTCCACTTCCCTCATTTATCCGATATGGGATGTGAGATGTGAGATGTGAGATTTTCTTTTCCTGTCTATTCTAGTTATAGCTTACTAATTTAAGTAGAAGTGAGAGAGTTAACTTTAGACATTTTGATCTTGGACTTGGTACCATATTTAACTGTGGGTGGAGAATCCATTAAAAAAAAAAAAAAAAAAAAGTTATGGGATTTCAATTGGGAGCCATCAGCCATGTGCTTGCCTACTCATATCTTTTGTTCTTATTCAGTGTCATTGTTTCAAATTTCAATTATTCATTTTTTTTTTTTTTTTTTTTGACGAAATTCAATTATTCATTATACAAAGCATTGCCTTTCTTCTTCTCTTTTTATGCTCTACCATTCTTCATTATCTAATATATCTATATATATCTTTTGTCCCAATGCCCCACATTTCTTATCTCAACGTGAATTTATTTCTTAAATACTTAATTTTGTGTACGTTAATTTACTTACAGTAGAAAATGGTGTGGGTTGAGGTAGATCTAGGTCTTAGTGGATAGAATTAACAACAAAGAAAAACAAAACAATTAGAATAGAAACGATAAAAAAATCTCACATCCCACATTGGAAAAATACGAGAAGTGGAGAGAGGCTTAACCTATATAAAAAGGAGGAGAATGTAAAGAAAAATATAATTACTTGGACAAAGGTTATGGGCCATGGGCCAATACTTTGTAATGTCCTTTTCTAACATTTTATTTTTTTAATAAATAAAATGTAATATTTTGTAATGTTTAAAAAAAAAAAAAAAAAAAAACCGTGTAAGGATTCCCGTTTTGTTGATTGGCTTATTTCGTGGTCAAACCACATGTTGGGGTTTTGAATGTAAGGGTAGTCTAAGTGTTTAGTGTTGAAGATCAAAGGCCCTTCCATGACCTCAAGATACAAGCACGCCAAAGGTATAATCTCTTGTGCTTGTTTTTCTTTGAAGAGATTTAGTAGCACACACTCACTTAGCATTCTTGCTATGATTGCATACTTGCTTATTTTTATGTGCATCTCTTCACATGTCACTTTACACACTAGCACTTTGGTTGATATATCTTGTTGTGTGTATATGTGCCTTATAATTCGTTTCCCGTCATTATTCGGAAACGTCCGCGCTTGCACTAATGAGTGCTTGGTTTCGCGCGAAGACCGCCTATGGAGAATGCCCTTGGCTTCTCCTTGGTTTTCACCATTGTTGGTGATCGGCGGTTATTATCGGCGGCCTGGCCGCCGAATGAAACCGCCGTTTCAGTCCAGATTGGTCTGAAGCAATTATGCGGTCAAGATCGGCGGTCACGACCGCCGTTCGAAACCGCCGTTCATACCTGATCGATTTTAATCTCTCGGGTTTGATTCGGCGGTTGGATCGGCGGTCACGTAACCGCCGATTGAAACCGCCGTTAATGCTCTGTTCTTCACGAGCTCAATTCGGCGGTCGTCATCGGCGGCCTGGCCGCCGATTGAAACCGCCGAACGGTGCGTTTCAGGGGCAAAAGTGTCTTTTCACATGCCCAATTCTTGATGTCTATAAATATCTTGTTTTCTCAATCTCTGAATAAGTTTCTTGAGCAATTAGAACCCTAATCTTTCAAGAGAGATTTTTGAGAAAAAATCAAATCAAGAACCTATCTTTAAACACTCAAATCAATTCCCTTTTGCATCAAATTTCATATTTGATCTTCTATGCCTTCATAGAATTGATCCATGCATGGTTTTGAATCATCACATCTTATTTGGTATGTTCTTCACTAATTTCATATTACTTTAGTGTTTTTCATATTAATACATCTCTTTAATTACTTGTATGCTTTTGATTATATGCTAGATACAAGTTAGAGATTATTTGTGATGAAAATTAATTGAGTGTTGTTTGTGATAGCTAATTAGGTTTTTAATTAATCTTGATTAGCTAAGCTATTTGACATGTCATTTAGCAATTGATATCTAGGGTTGATTAAATTGATTATATCATCATCCTAGATAAGCATCTAAGGTTACCTAGCCTTGTTTGTTATTTGAATATTCATATATATATTCACATAGGTTGTTTCTCTTCTTAGAGAAGTAAGTCTTGAGGCTAAGAGTGCTTAGGCCTCAAGCAAATTGGAATAGGGTTGCTAATAAAGGCCCGCTGGGTAGAAGTGAGGGGTTACAGACCGGAATGTTAGACGAGGTCTACATAGGTTGTAAACTTCATTTCAATTAGTGATTTCGAGTTCCGAGTGTGGCGCACTATACAGCCCGTGGTTTTTCCCAGTGGTTGGGTTTCCACGTATACATCAAGTGTTATTTAAATTCCGCACTATATTACACTTGTATGTATTTTTGACTAGTAGGGGCATTTTCGTAAAATTGACTTGCATGCGAAAATTGGGTAATAATAGCTAAAATCTATTCACCCCCCCCCCCCCCCCCCCCCCCCCCCCCCCCCCTCTAGCTTTATATTGAACACGCCTCGAGTTTTTTAATAACTTTCAATTGGTATCAGAGCGGGTTCCTAGATATACTTAGGTGATCCTAGCTCATTTTAGGTGTGTTGTGCATTTGTGTGATTTTTGCTCTTTCATACATTTTGCATACATTTCATTCATTCATTTGATACAATGAGTGGATTCGGTGGCAACCATGAGGGTGCTTCAAGCACACGGCCACCCCTCCTCACCGGCATAAATTACTCCCAATGGAAAGGGAAGATGGAGGCATATGTGTGTCAAATCCATGATAGGGCATGGATGGCCATTGAAGATGGATATTCGCCTCCTATGATGACTCCCACGGATGGAGGAGAAGAAGTGCTCAAGCCTAAGGCACAGTGGACACAACCTGAGTTTGAGTTGTCCAAGTGGAATCAAAAGGCGTGGCACGCCCTCATATGTGCAGTGGATGAAAATCAGTACAAATTGATTCAGAACACTAAGATAGCCAAGGAGGCATGGGACATCTTAGAGGTTGCACACGAGGGAACCGAAGTAGTGAAGGACTCCAAACTTCAAGTCCTCCAAACTCAATTTGAGACACTTAGGATGGAGGAGAATGAGTGCTTCAACGACTTCGAGATTAGGTTGATGGACATTGTCAACCAAAGTCATCAACTTGGTGACCCTTACTCGGATAGAAGGATCAAGCAAAAGATAATGAGATCGCTTCCCGAGAGGTTTGAGTCTAAGGTGACGGCTTTAGAAGAAAATAGTGATTTTAAGGACATGAAGCCGAGCGAGGTAATAGGTAGACTTCTCGCCTACGAGTCTAGGAAGGGTCCTAGCTCCACTCCTTCAAAGAAGCAAAAAGGGATTTCTTTGAGAGCTTCCAAGGTTGAGAAGGAGGACAAGGATGACTCGGATGAAGACATGGCACTTTTAATGAGAAAATTCAAGAAGTTTGTAAAATTCGAGAAGAAAGGTCATGCATCCAAAAGGCAAGAATTGAAGAAAAGGGTTCCTTTCAAGAAGGTTGAGCATAGGCAAGAGAATAGTGAAAGGAAAGGGATCCAATGCTATGAGTGTGGTGGCATAGGTCATATCTCACTAGATTGTGGGAATTTGAAGAACAAGAGAGAAAAAATGATGGCCGCCATTTGGAGTGAAAGTGATGACTCCGAAGAAGGAGATAAGTCATCAAGTGATGATGAGCTTATCAATAACTTCAAGGCATTGGGTGCCAATTGTGAAGAAAATGAAGTTGTTGGTAAGAATTCCGTTGCTAGTGATCCCATAGAAGAGAAAGTCGAAGAAGTAGCTCTAGAGGAGATAGTTGTTGCTTCGCATTGGGATATGGCACTTATTGACTCAAGAGATCAAGGTGAAGGTCTTGATGAGGAAATTGGATCCATAAGAGAGGAGGAGGGCCTAGAAGATGACACTAGTGGAGATGACTCCTTATCTAACTCTACAAATGGAAATGTAGAGAATATGGATATGCATAACTTTATAGTCAATGTTGAAAGCTCCATGAAGAAGAAAGATAGATTTCTAAGGATTTTAGAGGAAGAAAATCTAGAGCTTACAACATACAATGACCTCCTTAAGAAGCAAGTGGAGAAAATGGATCTTAAGGACAACTTTGAAAGTTTTGAAAGCTCTAAGTTAAAGAATGAAAAAGAGATTCAAAGGTTAAAGGAAGAACTACTTAGGCTTTCAACACAAGTTGATCACTTGAATGATGAAGTGATAAAATCCATGGTGGAAGAAGACAAGCTAAAAGATGAGCTAGCTTTGTCTAAGAGGAATGAAGAGGGTTTGAAGAGAGAGCTTGTTGAAGCCAAAGAGTCATTGACTAGAATGACCACAAGCACCAAGAAACTTGACAACATACTTGGTGTAGGAAAAAGCCCTTATGACAAAAGAGGTCTTGGATTCGAAGTGAGCAAGGATTGCTCTATTCCTAAGAAGACCATCTTTGTGAAGAGTTTGGGTAAGATAGAAGCGTCACCGGTGCAAACTCCTAGGAAGAAGTTAGAACTAGGACAATGTTCGAAAAATGCACAAGTGAAGGTGGTGAAAACGAGACAACCCCAAGCTCAACGGATTAGAGCCTCTCGAGTCATCTCTCCTCAACAAATGACTCACTATGAAAAGAGGCAAAACATGCTACCTAATCCAAGGAGGCAACCCATTCCGGTTCAACCAAATAGAAGACATGAACCGACTCAACACCAAAAGAGACATCAAATGCATGATGAGTCTCCAATGACTTCACAAGAACATGGTATGAATTCTTACTTTGTACCAACTTGTCATTATTGTGGTGTTTATGGGCATATTAGGCCTAAGTGCTTTAAGTACATTAACCATTGTAGGATTGATAGCATGATAAAGAAAAAGAGGCTAAGAAGAGCCCATTTGCATGAGCCTAGGAAATCTTTTGTCAATAATCCTAGGTTAGTAAATGACATGCAACCTTTGTCCACTAGGAAGAAAAATGTTATATCTATGTGGATAAGGAAAAATGAACCCGCTTGCTACGAGACTAACAAGTCTCAAATAGGTTCAACTAAGTCCAATGGACTTGGTAGGTCCATAGGACCTCATGCCCTTCATTAATGAAGGATGATACTAACCCCATATGGGGAACTCAAGCAAAGAGAGCTATTTTTGCATTCTTGTCACTTGCAAAAAAAAAAAAATTTGAAAAATCTTATGCTTCTTGGTTGATTGCTTGAGTAAGCTTGGTTGCACATATGTATATATGTTTTCAATTCAATAAGTGTGAACCTTGCTTGTTTACAATCCATGTCATATTTATGTTCAAACATGCATTTTGGACTAGGAGATGTATGTAGGAAGTATGATTTGAATGACCTATGATTATCTCCATGACATGATGATTCTTAAATAACATGCTAATGTCTTATGAAAAGCATGAAATTCATGTACATGCTCAAATGAAATAGCATGAATTGATAATTGCGTTCTTAAATGCAAAAACTTGTGTGAAAAAGCTAATGAGACTCAAATGAAAAAGGATCTAGTATCCATTCAAGGATTTTACAATCCAAATGTCTCTCTTTCTTTATTGGTTGAACATGTCTACTATCATACGGGTTTCATTCCCGGAAAAATCAAATAGGGTGCAAAGTTGCTCATGACATGTTTAGCTTATAAAGTTGGATATAGTTGTTCTTAAATTGAAATCAATGAAATTTCTATATCCTTGCTTCTCTCATGACAATGGTGAAATTGGTTTGAATTCCTATTAGAAACCTTTGTCATTTGCTTTGCCAAATACCATGGTATTTTGGACTTGAATGCAATATGTCTTGTATGCAAAGCATTTTGTTTCACACATTTTATCTAATAAAACTCCTCGTTTCTCTCCGATTAATTGAGATTGCATAAAGTGACTTATATTGATTATGCATATACTAGAATGCTACTATCTCTCTTTGCCTTGAGTGACCCGGTTGGGGACTACTCCTTTGTCTATATCATGACAAAAAGGGGGAGTAGAATGTGGTAAGGGGAGGTGCAAATTGTTGTAGCAATTGGTGCACATTGGGGAGAATATACATTGAGGGGGAGTAACCCTTTGAGGGGGAGCATTGCATTCATCATACATTGCATGATGTTGTGTTTAATTTCTTAGAAATGCAAATGCTTGTTTATGTCCTCACTTGATTCATCTCACTTTTACTTGAATTGGAAAGTATAGAAACCTTGTTTCAGGGAATGATTGTTCTACAAGAGATTGAAGACTTCAAGTTTTATTTTTATATATCTCTTTGTATTGTAGAAAATCTTCATTGACCCATAGGTTTATTTTTGTTGTGAGGAATCAATGTGAGTGGTGGTTTTGTCACGAAATAGCCAAAGGGGGAGATTGTAAGGATTCCCGTTTTGTTGATTGGCTTATTTCGTGGTCAAACCACATGTTGGGGTTTTGAATGTAAGGGTAGTCTAAGTGTTTAGTGTTGAAGATCAAAGGCCCTTCCATGACCTCAAGATACAAGCACGCCAAAGGTATAATCTCTTGTGCTTGTTTTTCTTTGAAGAGATTTAGTAGCACACACTCACTTAGCATTCTTGCTATGATTGCATACTTGCTTATTTTTATGTGCATCTCTTCACATGTCACTTTACACACTAGCACTTTGGTTGATATATCTTGTTGTGTGTATATGTGCCTTATAATTCGTTTCCCGACATTGTTCGGAAACGTCCGCGCTTGCACTAATGAGTGCTTGGTTTCGCGCGAAGACCGCCTATGGAGAATGCCCTTGGCTTCTCCTTGGTTTTCACCATTGTTGGTGATCGGCGGTTATTATCGGCGGCCTGGCCGCCGAATGAAACCGCCGTTTCAGTCCAGATTGGTCTGAAGCAATTATGCGGTCAAGATCGGCGGTCACGACCGCCGTTCGAAACCGCCGTTCATACCTGATCGATTTTAATCTCTCGGGTTTGATTCGGCGGTTGGATCGGCGGTCACGTAACCGCCGAATTGAAACCGCCGTTAATGCTCTGTTCTTCACGAGCTCAATTCGGCGGTCGTCATCGGCGGCCTGGCCGCCGATTGAAACCGCCGAACGGTGCGTTTCAGGGGCAAAAGTGTCTTTTCACATGCCCAATTCTTGATGTCTATAAATATCTTGTTTTCTCAATCTCTGAATAAGTTTCTTGAGCAATTAGAACCCTAATCTTTCAAGAGAGATTTTTGAGAAAAAATCAAATCAAGAACCTATCTTTAAACACTCAAATCAATTCCCTTTTGCATCAAATTTCATATTTGATCTTCTATGCCTTCATAGAATTGATCCATGCATGGTTTTGAATCATCACATCTTATTTGGTATGTTCTTCACTAATTTCATATTACTTTAGTGTTTTTCATATTAATACATCTCTTTAATTACTTGTATGCTTTTGATTATATGCTAGATACAAGTTAGAGATTATTTGTGATGAAAATTAATTGAGTGTTGTTTGTGATAGCTAATTAGGTTTTTAATTAATCTTGATTAGCTAAGCTATTTGACATGTCATTTAGCAATTGATATCTAGGGTTGATTAAATTGATTATATCATCATCCTAGATAAGCATCTAAGGTTACCTAGCCTTGTTTGTTATTTGAATATTCATATATATATTCACATAGGTTGTTTCTCTTCTTAGAGAAGTAAGTCTTGAGGCTAAGAGTGCTTAGGCCTCAAGCAAATTGGAATAGGGTTGCTAATAAAGGCCCGCTGGGTAGAAGTGAGGGGTTACAGACCGGAATGTTAGACGAGGTCTACATAGGTTGTAAACTTCATTTCAATTAGTGATTTCGAGTTCCGAGTGTGGCGCACTATACAGCCCGTGGTTTTTCCCAGTGGTTGGGTTTCCACGTATACATCAAGTGTTATTTAAATTCCGCACTATATTACACTTGTATGTATTTTTGACTAGTAGGGGCATTTTCGTAAAATTGACTTGCATGCGAAAATTGGGTAATAATAGCTAAAATCTATTCCCCCCCCCCCCCCCCCCCCCTCTAGCTTTATATTGAACACGCCTCGAGTTTTTTAATAACTTTCAATTGGTATCAGAGCGGGTTCCTAGATATACTTAGGTGATCCTAGCTCATTTTAGGTGTGTTGTGCATTTGTGTGATTTTTGCTCTTTCATACATTTTGCATACATTTCATTCATTCATTTGATACAATGAGTGGATTCGGTGGCAACCATGAGGGTGCTTCAAGCACACGGCCACCCCTCCTCACCGGCATAAATTACTCCCAATGGAAAGGGAAGATGGAGGCATATGTGTGTCAAATCCATGATAGGGCATGGATGGCCATTGAAGATGGATATTCGCCTCCTATGATGACTCCCACGGATGGAGGAGAAGAAGTGCTCAAGCCTAAGGCACAGTGGACACAACCTGAGTTTGAGTTGTCCAAGTGGAATCAAAAGGCGTGGCACGCCCTCATATGTGCAGTGGATGAAAATCAGTACAAATTGATTCAGAACACTAAGATAGCCAAGGAGGCATGGGACATCTTAGAGGTTGCACACGAGGGAACCGAAGTAGTGAAGGACTCCAAACTTCAAGTCCTCCAAACTCAATTTGAGACACTTAGGATGGAGGAGAATGAGTGCTTCAACGACTTCGAGATTAGGTTGATGGACATTGTCAACCAAAGTCATCAACTTGGTGACCCTTACTCGGATAGAAGGATCAAGCAAAAGATAATGAGATCGCTTCCCGAGAGGTTTGAGTCTAAGGTGACGGCTTTAGAAGAAAATAGTGATTTTAAGGACATGAAGCCGAGCGAGGTAATAGGTAGACTTCTCGCCTACGAGTCTAGGAAGGGTCCTAGCTCCACTCCTTCAAAGAAGCAAAAAGGGATTTCTTTGAGAGCTTCCAAGGTTGAGAAGGAGGACAAGGATGACTCGGATGAAGACATGGCACTTTTAATGAGAAAATTCAAGAAGTTTGTAAAATTCGAGAAGAAAGGTCATGCATCCAAAGGGCAAGAATTGAAGAAAAGGGTTCCTTTCAAGAAGGTTGAGCATAGGCAAGAGAATAGTGAAAGGAAAGGGATCCAATGCTATGAGTGTGGTGGCATAGGTCATATCTCACTAGATTGTGGGAATTTGAAGAACAAGAGAGAAAAAATGATGGCCGCCATTTGGAGTGAAAGTGATGACTCCGAAGAAGGAGATAAGTCATCAAGTGATGATGAGCTTATCAATAACTTCAAGGCATTGGGTGCCAATTGTGAAGAAAATGAAGTTGTTGGTAAGAATTCCGTTGCTAGTGATCCCATAGAAGAGAAAGTCGAAGAAGTAGCTCTAGAGGAGATAGTTGTTGCTTCGCATTGGGATATGGCACTTATTGACTCAAGAGATCAAGGTGAAGGTCTTGATGAGGAAATTGGATCCATAAGAGAGGAGGAGGGCCTAGAAGATGACACTAGTGGAGATGACTCCTTATCTAACTCTACAAATGGAAATGTAGAGAATATGGATATGCATAACTTTATAGTCAATGTTGAAAGCTCCATGAAGAAGAAAGATAGATTTCTAAGGATTTTAGAGGAAGAAAATCTAGAGCTTACAACATACAATGACCTCCTTAAGAAGCAAGTGGAGAAAATGGATCTTAAGGACAACTTTGAAAGTTTTGAAAGCTCTAAGTTAAAGAATGAAAAAGAGATTCAAAGGTTAAAGGAAGAACTACTTAGGCTTTCAACACAAGTTGATCACTTGAATGATGAAGTGATAAAATCCATGGTGGAAGAAGACAAGCTAAAAGATGAGCTAGCTTTGTCTAAGAGGAATGAAGAGGGTTTGAAGAGAGAGCTTGTTGAAGCCAAAGAGTCATTGACTAGAATGACCACAAGCACCAAGAAACTTGACAACATACTTGGTGTAGGAAAAAGCCCTTATGACAAAAGAGGTCTTGGATTCGAAGTGAGCAAGGATTGCTCTATTCCTAAGAAGACCATCTTTGTGAAGAGTTTGGGTAAGATAGAAGCGTCACCGGTGCAAACTCCTAGGAAGAAGTTAGAACTAGGACAATGTTCGAAAAATGCACAAGTGAAGGTGGTGAAAACGAGACAACCCCAAGCTCAACGGATTAGAGCCTCTCGAGTCATCTCTCCTCAACAAATGACTCACTATGAAAAGAGGCAAAACATGCTACCTAATCCAAGGAGGCAACCCATTCCGGTTCAACCAAATAGAAGACATGAACCGACTCAACACCAAAAGAGACATCAAATGCATGATGAGTCTCCAATGACTTCACAAGAACATGGTATGAATTCTTACTTTGTACCAACTTGTCATTATTGTGGTGTTTATGGGCATATTAGGCCTAAGTGCTTTAAGTACATTAACCATTGTAGGATTGATAGCATGATAAAGAAAAAGAGGCTAAGAAGAGCCCATTTGCATGAGCCTAGGAAATCTTTTGTCAATAATCCTAGGTTAGTAAATGACATGCAACCTTTGTCCACTAGGAAGAAAAATGTTATATCTATGTGGATAAGGAAAAATGAACCCGCTTGCTACGAGACTAACAAGTCTCAAATAGGTTCAACTAAGTCCAATGGACTTGGTAGGTCCATAGGACCTCATGCCCTTCATTAATGAAGGATGATACTAACCCCATATGGGGAACTCAAGCAAAGAGAGCTATTTTTGCATTCTTGTCACTTGCAAAAAAAAAAAATTTGAAAAATCTTATGCTTCTTGGTTGATTGCTTGAGTAAGCTTGGTTGCACATATGTATATATGTTTTCAATTCAATAAGTGTGAACCTTGCTTGTTTACAATCCATGTCATATTTATGTTCAAACATGCATTTTGGACTAGGAGATGTATGTAGGAAGTATGATTTGAATGACCTATGATTATCTCCATGACATGATGATTCTTAAATAACATGCTAATGTCTTATGAAAAGCATGAAATTCATGTACATGCTCAAATGAAATAGCATGAATTGATAATTGCGTTCTTAAATGCAAAAACTTGTGTGAAAAAGCTAATGAGACTCAAATGAAAAAGGATCTAGTATCCATTCAAGGATTTTACAATCCAAATGTCTCTCTTTCTTTATTGGTTGAACATGTCTACTATCATACGGGGTTTCATTCCCGGAAAAATCAAATAGGGTGCAAAGTTGCTCATGACATGTTTAGCTTATAAAGTTGGATATAGTTGTTCTTAAATTGAAATCAATGAAATTTCTATATCCTTGCTTCTCTCATGACAATGGTGAAATTGGTTTGAATTCCTATTAGAAACCTTTGTCATTTGCTTTGCCAAATACCATGGTATTTTGGACTTGAATGCAATATGTCTTGTATGCAAAGCATTTTGTTTCACACATTTTATCTAATAAAACTCCTCGTTTCTCTCCGATTAATTGAGATTGCATAAAGTGACTTATATTGATTATGCATATACTAGAATGCTACTATCTCTCTTTGCCTTGAGTGACCCGGTTGGGGACTACTCCTTTGTCTATATCATGACAAAAAGGGGGAGTAGAATGTGGTAAGGGGAGGTGCAAATTGTTGTAGCAATTGGTGCACATTGGGGAGAATATACATTGAGGGGGAGTAACCCTTTGAGGGGGAGCATTGCATTCATCATACATTGCATGATGTTGTGTTTAATTTCTTAGAAATGCAAATGCTTGTTTATGTCCTCACTTGATTCATCTCACTTTTACTTGAATTGGAAAGTATAGAAACCTTGTTTCAGGGAATGATTGTTCTACAAGAGATTGAAGACTTCAAGTTTTATTTTTATATATCTCTTTGTATTGTAGAAAATCTTCATTGACCCATAGGTTTATTTTTGTTGTGAGGAATCAATGTGAGTGGTGGTTTTGTCACGAAATAGCCAAAGGGGGAGATTGTAAGGATTCCCGTTTTGTTGATTGGCTTATTTCGTGGTCAAACCACATGTTGGGGTTTTGAATGTAAGGGTAGTCTAAGTGTTTAGTGTTGAAGATCAAAGGCCCTTCCATGACCTCAAGATACAAGCACGCCAAAGGTATAATCTCTTGTGCTTGTTTTTCTTTGAAGAGATTTAGTAGCACACACTCACTTAGCATTCTTGCTATGATTGCATACTTGCTTATTTTTATGTGCATCTCTTCACATGTCACTTTACACACTAGCACTTTGGTTGATATATCTTGTTGTGTGTATATGTGCCTTATAATTCGTTTCCCGTCATTGTTCGGAAACGTCCGCGCTTGCACTAATGAGTGCTTGGTTTCGCGCGAAGACCGCCTATGGAGAATGCCCTTGGCTTCTCCTTGGTTTTCACCATTGTTGGTGATCGGCGGTTATTATCGGCGGCCTGGCCGCCGAATGAAACCGCCGTTTCAGTCCAGATTGGTCTGAAGCAATTATGCGGTCAAGATCGGCGGTCACGACCGCCGTTCGAAACCGCCGTTCATACCTGATCGATTTTAATCTCTCGGGTTTGATTCGGCGGTTGGATCGGCGGTCACGTAACCGCCGATTGAAACCGCCGTTAATGCTCTGTTCTTCACGAGCTCAATTCGGCGGTCGTCATCGGCGGCCTGGCCGCCGATTGAAACCGCCGAACGGTGCGTTTCAGGGGCAAAAGTGTCTTTTCACATGCCCAATTCTTGATGTCTATAAATATCTTGTTTTCTCAATCTCTGAATAAGTTTCTTGAGCAATTAGAACCCTAATCTTTCAAGAGAGATTTTTGAGAAAAAATCAAATCAAGAACCTATCTTTAAACACTCAAATCAATTCCCTTTTGCATCAAATTTCATATTTGATCTTCTATGCCTTCATAGAATTGATCCATACATGGTTTTGAATCATCACATCTTATTTGGTATGTTCTTCACTAATTTCATATTACTTTAGTGTTTTTCATATTAATACATCTCTTTAATTACTTGTATGCTTTTGATTATATGCTAGATACAAGTTAGAGATTATTTGTGATGAAAATTAATTGAGTGTTGTTTGTGATAGCTAATTAGGTTTTTAATTAATCTTGATTAGCTAAGCTATTTGACATGTCATTTAGCAATTGATATCTAGGGTTGATTAAATTGATTATATCATCATCCTAGATAAGCATCTAAGGTTACCTAGCCTTGTTTGTTATTTGAATATTCATATATATATTCACATAGGTTGTTTCTCTTCTTAGAGAAGTAAGTCTTGAGGCTAAGAGTGCTTAGGCCTCAAGCAAATTGGAATAGGGTTGCTAATAAAGGCCCGCTGGGTAGAAGTGAGGGGTTACAGACCGGAATGTTAGACGAGGTCTACATAGGTTGTAAACTTCATTTCAATTAGTGATTTCGAGTTCCGAGTGTGGCGCACTATACAGCCCGTGGTTTTTCCCAGTGGTTGGGTTTCCACGTATACATCAAGTGTTATTTAAATTCCGCACTATATTACACTTGTATGTATTTTTGACTAGTAGGGGCATTTTCGTAAAATTGACTTGCATGCGAAAATTGGGTAATAATAGCTAAAATCTATTCACCCCCCCCCCTCTAGCTTTATATTGAACACGCCTCGAGTTTTTTAATAACTTTCAAACCGGTTCAGAACCGTCGGTTCGGTCGGAACCGGAACGGTCTAAGGCCGGTTCCGGTTCCGGTTCCGGTTCCACCTAACTGTGGAACCGGATCCAGATCCGGAACCGAAACCGAAACCGGAACCGAAACAGCCGGTTCCGAATCGGAACCCGAACCGAAACCGTGTCAGGTCGAAGTTTGACGGAAAGATGAACTTTGGATTGTGGCAAATTCAAGTCAAAGATATATTAATCCAACATGGTTTACACAAGGTGTTGAAGGGCAAGTCAACCCCTGTGAACCCTGAAGGCTCTGGAGATTCTAGTAAAGATGCGGCTAGTACTAGTTCTGGAAAACAAAAGATGAGCGATGATGATTGGGAGGATTTGGATGAGAGAGCTGCGAGTGCGATACGATTGTGCCTAGCCAAGAATGTTCTTTCAAATATTCATGGAACAAATTCAGTGAAAGAACTTTGGGAGAGGCTTGAAGAATTGTATCAAGCGAATAGCGTCTGCAACCGGTTCTACCTGAAATAGCAGTTTCACATGCTGCAGATGACTGAAGGTACGAAAATTTCTGATCATCTGGGAGTGCTCAATGGGATAGTTTCAGAATTAGAGTCGATTGGAGTAAAGATTGATGAAGAAGACAAAGGTCTTAGACTCATCTGGTCCCTTCCACCGTCCTATGCGCACATGAAGCCAATCTTGATGCATGGGAGTTCAACCATATGCTTTGGAGATGTAGCGAACAAACTTATCTCTGAGGAACGAAGGCTAAAGAGTGAAGGTAAATCTTCTGATAACTCTGTTCTTTTGGTTGACAGGAAAAAGGGGAACTCCAAAGGGAAAGTCACTTGTTGGGGATGTGGACAATCTGGACACATAAAGAAGGATTGTAGAAATAAGAAGACAAGTGTGGCTAAGGGCTCCAAAGAGGGTGATCCGACAATCACCTCTCTTGAGTTTGACGACTACAGCGATGTGCTCTAAAGGGGCATAAACATCCTCATGGCATGACCGCTAGTTGCCGTGAAAAGGATGTAGCTGATAACGGGCCCACAATTGCGCACGGGCATTGGTTAGGAGGTGATGCAAGGTGTGTGGTGGACAAGGATGTCGATGGCTGAGCGAACTCCCTAGGAACCTAACGTGAGGAGTTGCACCACAATTTTCAACAAGGTAAATTTTGACATGTGCCAGTGAAATCTTGGGATGGTTGTTTCCTAAGTGTTTATACCTAGTGGTGGGTATGTTGATTCTTGATGATAGGATCGTAGCTGAGGACAAGTTTTTGGAATTCTCGCCATAAGGGAGGATTGTTGGATATGGCTTGAATTACCAAATGGATACCAAACAATTGTTTACCAATGCGGAGACTTCCTGGAGATGTGAGAGCGTTTGGGAGTATGAGGTTATGATTGAGGGAGGCTTGGAGGCGAAACGAACTGAAGAAGCGGAGAACAGCCAAAACCGCTGCCAAGCCGCTGTGGCTTTGGCAGCGGTCATGGCAGCGGTAGGACACCGTTGCCAATTGTTTGGCAGCGCTACGGCAGCGGTCTCATTCTAGTTTGTACCGCTACGGTGACCGTTGTGGTCATGGCAGCGGTACTGGCAACGGTTGTGATGAATCTTGGTGACATGGCGTATGGATCACGGTTTTCTGAGTGGTCAAGTTCAACACGGTTTAGGAAGCGGGTGGCCAACTGCAACTTGAATCGTAGTTAATCACAAGCATGCGTTGAATCAGGAAATATTCATGGAAGAGGAAATTGGTTTCTTCTAGAAGTTCTAATGGGAAATGGATTTCTCCTTTACAAGAAGACTTGTTATAAATAGGAAATAGTATTTATATGGAACAAGTAATTCTTGTATGTATAGGAGTAGGATATCCTTGTTAGTTTAACTCCCTGTAATACATATAAATAGACCATGATAACTAGGTTATTAAGTGTGTGAAAAACACCTGAGAGTGATGGAGCAAAATAGCAAATACTAGAGAGATCTCAAAGTGAGCATTGGGTGTAATTGGGTTTGGGGTATTATTTAGAGAGAGATCCTGAGAGTGTGTGGTTGTAACAATTTACTACATATTGGAACTTTCTCTTGTCGTCCTGACGGCCGTGGTTTTTTCCCTGATTTAGGTTTCCACGTAAATTCTTGTGTTGTGTGATTTGGATTTAAATTACTTCTCTTCATCTTATCTCTTCTTTATCATTGTGTTTGTTTGTGTTCTATCGGGCAACGCTTCCGCGCGTATTAGTGAAAGGTTTGTTCGCTAACATCTGCTTCTCTGCCTGGTCTCCGTTTTGTTCGAAATAGTATTCAACAACCGCAAAGAACTTTCGTGTATCATCGCCGGTGCTTGTTTTTACCAAATAGCCAACTGGGTCATTCGCTGTTTGATCTCTCGTGACCCTCTTTTTGTCAATACCTCTGTCTCTCTTCTCCACTCCACCATTACATCCCTTTCAGGTTCCTTTTCGTATATGTTTCTTTTTTTCATTTCATTTACTGTAATGGGTATTTATTTGTTTTGTGTTTTCTTAATTTTGTATGCCCTAGTGATGTTTATTATTGATGTTCATCTGTGTTTTGAAATATTGCTTTTCAAGTACGTTTATTTGTGGTAATTGAATAAATTGAAAAGTAATATTTGTATTACAAAGACTATGAAGATATTGTTAAGGTGTTCTATTAATAGAGATAGCTAATTATGAAAAGCTGATAGCTCTTATTGGGTACTCCAATGGGGCCATAGGGGCATCTGAGTGTTGTCAATTAGAAATCTAGGCATTAGTTTTGGTGTTAACATTGTAGATTTGTAGTTGGTGTCTATCTTGTTGATAGCAAGACTCTTAGAGCTTATACTTAGCAGACCTAGTCTCATCTCCTGGCAGACCCCTGATCCACAATCGTATCAGCTTTCAAAAAAAAAAAAAATACCTTATACTTGGGAGGAGTAGTCCATCTATATGAGCTTGTGGACATTTTGTTGAGAGTTTTTCATTTTGAAATTATATATCCAGATGTGGCCAATTTTACAAAAAAGCCACAAATGAAGATTTTCCAACTATAGGTTAAGCTTTCAATGTACATTAAGTTTGTTCATTGAAAAACCGTGAAAAAGAAGAAATTTTTTGATGTTGTGTGTTTTTTGTTTTTTAGTTAATGTTATTTTTTTTTGTAATTCATTTGAGAGGTTTATAAAATTACCTCGACGCTTATTATTCATATGTATCGTTTGAAGAAATAAAGATGAATAGACAATGACAAAAGATGTTTACACACGAAAACAAATGGTAAGTATACATTATTTTGCCAATAGAGTCCGATGTGCATATTATTTAAGAATGTTCAGCCCACAAAATTTATTCAAACAATATTTTGTGTTGGAGCATTTTTTGTATTTTTATTAATTTTTATAGATAGCTCATAGCTCACAACTAAAGTCTGAGTTGTGAATCATCTTTTATAATTTTCTTATATAATTAAAATAGACTCTTTATTATTATTATTATTATTTTTATAATGTTTTTGTGAAATATTTTTATATAATTTTTAATTCTATGTCACGACTAAGATGATTCAACAAGGACATAATTTCAAGTATTGCATTTTTCTAATTTTATGACAGTACGGTTTTACGAATTTTTTTTTTTTAATAATCATAAACTTTTAATTCTTATAAATGTTTAATAAAATATAAATATTTCTAAAAAAAATGAACATATATCTAAACACGTGCAGCCAAACCCAATAATATTCTAAAGACTAATATGGAACCAAAATAACACTTTTTTGGTGTTAATTTTACGGGACTAGCACTAACTTAAGTTTTAATATCATCAAAGTAGCGAACTAACAAAAATACTCTTACTTAATTTATCAAAAGACTTGAAAAAAAACCCAAACTTAATGATTCTCAAACAAAGGAAAATTATGTTTCGGCCAAATGAAAAACAAGCCTTGACCAACGGCTTAAAAAAAGCGGGAGACTTATTTGATATTTGTGTCTTAAGAGTATTTTTATCGGAAACTTATAATGCACAGTTTTTTCAAGATTTGTACATAATAATTTCTATAATTTGAGAAAAGTAATAAATTTTCTTTTATCTGTAGATAAGAATTTAGGATTAGGATTTAAAAAAGAAAAGGAAAAAAATAAAAAATATATATAGTATTATAAAAAAATTTAAGCCATGTAGTTTGGGTAATAAGTGGTCTTAGGTGAAATTAAAAATGATTGAATTGCTCCTCTTAGGATTTTTTTTTTTGGGTAGTTATGTGAATTTTTTTTTTTTCAAAAAAAAATCCTTGAATTGAAATCCAAATACTATAAACTAGCCCATCAACTATAATCAAATTTTAAGAATAAACTAGCCCATCAACTATAAATCTATAATCAAATCAAAAACTGTATGTATACCCACATTTAGTATATTTTTAAAAATCCAATATTATCCTTGAGTAAAATTACTTAAAAGACTAAATAATTTGTAAATACACACCAATAATTATTAATTGGTTTTATATCAATCCTTTGTAAGAAAAAAGAAAAAGGAAGTTTCCTATTAATTGTTTGATATGATAATAAAAACCTTTTTTATTTTATCAAACCCTAACTTCTATTTTAAATACTAATTTCAATTTCTTTTATGGAATACAAATTAATTGAGTTGATATACAATTTACTGCTATAATTGAGTGAAATAAAAATCAATACCAACAATAAACTTTCTTATGAACAATTATTTATTTATTTAAAAAAAAAAAAAACTTTCTTAGGAACAAAGGAATTGAGATTTATTGTTGTGTGTTGAGAGCCTCTTTTTATATAAATAATTAAAAAAAAAAAAAAGTTTTAATGCAATGAAAAGAAATTTTTTTCATACAATTTTTTTAGTGATATCAAATGTTTTTGCATAGTTAGAAATAATTTTTTTAAGAGAAATTATTTATTAGAATAAAAAGATATAAAATAATAAAATTTTAAATAAATCTAATTAGATAACAAAATAGTGGGGTGTGCTAACAAAAATATAATACAATAAAATTAAAGAAAGGGTATTTTTGGCATTAAGTGGGGTTTACTTACGAACCAGAGATATTTAAAATATTTTAGGGGTGTACATGTAGTTTTTGAGGGGTGTCAATATCGCCACTCTAATCAAATTTTAAGAAAAAATTAGCCCATCAACTATAATCAAATCCTTAAAAAAAAAAAAAAAATTCTTTCAAAAAACTCCTTTAATTGAAATGCAAATACTATAAACTAGCCCATCAACGATCCTGTACGATAGCTGAACCCCTCCTTCTATAATCAAATTTTAAGAAAAAAAAAATCTCTTCAATCCACCTTCCAAGTTCCTAACAACATTTTCCATCATAAAAGTGCGTGAACTGAGCGATCGCATGTAATAAGTGTGACCTGACAAATCTCTATGTTTCGATTTCTTCTTCAAGAGTAGGACAATCAAGATGGCCTTCTGTAGCAGACTTGGTATGCTTGTGAAGCAGAGCGGGCAAGTGCCAATGGCATCTATGCTCAACTCTGCCCGCTACATGGCGACAAAGCTTTTTGTTGGAGGACTCTCGTTTACTACTGATGACCACTCGCTTAAATAAGCAATTTCTAGCTTTGATGAAGTGGTTGACGCAAAGGTTATTTCAGATAGAGACACCGGGAGATCAAGGGGTTTTGGGTTTGTTAATTTCTCTAGTGAGGACTCTGCCCAGTCAGCCATGTCGGCTATGGATGGCCAGGAGCTGAATGGGAGGAGCATTCGCGTGAATTTTGCTAATGAGAGACCCAGTGGTCCTAGATATGGCGGCGGTGGCGATGGCGGCTACGGCGGCTGCGGCGGTTACCGTGTTAACCGAGGAGGCTATGGAAATGACAATGAAGAAAGTAGCTATTAAGCAGATGAATGTTATATTTATGAGCTTGATTCTATAGGATGCGGTTAATTTTGGAATTAAGGGTTGAATATCCTGTTTAGCAGGATGAGTTTTTTAATTAATGGAATTTTTATGTGCTTTTTTGGTTACAAGTTATTGTTTGTTAAAAAAAAAAAAAAAAAGTATGACCTGATAGACAGATAGTGATAGTAATCTTATCTCTCAATTAAGTTGAAGTACAAGTTGAAATATAGCCACAGTAAAAGAAATTAAATAAAATTGTGTAATCATAAAATTTATATTCCTAATCCATTCCTTGTATTGCAGTTACTGATATTTGAGCTATCAAGCAGGAGAATACTTTGAATTCTGAGAATACTTTGAATTTGTATATTTGAATGTTCAATATGAAATTTTAAAGGGGATTGATAGGATTTAATCAATCTGTTTATCCATGCCAGCAACGAGTCTATTTTACTGTCACCAATGATATCTAACATGTTAATACCGAACATGTGAGAGGTCTATCGAAATTTGTTTTGCAGTCTGAATATTTACTCCACCGATTGAGATATATCTACTCCTACAATAATGAAGATAAAACTTTTCATATCACAACTAAAATCACAACTATTACAACACAACACATGTGGCACATGAGATGTCAATTGGTAAATGGATACACATTAATAATGATTTATCTCATCTATCTATGTATCCACTCACCAATAAAATGTACATGATGAGACTATCAAAAATAAAATAAAATAAAATAAAATAAAAAAAAATAAAATTAGATCATCAATAAATCTTTAATATAATTTAGAAGTAGTTATATATAATCAGATAATTAAATATATTATAGTAATCCTTAAACCTCGGTATTTTTAGTCAACTGAGTCATTCACTTGCCTTAATCAATTTATTCAGCCACTTACCATATGCATCCTGTAGTTTCTGTGAAGTAAACTAAAATAGGAGGAAGATTAGATTTTACTATCGAATTTGACTTTTCGTTTTAAACTCTGTGGTCTGACTTCTCGATCTGTAGATAAATTGATGAAGAGGGGAAGGAAAATTTTTTGTCATCTTAAATCTCAATTGAAATTATAAAGTATAGACGCGTCAAAAGCTATAAAGTATAGAAAAAATTAAGAAGCAAGAAAAAATTATGTAGGTAAAAAACCAAGCTAAACAAATTACTTTGAGAAGCCACTCAAAAAAAAAAAAAAAAAAAAAATTGAGAGAAGAAATGATGAATCGTCAGTTTAATAAATAATTAGATTTAGAAATATAATTACGATAAAATTGTTTTTATATTAAATCAATAAAGATAATATGGATATTTTAGAAGATTTACCAAGCCTCCTAAGATTTTTTAATTTTTTTTGGAAACACCTCCTAAGAAAATTTTGTAAAATTACTTTAGAAGAATCAAAGAATCAAAAGAATAACAAACATTTTAAATAATGTGCTTCTTAAAATTATTGTCAAATCAATTAAATAAGTAAACAACTTAACAACTTTGTATCACATTACTTTGAAAAACAATAACAAACATTTTAGAAATTTAATTTAAGAAAAAAGAAAGCAAAATTTGACCATTTAACCATGTAACCATGTAACACAAGCTTGGTAATTACGAAGAGATATTTTGAGGCAAGAAGAGGTTGGTTTTTTTTTTTGAAAAATGAAATAAATGCTGTGTACGTAATGAGTATTTGAGAAGAACAAATGTTTTTTTTTTTTTTTACAGAAAAAGAAAAAGAAAAAAAGAAATGATTTATTATCTCCCCATAGAATGATGAAAATGATACAACATAAGCATGCATACATGCATAGATCGAGGTACAAAAATCTGAAACTTCTCAAACCAACTTTAATTTGACGTAGGAATCCTACTTGAGGAGATCTAAAAAAACATTTAAAAAACTTACCACAAACACAAATCATAATACTTAACTCTAAGGAGATCGGTGCAAGATTTCACAGGATAGTGTTGTGTATATCAAATACACAAGATACAGAATTTAGGAGAAATAAGAGAAGAAAGTAGGAAAGGGATTATTCATATCTTCAACATAATCTCAATACAATTGCATCCAGCTATTTATAGGCTGAAGATGCAGTGAAAGAGCTTGTAAATAACAACAACAAAGGAAACAATTACTGATGAAACGAAATAACAGGGAACTGCACCACTCACGTAATTGTGGTATTGCTCCACTCATACAATCATGGTCATGGTTCACCCATGAATTCCCCACTTATCAATACAACTAACAATAACTAATAACAACTGCTATCACGTTGAGGAGAATGTGTGTGCCTCACCACCCATGTCGCATGAACCGTAACAGATAGTTGGAAGAACTACTTGTGGCCAAAGACGCTACGAGTAGACGATCCATCATCTTTTTTGGGTTTTCTTGATGTTGATTTCTCAGTGTTTTCATCCTTTTTCAATGTATTAACGGGTCCGAAGTTTCCACGAGTAGACGATCCATCATCCTTTTTTGGATACTGTGGCTGTGAGGTAACAACAGATGATGAATTCTTTTTTCCTTGGCTCGATTTAGGGTCTGGCTGTTTCGGTGCCATAGTTTCCCTAGTGTCCTGTGATGATCTATTTTTTCCATGTTTAGCTCCAGGAGGAGAATTGACGTTGGAGGTGCCACTTTGATCAGTTGCTGCATGAACAACTTTTGGAGCTGTAGTTGCCCCACCTGGCTTATCAATACTCAGGCCGAATTGTCTCCGAGGAGTAGAAGAGCTCTCCGTAGCAGGTGGTTTAGATTTTCCCATTCCGGAACTCATATATATACGGTGAGTCTTTCTCTAGTATTTCTTCTTCTCTCTTGTTAATACATGGGGCTTAGGGATATCTCATCTGTGCTCACATTCACTCTTAATTTATAGATAGAAGATGATGACTTGATGGAGAGTTGATACACACATCTATATATTCAATAGAAATATAATGTGTGTAAACCACTTGTCTCTACGTTTATTTTTTTTATATACCATTTATAGTGGCGACGACTCGTCATCTATCTTCACGTTAATTATATATAGATGATGGACATGTTAAACATTAAATCTTAATTCTTAAATACATTGTTAGGAGTTTATCTAATAACTTAAACTTTTGCATTTAGTGGTTATTAGGGCAGGGTCTAAAGAGTTCGAATTGTCCCTCACTTGTATCAGAACGTGTAAGACATGTATTGTTGATAAAACTTTTCCAACTAGATGATTGTACACATTCCTATATACATATAACATTTGATTATATGTTATACGAATAAGATTTGAACAAAACATAAACATGCAAGTTATTCATATTTGAATGCACATAATGAAATCATGGGTTGGAGTCGTTAATTAACTTCACTCCCAACTCTCAAATTAGTACCGGCTGTGATTACAGTTACTTCTTCGTTTTATGTAATATAAATAATCGTAGTGCTATAGCTTATTGACTGGTTCTTCGCATGCATGCATATAAAGAAGCAATCCTACTATAAATCATGTACGGTACTGCTATTGTATAACTGAAATTTTCATAAATAAGTAATATTCTAAGCTTTTATTGGTATTATGAAAATAAGTATGCTCGAGTAATTCACCTTGTAAGACCTCTTCACGACACCCTAAAATGAAGCATGCCCTTTAGGAGCTTAAATTAATAAAGAGTAATGCTAGATATCACAACTAAAATCACAACTATTACAACACAACACATGTGGCACATGAGGTGTCAATTGGTGAGTGGATACATATTAATAATGATTTATCTCATCTATCTATGTATCCACTCATCAATTGACACATCATGTGCCACATGTGTTGTGTTGTAATAGTTGTGATTTTAGTTGTGATATCTAGCATTACTCATTAATAAATTATATTGATCAGATCAAGTGTACATACTAATTATATACGGGTTAATTGCACTAACTTACCCTTAGTTTATTAAATATAGCAATATTTTAAGAAGATACTCTAAATTAATACAAACACCCCCTTCTATCAAGTTAATCCGTTAACTATAACAGTTGACTAACATTGACCCTTGGAAATCCAAATATACCCTTGCCATATCATCTCAAACATAAATGATTTTTTAATTAAAATTAAAAAATCAATTTAAAAAAAAAAAAAAAAAAGATAATCTACTAAGAGAACAAGAGATCTTTGATGATCTCCTACTTACTGGAAGAGATTTTCACCGATCTCGGAGATTGATTTCCTGCAATTCGCAGAGGAACCTGGAGGCTCCTCCCCGAATTAAGGATGTTTCCGCTGATGGTCGATATATTATCTTTTTTTTTTTTTTTTTTAATTAACAATATTTTATGTTTGAGATAATGTGGCAATAGTATATTTGGTTTCCATAGGTCAAGGTTAGTCAACCGTTAAAGTTAACGGATTGACTTGATGACAGGGGTGTTTGTGTTAATTTATGACATCTTTTTGAAATCTTGCTAAATTCAATAGTGTAAGGGTAAGTTAGTGCAATTAACCCATTATATACACATATAGTGTTTCTCTAGTAGGAACTTGCATGACGATTTGTGAGCACCCAAATGAAATTTATTAAAAAAAATTTAGGAATAATCTCACCAGCATACTTGTTGCTTAAATAAATATTAATTTATTATTTATTGCATATGTTCTTATTATATTATTTGACTAAAAAAAACTTTATTGTTTTAAGTTGGATTAAAATAGTATCTCTAAACCTTTACCTATTAAGTTTTACTGGTGAATAATAAGAGTATTTTGGTACTTTTATATTCAAATAGTACGTTTTAATTTATAGACATTTTTTTTTAATAGATAATTTTTAGAGTAGACTTTTCAAGGAGTGGCGAGTTCATGAATCATGATCAATCATGCTTATTTAAGCATTGCGGAAGACATGGGAATCTAAGTAACGCCAGCTGAACATTAATAATTAAACATTATTAATGTGGTACAATGTGGGTACAATGTGGATTGTGTCACAAATTAATTATACTACTGGTACAATGTGGATGGTGTCTCTGCATTAATCCAGTTGGTTCATAATTTGGTCAACCAGTTCCAAGTCTACATTAGAAGATCGAAGATCGCCATTTTCGGTTTTACCACCTTCCATTCTAACCTAATCTTCGAAAAGGTATGTTTATATCTTAAAACTGAAATTAGAATATATATTTAATTTGTCAAAAAAAAAAAAAATAGAAATTAGAATATATAATAATTTAAAATTTAGGGAAATGATTGCGACTTGAACTCATAATTTGAATGTGTGGACGTGAGAGAGTTTATCAGTTATCACTAAGAATGATTGCCCTCTACCACCAATCCACATTGAACGATAGTCAATGGATTATTGATAAAATTAAAATATTTGGTAGTGTTAATTTTTTTTTTTTTGAAATATTATGATACGAAGTGGGTAGAGTTGCATGGTCACAAGCATGCAATGGTAGGAAGGCATACAAGATAGTTGATTAGCGGGAGTGGTGACCAAGTCAGAAGAAGTAATCGTGGGTTGTTATGAAGATGCCAGTTGTGATGTTAATTGTTGGAGTTGGCTAGTTGATTTAGTTAAGTACCAGGTAGTGGTCGTCAATAACAAAGAGCGAACCATGTGATCCTCCTATTTCTTTGTTATCTTTTTTAACGCATTGTATATAGCCAGTTGAATTCAATAAAAGGATCGACAATTATAATCCAATTATCTTTCCTTACTTCTCTATCTGTCAAGTATCCTCTGTTTCTTACCTGTATTTTCTCTTCTTCACTACATACCTCACTTGTAGCAAGGAATTATATTTATTTATAACAACTTTATATTTATTTATTTGGCGTCAAAAGCAATTATTCAAACAAGAAATGCTGCCATGCAATTGTCACCAAAGAAATGCATTGACCCAATTTGCAGAAACTTATATTTTACAACCAAAGAAAGCAAAAGTTCACCGTCCACGGCCAACTGCTATTTTCATTATTTCTATGTAGCAGTTTTATATAAAAGAATTTCACTTGTGTTGAATACACCCACTCCTATTTTTCCTCCTTTTCTTTTTTCTCTATCTACAACGCTTCTATTAATTTCCTCCTCTTTATTATCCCAACCAAACAAAATATAAGATACAAGTATGTCTAACAAATTGATTACAAAAGAAAAAGAAAAAGAAAAAAACACCCAACCCCCTTTTCCGTTTCTTTTAGACTTACACCTTTCGGGTTCGGGTTTTGATCGGCTTTAACTTCAATCCCATGCTTTCTGGTGAAAGAAGCTCCGGTGAGATGCAACACGGACTCAATGGGCTTCTTGGATTGACACTTTGAGTTGGCCTGTACAATCCAAATCCCATGAGAAAATACTCTATAGGTATCAACATGGCATGAGGTTGCTCCTCTGTCACCATTGATCCACATGCCTGAACCTGTACATTGCAAAAGCAAAATTGAAAATCATGAATACTGGAAAGTCATAACACAATGGACGTAAGACCTGTCACTACATACCTCAACCAAGGCAAATTAAAATCTCATCATATTACAATAATTCAAGGTTTAAGAGAGGGGATATGACTCCAATCTATTAGCCCCCGATCTATTTATATTTACCTTTTTAAAATTTTGATTTAATTATATTAATTATATTAATTTTTATTTATTTATTTTCAGAACTACCTTTTTACTTATTTTACAAATAGAAGAATTATTTAAAAACCCAGAGACCCTCATAATGCGCAAGTATTGTCTCACATTAATTACGCAATTTGTTTAATATATGTTTATGGTCAACCATTAGAGTACAAGAGTCATATAATAAGTCAGAATTACTTGTCGTACAGTTTTCCGATCCAGATCAACACCCAAAGAGCCCTCTTGAAGGGATCCAAGTCATTTAATATATAAGGTTCGAATATTTAAGTCATGATTGATACTCTTAGCAAAATCACCACTAGTTCAATAGTTCCGGAGTCAAATTTTTTTACTTAAAACGTTAATACAACATTTTCCTTATCATATCAAGAGCTGACTTGCATAAGTGTTCTATCACCACTCTCTTAAATTGAAAGCATGTTTCGCATCGCAGTTTTACACCACAATATACCAGTACAATCAACTTACTATACTAGAAAATCTTTGATAAGTAGTTCTGTATTTTATTTTATTTTTAGTCATTTTGATTAATTCGGAGGAGGAGAAGAGGGACACGATTCGAAGTTTCGAACCCACAATTTTAATGATGTAGCAGTGAGGGGCACTATACTGGAACAATCCCATTTCGTCAAAACCGAATGGAGGGGTTGTATGAAGAATGACTGGATGAGTATGGGCATTTTGTGAAAAAGTGGGGTTTTTATAGGTAGTGAGGGTCTACTAGCACCACTTGTCATTCTTAAGCCTAAGGATGTGATAGATGGGCCATTCCTGTCTGGACCTTATATATCCTTTCTATAGTACCCATTTCTAGTTCTACACTCAGCGTAGCCCCAATTTCTTATCATTTTACATCTGTCTCCTAGGTAAAACCTAAGTTTGTACAGGTCTCAAATGCTATTCAGGGATGTTCGTGCTAAAACGGAGGAATTTGGGGGTCAAAATAGAGTTTTAGGAGAAAGAAGAAGCAAGAAGCATTTGCGCAGTAAGTGTGCACGTTGGTACCATGCATAAACAGTGTATCTCAAACTGATTCCGGAAAAGATGAGAGAGAAAGTAAGAGAGAAAGGCTCTGGTCCAAGCAGGTTTGCGGGTAGGAGAGATTTCAGAGACAGCATTTTCTCCATTTAAGTTGATAATCTGAACCCAATTGTGGAAGTAGCAGGCTTGTGGGGGGTTTTTAAGCCATTTGGGAGGGTAAAAAGATATCTTCAAGTCAACGAAGATAAATTCTCGGAGGAGTTGCTATGCCTTCTTCCGATTTTCGATGTTAGAGGAAGCCAAAAGAGTAGCAGGTTTGACAAACGGGATGCATATCTATGGAAGACCTATTATCATCAAAATCGTAGAGGCGGGGTGGAGTAAGCGCAGAGAATCGTTATCATGGAATGATAAAAAGAATGTTGAAGAGGACTTGAAAGGAGGTTATTTCAGAGACAAATCGTTTCATCAAAGTTAAAGCGATAGAGGTACATTTGCAGAAGTGGTAAGAAAAGGCCAAAGTAAGCAGGGAGGGAAGGGCCCAGACCTCTTCAAGCAGAAGGCGACTCTACAAGAAGGCCAGGAGACTAGGTTGAAATGAGATACTCTTTTGAATGATGATGGATGGCTGGCCAGGGGTTCAGTGGGGGTGTTGAGGGATTTTTCTTCCTTAAGAAATGTGGTCAGAAGATTAAGAGATAAAGGAATTTCCTTCTCCTCTTGCTACATAGGAGATAAGAATATTCTATGGTCGTTTGAAACGCAGAAGAAGTGTGAGGATTTCATTTCTAATTGGTTTTTTTTGGGATGACTGCTTCTGGGAGATGGGAAGGTGGTCGTAGACACATACCTGTCAAGCAAGGCTCTCTTAGGTCAATATCTTAGGGGTTTCTCTTAGTTGCTGGGGTGTATCTTTTTTCAAGAAAATGGGCAATGTCTTAGGTGAATTCCTAATGTGTGATTCAGACATTTCTCAGAGGTCACGTTTGGATGAAAGAAGAATTTTAGCGTTGATCCCGTATGGTTTAGGTTGCCTGACTTTAATTCAGATAGATGATGGCAGAAGGATCTTCTCTGTTTTGGTGGTGAAGGATTTCAATCCTGTGGCCAGAGAATGGTTGGTAAGGCAACCAGGGCTGGAGAAGGGGGTCACTCTAGCTAATTCAAATTCTATACCAAAAAGGGTACACTACAACAAATTAGGTCTACCGCAACACGCAATGTGTGTTGTGAAAACTTTTCGCAACATGCCTTGCCTGTTGTTGATACGCCTGTTGCCAAAAGATGATATGCATTTTACAACTTACACCGCGTGTTGTCGTAGATATAATAACAACATGAAGCACGTGTTGTTATAACTAATGACAACGTCTATGTATGTTGTCGTAGATATTTGTAACAACGCACCTTGTTCGTTTTCAAAAATATTTATGGCAACACGCACTGTACATAAATGTCTATAACAACACGCGTTGTGTTGCTGTAGATAAGTACCGCAACAAATGCAGTACGTTGCGGTAGATGTTAACACTCCGTCGTCGCCATCCGGCCACCCGACGTCGTCCGGCAACCCACCTCTGTCACCACCGGCCGTCCGACCACCCGACGCCGTCCGGTAACCCACCTCCATCGCCGCCGGCCGTTCGGCAACTCACAGTCGCCACCGTCCGGCCACCCACAATTGTTGTCGTCTGTCAACCATCCGGCCACCAACCGCCGTCCGTCGTCCGTCGTCCGGCCACGACTGTCGCCTCCGGCCACCCACCGCTGCCTCCATCCACTTCTGATAATAATGAAAATTAATTGTCATTAGTGGGAATTGAACTTGAGACCTCAAGTCAATAATTGAAAGTCTTTACCACTTGACTACAAGACTTGTTGTGTTAACAATTGAACAAGATTTATATATGAGTTGTTAGAAAGAAAAAAAAAAATCTTTGTTAGATAAATTTAAATTTATTCAACTAATCAAAATTCTAATTTCTACGATTAACATATATTAAAAAATATTTATTGAAACTTTTAATAAAATTATATTTTTAACAACATATATAGTCGAGTTATTGGTCAATACTCTATGGTCACGTCTGGTTACATGGTGGAATGGTAATCAGAATGGTAATGAGAATGAGAATAATAATGGAATGGAATGGAATGGAAAGGAAAGGAAAGGAAAGAAAAACTAAGTTTTTTGTTTGGTTGGAACTTTAGAATTAGTGTCTGAATCAGTATTATTTTGTTTGGTTAACAACGGAATGGAATTGAGTTAACTGTATTTTGACCAAAATACCCCTAGTTATAAAACATTCATTTTTTTTTTGAAAAAGCAGACTGAAACATTCATAATAACATGATATATTATGGATAATAATAATAAAATATAAAAGTATATTATATATATAATTATATATTATTTAATAAAATAATATATTATATATATATAATATATAATATATAATACATATAATAATATATATATTATATAATATAATATATATAATTTATAATTTACAATATATATATTATATTATAGAATATATATAATAATATATTTATATAATATAAATATATAATATATACCCCTAATTATAAAACATTCATAATAACATGATATATTATGGATAATAATAATAAAATATAAAAGTATATTATATATATAATATATAATAGATTTCTATGGCTGAATTGAATAAAAATAAATAACTAAATATTTAAATAATGAATTTTAGTCAAAATTTTAAGTTTTTTAATGTAGCGTAACCACCCTAATAATTATGTTATTGCTATATATCTGTCTATATTGCTACAGTAAACATCCTTTAATAATATAAATAAAATGATCAAATATTAAATTTTTATTTTTATCTATTTAGATTAAATTAATTAGTATAAAAAAAATAATGAGTATTAAAAACACCGTATTTTGAAAATGAATATTTAGTTATTTTTAACAACATGCATAATCTAGTTGTAAAAACTCCGAGTTTCGACAACATTAAAACAAAGTATGTTGTTAAAGATAAGTCTATGACAACAATAAGATTGGTGTGTTGCAGAATATGTTACTTTTAACAACATAAGTAAGTGCGTGTTGCGAAAAACACATTTTTAACAACAAGCAAAGCTGCGCGTTGCGGAAGATAAACCCTTTTAACAACGTGCAGATTGCGTGTTGTAAAATGTAGGAAATTTAGCAACATGCAAGTCTGCGTGTTGCGAAACTCAAGACATTTAACAACATACAGGTTTGTGTGTTGTGAAATGCAAGAAATTTAACAACATGCAAATTTGCGTGTTGTGAAAAACTAATAGTTTAACAACATGCGAACTTGTGTGTTGTGAAAGACAAGTCGTTTAACAACTTGCGTAAAATGTGTGTTGTCATATATTGTGATTTTTTAACAAGTCGCATTGCGTGTTGTAATACGTAACCTTTCGCAACATTTATCAGTTATACGTTGCAATATGTCTCCCATTATTGACTACTTACGCATGTGTGTTGTTGTAAATCACTTCCACAACATGCATTTTTCGCGCGTTGCGATATGTGACTTTTGGCAACATTTACCTGATGTATGTTGCTAATTGAATGTTGTCTTAGACTGTTTTTCTTGTGGTGGTACGTTTAGACATTGTGTACAAAAAATGTCCTGCAACAGTCCCTTCCTTAGCCAAAGGCCCAAAAAGGCTATATGATAAGGATCAGAGGCAATCCGGGTCTCAAGACATAGGGGTTAGTGAACTAAGGAAGGTTCTAACTCTTTCCCAGAGCAGACATGCTGAAGAAAAGATGATGCAAAATAGATTTCACTATCGTATTTGGGACGCTTAGAGCACGAACCTGGCACGGTTCCGGTTCCAGTTCCGGTTCCAAACCGGCGGTTCCGGTTCCGGTTCCGGTTCCATGGTTTGGTGGAACCGGAACCGGCGGTTTGAACCTTTTTTTTCTTTTCTTTTTTTTTAATTAAAATTTTTTTTTAATTAAAAAAAAAAAAAAAAAAAAAGACTTATAAGTTCTAACTTGATTGTAACTTATAAGTTGTAGATTGTAATTGAATAAAATAAAATATATAAATGACAAATTACAAAATTAAATTAAATTCATTGGGTTATTATTTGAATAAAATAAATAAATTACAAATTACAAAATTAAATTAAAATAAAACTAAACAAAATGACAAATTACAATTTACATTTCATTGGGTATTTGGAAATTGAGTCACCCAAATTTTAAAAATAACATAAAATAAATAAATGACAACTTACAAAATTAAATTAAAAAAAAAACAAAAAAAAATAATATGTAAACTTATTACTTATTAGCCTTGCACTTAATTTTTACCACAATTAAGTTGCCTACGTATCCTCTTGGGGGGGGTTTAGAGGAATCAAAGGCCACGTAGTTCTCTTACCTTTTATTCTTTTATTACAGGTTTGGTGATGACGTGGAGTCGTGGACTAGTTTTTATTACAGGTTTGCTATTCGCCTATTCCGGCTCCACTGCTCCAGTTGTTCCACCGCCACAGTAGAAACTGGTGTTGAAAAAATATTTTTGGCTATCGTAGCCATGATTGGATAATACTCTGTAGCTTCATTCCAATATTTTAAAATATCAAATGCTTATGTAAACTCACAAGAAGAAGCTAGATAAGATTCAAGCTCGGTATACGAACCGGAGCTTGATGAAGAACATCTTGGTTTTTTGGTTTTTTTTAATAATATACTATACCCTAAATTCAAAAATCCAGAGGAGGATGATGGAGGCTGAGATGCAGTTTGTGTTCGTGTAACATCTATGTTCGGTGAGGATCCATACAATGTAACATATTCATCATATAAACTATACAATAATTTCTTAACTCTACCACAACACGCATCAACATCATATTCAATATTTAAACCTTTTTTGCCATAATAACCTTCTAGATAATAAGACAAAGATTGTAATTTACAATGTGGATCAAAAACCATAGCAATCAAATAAATATTTGGAAACTCCTCATAATAATTTAACCATTTTGCCTTCATAGCACTAACGGCTTCCGCTATCGCTGGGTCAGATTCACAATAAAAAAATGCACCAGCAACATTAATACTCTTAATAATAAATAAATGTGTTGTAGGAAAATAAATACTAGATAATTGTTTTGTAGCATTATGAAATTTTTTTAACAAATTGAAAACATTGTAACAAGCATCCCAATGAGTTTCAAAAAGTTCAATGGTAGGAACATGAAATTGAATAAAAGAAACTAATAAATCCATATACTCATAACTTTGAGCAAGCATTTTATAAGTAGAATTCCAACGTGTTGGAATATCACGAGCAAATTCAACGACACGTCTACCATTTTGTTTACAATATCTTGCCCATGCTTTCATTGTAGAAGGATGTTTCCATAAAAACATTAGGGCTTTTCTAATAGATAGAATAAAATCTCCAAGAGTTTCTAATCCTTTTTGAACACATATATTTAAAACATGGCAAGCACACCTTTGATGAAAAAATGTACCACCAAGAAAGGGTTTGCATAAATCAATTAAAGATGGAATAGCAGCGGTATTGGCAGAAGCATTATCAAAACCAATTGCAAAAATTTTGTTTTCAATATTATACTCTGAAAAAATAATTCTAAGCTGTCTATAAATATTCTGAGCAGTGTGTGCATCATCAAAAACTCTAAATGTAAGAATTCTTTTTTGGATAGTCCATACATTATCTATATAATGGCAAGTGACACCCAAGTATGAATGCGATTGCCAATGGTCAGTCCATATGTCGGCACATACGGTAACACGACCATTATATTTTTCAAAATATTTTTCTAACTTTTTTTTCTCTCTCGAATAAATCTTTTCAAGTGTTTGTGTGAGCGTGGATCTAGGGACACGGCATGCAGCAGGGTTTAATGCTTGTCGACAATAGTTAACAAAACCAACCCTTTTACCAAAACTGAATGATAAGTGTTCTACTGCTACCATCCTAGCTAATTCTTCTCTATTTTGTTCATCAGTATAACGAAATAATTGTTGGTTAGGAGTAGCATACCTGGGAATTTGTGATTGTGACCTCATTCTGGTCATTGCGTCTGGATGTTTGGTTTCAATATGCTTCCAATAAGTGCCATATCCTCCGGATTTGCTCCATTTATATGTTTTGGTGCAGTAATTGCAAGCCGCTACATAGTTCCCATCTTCTTTCCTAACTTTCTTCATATGTTTGGCGAAGAGATCAGATTTGTTCTGCTTCTGTATCAGATCTTCCTCCTCTTGTTGTTCCACTTCCGGTTGATCATAATACAAATCTGGAGGTGTATCAATATCAGGCATATTTTCTGACTGGCTTGTCAAATTAGGGGTGGTGTCATTGGGATTGGGTTCATAAATTATTAGAGAGGGAGTAGGACAGTTTAGGCCTAGGTCTTCAGCATAGGCCCGACGTTGCAGATATTCGTGATAGTTGGGGTTGTTATGATTGAGATTATCGATCATAGTACCCTTACCTTTCATCGAAATCGAACGCCTAGGACCGTCACGGCTGTGACCCCTTCCATTTCAACTTTCACTTCCACTTGCCATTTAAAAATAAATTTGGGAGAGAATTGGAAACTTAGAACTTAGAACTTAGAAGAGTAATAGTATTAGACTATTAGTAGAATAGTAGGTACTATGTAGTAAAGTACAAAAGTAGTAAACTAGTGATTGCAAATAAATGAAAATGAAATTGGAAACTTAGTAATTGACTAATTGGAAATTAAATAAATTGGAAATAAGATTAATTGCAAATAAAATAAATTGAAAATAAAATATATTGGAAATAAAATAAATTGCAAATAAAATAAATTGGAGATAAAATAAATTCGAAATAAAATAAATTGTAAATAAAATAAATTGCAAATAAAATTAATTTCAAATAAAACAATTACAAAATGAAATAAATATTAAAAACCTTGGAAACTTGGAGAGTTGTTGGATTGAGAGACTTGAGAGTGTTGGAGAGAAATTAGAATTAGAGAATAGAGAGAATTGAGAAGAAATTGGTGTGAGGAAAAATGAAAGGGGGGGGGGGGTGAACCACCCGGTTCCTCAAACCTTAGAACCGGAACCAGAACCGGCCTCCTTTGGTTCCGGTTCCGGTTCCGGTTCCGATTCCGATTCTGGTTCAAGTTCGAGTTCGAGTTCGAGTTCGGGTTCGGGTTCGGTTCCACGGTTCGAACCCGAACCGTGCCAGGTCTAACAAAAAACGAGTCTAACTTCGTAGGGGTATAACTTTTGCATGCGGGCTCAGAATTACTATTATAATATGTTTTCAGAAAACCCATGACGAGCTCTACAATTTATCACCAAAACTTCGTTTCCCGTGATTAGGCTTGGAATAGGCCCAAAAAAGGCTGTTTAGATTGTTGTGCGGGCACTTAAAATTTCTTGTGCGACAATTAGTGTTTTCTTCCTTTTTTCGGTTAAGATTAGTTTTAGGGTTTGTTTTTAGTTTTATTTGGGATTTTTTTTCCCGATTTAATTGAATTGTTTTAAGAGACTAGGAGTTTATTTCGTTACCTATTTAATAGAAAATATTAGGGTTTGAAATTCAGATTGTTGGAATAAAAATTAAAACTTGAGCTTTTGCTATGAAATTCTTCTTTTTCTTGGCATTCTTCGAATCAATAGAGACAAGAAATCTTGTTGCTCGATTGTGTGTGAATTTATGGACTCAAGTCTCTTCCGCCTACATCAAAAGATAAGTGAGAGAGATGCCCATTTCATTCATCAACGTTATTGTCATCCTAGGAAATATGGCGCCTCTCCCAAGGTGATTAAAACCAAAGAAAAGAAGATTTACATGAGAAAGTCAAGAATCCTTCCTTCTTCCATTTATGACCCCAAAGCTAAGCTAAACTTAGACAAAAGAAGAGTTGACCCTTCTTGTGGAGGTAGCAGTGGAGGCTCAGATTCATCTTCTTTTGAACAAGAGTCAAGACAGAGGCAGTTTAGTAACTCAATTTTCTTTAAAGGTGACAACTCTAAAATCTATGAAGGGCTTCCAAAAGGGGTCCATGAATTGGATATATGAGCTGGTCATGATAAGATTGATGATCCAGCTGATGTCCAAATAAGCTTTAGTCCTAAAAGCCCAACTTTAAGGGATAAGGCCAATCCAAGTGAAGCCTAAGTGGAAGTCTCAGGTAAAGTTTTTGACACCTCTAATGGATATGAAGTTGGTAATGATTGATAGCCGTGTGGAGGATTTCTCAATGGTTAGCTCTTTAGTGCCATTCTTATCTGAGATAGAGGAATGGGAGGTTGCTCATAGTCCTGCTTCCCTTTCTTTACCCTCAAAAAGAAGAAACAGGAAGAAGACTAACTTGTCTAAGACCCATAGTATGAAAACAAGGTAATAAAGATGAGAAGTTTGTGGAAGCAGTTTCAGGGGTGGAGAAAAATATCAGTCGATAGAACCTTGATGAAGAGATAGCCAAAGTGATTGAAAAGGGTGTGTCTCTTTGTGTTGATCTCAATAGGTCCAAGGTTTTAATAGGGGATACAAAGGTTTGGAGCTTGGATGAGGAGATAGCTAAGGTGGTAGAAACAGGAATAGCCTTAGGTTTCTACTTCAATTTTAAACAAAATAGAGTCGTTGAGGAGATTACAAGGAGAGAGGTCGAAGATATAGTCAGGTTCTAAGATTTAGAGAAATAAGTTAGGTGCTTTGATCGAGTTTGTTGTTGGGGTCTCTTTAGCTTTTCAATGTTAGCGCTGTCTTGGAATGTTAGAAGTTTGAGGAAGGAAGAAAAGAGAAGAGTGGTTCGTAACATGGTCTTTCTTCATAAACCAAGGCTCATTTTTCTTCAATAAACTAAGTTAGGGCTGTTTGACGGTAGAATTATCAAAGCCTTGGGGGGTTCGTTGCTTTCTGCAGGTGTTAGAGTTGATGCGGAAGGTTCGGCAGGGGGGTGGGTTTGATAATGCTGTGGAATGATGATCTTTTTAGGTTGGTTCTTGCATTTCAAACCAACATGCATCATCTTGGTAGGGGAGTTGATCTTGGTAAAAAACAAAACTGTAGTGTTCTACAATGTCTATGCCCCTAATATGGAGTGTGACAAGAAGAGGTTGTGGGACTTCATCATCAATTCACAAGCCTTTTTTCCTTATCCATGGTGTATAGGATGAGACTTTAATACGATCTTAGATTCTTCTAAAAGAAAATGTGGTTTGTGCAATGCCAATTCGATGAGAAATTTCAACTATTTTCTGCTCAAAGCAAATGTGGTTAACATCCCGTTGCAAGGTTGCACCTTCACGTGGTCTGATCATAGGGAGAGAGCATCTTAGGCTAGGTTGGATCGTTTTTTGATCTCCCATATGTTGTTGTCCTGGTTTCCAAAGTTGTGCCAAAATGTTTGCCTAAAAACTTATCGGACCACAATGCGATTATCATTGGGGAGCAAGCCGTTGATTCGAGCCCCTGCCTTTTTTGGGTTTACAATACTTGGTTAGAAGATAAATATATGATAAAAGATGCCATGAAAGGGTGGAATGATAGGAAGGTGGTTATTCGAAAGGTTTGTAGTTGTATTTAAAAGCCAAGGCAACCAAAGCCAATATGAAAAAATGGATTGCAACAGGAAAAAAAGAAATCAGATCATCCAAAATTCTGGAATTAAAGTTAGTTGAGATAGAAGTTACGACTAGTAAGGAGGGTTGGTCTCAGTCTTTAAGAAACGACCGTACTAGTCTGATTTCGGATCTTTAGAGGTCCTTAAGATAGGAAGAACAGATTTGGAGACAGAAATCTTGTATGAAGTGGTTATTGGAGGGCGATAAGAATACGAGGTTTTTCATAATGTCTATAATTCTAGGAGAAGATCTAATTATATTGGTGAGTTGGTGTTGGATGGTATAGTTTTCAAAGATCCTTCTCAGATGAAAATTGGTGTGGCTAAGTATTTACGTGATCAATTTAAGAAGTCCTATGTGACAAATGTGGAGATATATAGTCTTAACTTGAAGCAATTATCGGTGGAGGAAAGGGAGAGCATAGAGACAGAGTTTAGTGAAGAGGAAGTTTGGGCAGCCTTGTTCAAATGTGATGGCAATAGAGCTCCGGGCCTGGAAGGATTGAATATGAATATTTTAAAGACAAACTGGGAGACTATAAAGCTAGATTTCATGCAATTCATTTCTGAATTTTACAGAGACAGTATTATCATCAAGGAGTTAAATTCTATGTTTGTGGCCCACATTCCGAATATAAACAAACTGGTCTCCCTAAAAGGCTTTAGACCTATTAGTTTGGTGGAGTCCTTGTATAAATTGCTTGCAAAGGTACTAGCAATCTGTCATAAGAAGGTCATGAATTCGGTCATCGGTGAAACTTAAATGGCCTTCATCAAGAATCGTCAGATTATGAATAACTTTGTAATTGCTAACGAGATTATAGAAGAGGGACAAAGTTGGAGGGCTTTTAATCAAACTAGACTTTGAGAAAGCCTATGACATTGTTGATCATATGTTTTTAATCTCAATGTTGAAAGGAATGAGATTTGGGAATAGATGGATCGAATGGAATAACAGTTGTGTCACAACTCCCTCTCTCTCAGTGCTTGTTAATGGGAGTTCGATGGAACAATTCGAAATTCAAAATTCAAAATTCAAAAAGGGCTTCGACAAAGGGATCCGTTATCACCTTTTCTTTTCGATATAGTTATTGAAGCCATGCACAGTGTTCTTCAAAGGGCATCTGAATTGAACATGTTGAGAGGAGTGGCCTTTGGCATGGAAAGGATACAAGTTTCCCACCTTCAGTTTGCCAATGACATGATTGTTTTCTTAGAACCCTCCAAGGATTATCTCCTCTCTCTGAAAAGGATTCTACGATGTTTTGAAATTGTGTCAGGGCTAAGGGTAAATATCCATAAATCCTACATTGTTAGAGTAGGTAATAGGGACTTTCCGGAGGAGAATTGGGATCACGTTTTTAGATGTAGGAAAGTTTCATTGCCAATTACTTATCTTGGCCTGCCTTTTAAAGCTAATCCTGGATCCAAATGCTTTGGGAATCCCGTAGTCCAAAAGATTGAGCAACATCTAACTCCTTGAAAAATGAAATTCCTCTCGAAAGGAGGCAGATTGGTATTGATAAAGGCAGCGCTTTCAAGTGTTCCTACTTACTTCAAGTCGGTTTTTAAAATACCGGTTGGGATCGCTAACAAGATTGAGAAGCTTCAACGTAATTTCTTCTGGGGTGATGGTGTTGACAAAAAGAAAGTCCATACGGCTAATAGGGAAATAGTTTGTAAGAGTAAACATAATGGTGGTCTGGGGATAGGCCAGATGCTCGGCAAAAATATGAGTCTTCTAACTGAATGGGTTTGGTGCTTTGGTACAGAGACTACATCTCTTTAGAAAAAAGTTGTTTGTGCTAAATATGGAGTGGATTCGAATTAGTTAAGATGGAATTATCAAAGCTCTTCTCAACCTTCGTCCTTTGTTAAGAATGTTATGAGCCTCTTTGAGTTGGGATCCCCTTCTGCTACATGTTTGTTTGCTGGCATTCGAGTTATTATAGGCATGGGAGATTAGGCTAACTTTTGGAAAGACATTTGCTGGGATTTGATAGCTTTGAAGGAGGCTTTTCCAAGGATCTATGCTCTCTCCAAAATGAAGAATGGGAAAGTGCTTTATTTTGGGAGATGGCATGGTAAGATTTGGGAGTGGGATATTCCATTGAGGTGCCCTTTGTTTGGTTAGGAAACAGAGTAGTGGAGAAGCTTGTTGTTAGCTTTGGAGTGTATCCAAGTTCGAAGTTGGGCAAGTGACAAAATAGCTTGGTCCTTTTGCAAATTAGGTGTGTTTTCGGTGAACTCCTTCCGTAAATGTCTTGTAGGATCTTTTTCAGCAAATTTGTCGGGTTCTAGCTTCATCTAGAGAGGATTATGTCCTCCTAAGGTAGAAGTTTTTGCATGGCAACTTTTCAAGGGGAGAATTTTAGTGAAAGTAGTCATGTTGAGATTAGGGATGGAGTCAGTTTCGGATGCAAATTGCATGGTTTGCAAGTCTTGTTTTGAATCAACTGATCACCTCTTTATTCATTGTAATTGGTCGTGGATTGATTGTTGTGAAATCTTGTTGTAAAACACTAAACTCGTAACTGCACGAATCGAGAAGATAAGTACAGCGGCAAGTAGAGATCGTTCCCACGAGGAAAAGTGATTTATTGACTAAAACTAATTCTAATTAAAGTTAAATTAAAAGTAACCGAACGATTGTTAAGAGTTGATGCTTGAATTAAAACTAAATTAAACTAAGAAACTAAATTAATCAAAAGCAATTAAGAAGAATGTGATGTTGTGATCGAGAGATGAGAAGAACTAGGTCATCAATACTCCCCAACCATGTTTACTATATGTTTCGAATTGGTTGTGATAACAAAATATTAATCAAGTTAAGGGTTCGTTCTTATCTTTAGTATGATTGTTACCGTATGATCCTGGGATGAATTAAGTGTTCTCAATCGTAATTTACCCATAGATCAATGGTGCAAACTGCAACTGAGAACCCATTAAGTGCAAGAACTAATAAACCAAAACCTACTTGTATAAATCAATGCTAAGATCAGTTTTATCCATTCAATTGAAGATTAATTAAGATTGTGTGTAGATCAACACTCCAAACTCAATTATTAAATTATCAAAACCCTAAATTCATGCCAATGTATGATCATACATTAACAAGAATAAAGAATTAAGACTTAGAATGAATTGAATAAATCAAAACTTGAATTGATGAAAATATAATCAATTCTATCATAGAGTATTCATAGAAGTTTACATTGATTCCCTAATATGAGTTAGTTACACATGACGAAAATAACAAGAGAAGTGAAAGAAAAGACAAAACCCATCTTGGCCTTTAATGATTCCTTCAAATCTTCAATAATGAATTCTTCTTCGTCTTTGAATCTTCGATGTGTAAAGATGAATGGAAGTTGTGAGGTGATGTATAGTGATGGAGTGGTGGGGAACGGCCCCCTTGGTGGCTTGGGACCTCTCTTGGCTTTTGTCTCTCGAAATTAGGGTTCACAAGGGGTTTAGATAGGTATATATGCTAGGCTATGTCCTTAAACAACAAGGAAATCACTTCCCTGGGAACCCTACCTTTTTGGGATTTTATTTCTTTCATAATCCATTAAAATTGATTACTTATTGAAGGAAGATATGGATTAGGTGTCTACTTGCTTCCTAAGATTCCCACACATGTCCAAGAAAGTAATATTTCTCGTTCCGATAACTTGTAAAACAAATCCCGTCACTATTCATGGAATTATGACTGATCTGATCATAAAGTACTAAAGCAGGCATAACTTCTTCTAAAAATATCAGAATTGAGATCCGAAAAGTGCGCCAGAAACTAGAATTATGAGGCTTTCAATCCATAGGTAACAGGACACACAATTCAATTGCAGCTGAGAGATATGGTGCCCGCAATCTTGCTCTTTTGCACTGGACGAAATTCAACTTTTTCATTGTTTGTGCTGCGGCACGGATACATGCTCCTAGACCGCGGTCAACGCTGTGTTAAACCTCTGGAAATGACCGTGGATTGGGCCGCAGTTTGGACTCTTCTTTCTGGACCGCGGTCTATACCGTGGAAACACACTGGTATTCACCGCTGTTGGAGATGTGGTTCAGGCTCCTTGCTTGGCTTGCGGTATAGACCGCAGGACATCATCTTTTTTGCTCCTTTTCTCCAAAATAACATCCAACACCTCTTCTATGGAATGTGACCTACACATGCTCAACAAACACATAAAATACCTAATTTCACTAGAGAACAAAGCACAAATACTAGGAAATGGGGACCTAAAACATGTATAGAAATAGACTGATCATGGATCTTGTGGAAGTATTGTATGGGATGTTAATTGATACTCTCTTTTTGCGTCGTTATCAAATTGCAAGTTCAAAATTTATTTTTAAAGAAAATCCTACGCAATGTGCTATAAAGTTTGGAAAACAAGTAAAACGGTAAGCGAGGGTATCGTTCCGCGGGGAGGTGTGATTCGTCGACCATATCGAGTTCTAGCGTTTATTGAAAGCATTTTAAATAGAATGCGGATGTGGTGAGAATGGTGTGTGTGAAGTATGTACATGTGTGTGTGTGTGTGTGTGTGTGCAAGAATGGAAAATGAAAATAAATATAAATAAAAACAAAGAGAATATGGAAGGGTGAGAATGGTGTTTAAAGAGATACATAAAAGGGTGGACAGAAGAGATGTAGGATATGGACACACAAGGGTCAATAAGTTCACCATACATAAGTGCACACCTAGTGGTTGTTAAACAATGAAGTGCATCCAATTCAAGTTAAGGGTTCGTTCTTGCCTCAATTTGATTTATACCCATTCATAGAGCTAACGGTTGAAGAGTGTGCCGAGAGCCTCTCAAACACAAAACCGCAACCAACGTATGTGAATCGATTCTACAAACAAAACTACATTGAGACTCAATAATAGCTTCGTAATGTAAAATGGCAATGTGTAAGTCTAATGAATGTGGAGAGAGTGATTGTAACTCCAACCATGACTCACCTAGAGCCTCTAGAATGAGAAATTGCCAAAGTCCAATTAATAACAAGAACAATGAACCAAAACTCTTCTAATCTGACAATTTACTAGTTTCATTCATTTATTCTAGCTAATTATCCAAGACTATGCCCGGAAGGCCCTCCAAATGCACAACCCTAACTCTAATTCATTGAAATCTATCCATACACTACTAGAAAAACCTTCAAAGATAACAGTTTTAAAAAACTGTCATAAATTATAAGTTTTTTTTTTTTTTCCTTGACAGTTTTTATTCTTAACAGTTAAAAACTATCAAGAAATGTTTATATATATATATATATATTTTTTTTTTTTTTAATTTTCATTATTTAATATTTAATTAAATAACATTTTTTATATTTATAATAACCACCTCCCTCACCGCCGGACCACCGCCCGCTGATGCCGGCCACCCACCGCCACCGCCACCGCCGACGTCTGGCCACCCACCGCCATTCCATCCAAAAACCAATGGAATGCCTATTCCATTCCAAACTAAAATTTATATTCCATAAATACCCTCATATCCCCCAACTCCATTCTAAAAATACCATCCTTTCCAAAACTGTCAAGAAAGACAATTTTTATATAATAATATAATATATGTTATATATATTATACTATTATATATTATTATATTATATAAATATATTATTATATATATTGTATAATATAATATAATATAATATATATATTATAAATTATATATATTATATAAATATATTATTATATATATTCTATAATATATATATATATATATATATATATATATATATTATAAATTATATATATTATATATTATATGTATAATATATATGTATTCTATATTATATATTATGAATGTTTTATAATTAGGGGTATTTTGGTAAAAATACAGTTAACTCAATTCCATTCCGTTGTTAAACAATATATATAATAATATATTTATATAATATAAACATATATAGTCTTTCTATTATCAGTTCGAACTGACAATAAATATTTCAGGACGAAGAATGTGGACCACAGATTATGGAGAAGTTTTGACAAGTGCATACACTTTGAGTCAAAGTATATAAATCTAGTGGTCCACATTCTTCGTCCTGATATATTTATTGTCAGTTCGAACTGATAATAGAAAATCTGTAAACATATAATATATATTATTTAATAAATATATAATATATATATTATTTAATATAATAATATAATATATATTATATTATATATTATATAAATATTATAAATATATATTATTTAATAAATATATAATATATATTATTTAATATAATAATATATAATACATATATTATATTATAAAACATTCATAATATATAATTTTTTATTTATCTTTAATACTTCCTATTTTCAACACCAAACAAAATCCCGATATGGATTTATTTTACAGTAAGATATCGGTTTTTGGGCAAACTGATATTGGAAAAGTAAAATTTTAAATTTAATAAATTTACTTTTAAATCATTTACTTTTAAACAATTCAAAAAAAAAAAAATTTAAAAATTGTTTATTTATTTTGCACCCTCTAGTTTCATACTAAGAAATACATTAATAATCCAATTACTTATATAAATTAGTAATCTGAGTCTTATATTTGTTCATTAAATTGCAATATTCATGTTGAGAAATATCTCCCATGTAGTGAGAGTTGTATTCCAAATTATGCTTATTACAACTGATGTCATGAGTCTCCTATAGGCTATGTTTGGTTAGATAGAATGGAAAGAAAGCCATTCCATTCGTTTGGTTTGTTAAAATGCAATGGAATGGTGATTCCATTGGAATGGGGATTCCACCATTTTGGTGGAATGGGCATTCCATCCAAAAACCAATGGAAAGCCATTCCATTCTAAACTAAAATTTATATTCCAGAAATACCCTCATATGCCCCAACTCCATTACAAAAATACCCTCAGCTCCTTTCCAAAAATAATATATTATTATTATATATTATTACATTAATGATATATAAATATAAACATTTTACAAAACTGTTTTTGAAAACAAAAAACAACTTTTTAAAAGTTATAACTAAAAAGTTACAACTTTTTAAAAGTTATAACTAAAAAGTTAAAAACAACTTTTTATTGTTTTCTATTGTTTTCAAAACATGTTTTCAAAATAAACCTTAACTTTTCCCTACAAACAACTATTTCACTTATTTTAAAAACAACAACCAAACACTTTTACATCGTTTTCTGTTTTTAAAAAACTACTTTTAAAAAATATTACCAAACACATTACATTTTTAAAAACATCATTTTTAAAACATGATTTCCATTTTTAAAAAAAAAAGTTTTCAAAAACACCATTTTAAAAACGATACCAAACGCGCCTTTAGTTTTCCTTTCCTTTGCATTCTCATTCTCATTCTCATTTCCATTACCATTCCACTATGTAACCAAACGTGACCATAGAGTATTGACCAATAACTCAACTATATATGTTTTAAAAAATATAATTTAATTAAAAGTTTTAATAAATATTTTTAAATATATGTCTATCGTAGAAATTAGAATTTTGATTAGTTGAATAAATTTAAATTAATCTAACAAGGTTTGTTTTTTTTTTTTTTTAATTTCTAACAACACATAGTTTATATATAAATATTGTTCAATCGTTAACTAATCAAAGGTTGTAGTCAAGTGGTAAAGACTTACAACCTTTTGAGGTCTCAAGTTCAACTCCCACTAATGACGTGGGTATTCAAATAAAGGGGCAATGAGTTTTGATGTATTGGGGGTATTCGTATTTATAGAAGCTTTCATTTTTATGCTTATCCTAATTGTTGGTTCAGTTTATGCGTGGCGAAAAGGAGCATTGGAGTGGTCTTAGTTTCGGAATATTGAGACAATAACCAAAAAAGTAAAAAAAAAAAAATAACATTGAGACAATTATGAATTCCATTGAGTTTTCCTTACTTGATCGAACAACCCCCAATTCAGTTATTTCAACTACATCAAATGATCTTTCAAATTGGTCAAGACTCTCCAGTTTATGGCCGCTTCTTTATGGTACCAGTTGTTGCTTCATTGAATTTGCTTCATTAATAGGCTCACGGTTCGATTTTGACCGTTATGGACTGGTACCAAGATCGAGTCCTAGACAGGCAGACCTAATTTTAACAGCTGGCACAGTAACAATTAATTGTCATTATTATCAGAGGTGGTAGTCCATGGACGGCGGTGGTGGTCCGGTGATGGCGGTCGTCTGGTGGTGGCGACGGTGGACGTCGGCGGTGGTCCGGTGACGGTGACGGTGATAGTGACAGTGACGGTGGCAGCAGTGGGTGTTAGGGCGGACGGCTGGCCGGTGCTGGTGGCCGGAGGGCCGGATTGTGTATAAATATTTAAATTTTAAAAAAAAAAAATTTAAAAATGTTATTCTTGACAGTAGCTTTCTTGACAGTTTAAAAACTGTTAAGGAAACCTTTCTTGACAGTTTTTAACTGTCAAGAAAGGCATTATTTTCTTGTAGTGATACAAGTTAATTTCGACCTTCCAAAGACATATACACACAAATTAGATATTTGATTACAACAACTCATACAATTAAGTTAATCTACTCATAATCACATTCATGAACACATATCAATTTCCAATCTCCATACACAAGCATTTCAAGATAAGTGATATAATCAATAAAAGTAAGAATGAATCAAAACACAAATTGGATATTGTTAACTGCCAAAAATGGCAGGGGTTCAAAGAAGAATTTTCCATCCACACTAGAGAATATTTGAGGTAGAAAGACATCATAGAAGAACATCCCGGTACCCCGCCACTAAATTGACCGGGTACACCTTTTACCAATCCAGATCAAGATCAAGGGCTCCTAGACCCTAAGGTACCAAGAAACACAGAAGCCAAGTTCCTAAGGACCCTTCTACTACAAAATCCTAGTACCCTGCTACCATACCAACCCGGTATCCCAATACCCTGATTTACTGATAACGTGATCCAGTAGGAGGCGGGATAACTAGGTATCCTGATCCCTCATAGAACCAGCCTACCAAGCAATAAGAGCATCAAAATAACGGACTATCGAGGTAAGACCAAGTACGCCAAGATTAAGCTACAAAGAAAGATAGTAAGACGTCGACGTTTAAATAATAAGGAAATTGACTCATTCCTGCAACTCAAGAGTTCTACTTAAAAGCAAAGTCAACTCTGTCAAATTCCACAAAAAAAGGGATCACTTGATTCCTTGAATCAATCCTACGATCTTCTCACCTATCGCCACGGAACGTCCCGTAAATCACTAAGCCACTGGACCGAATTGAGGGGAGTGCACAACAAGAAATGGGACCTCTATAAAGAACATGATACTCGACAAAAAAGGGACCGAAACTTGAATCCAAAACCCTACAATTTTCTTTTCCACTTATCGACCAGTACGAAAGTGCCATCGCCAACTGTGTTTTAATCCTCCTACCGTGACAACTGAAATCGGAACTTGAATCCAAAACCCTACAGTTTTCTTTTCCACTTATCGACTAGTACGAAAGCGCCATCGCTAATTGTATTTTAATCCTCCTATCGTGACAACTGAAAATCTCCATTGTATTCCCATTATGTGTTTATTATCAATAAAATGAGTTGTACATGATCTTTACTGATATTATAATTTGATTCATCGTCTTTATATTTAATTTATTTTATTGAGAACGCATAGGTATCGAACAATGTGGTACCTCTCCGACCGTGATCTACCTCGATTGCGGTCACATAAGTTGTTAATTGGAAATTCATCCCAGTGACAATTTTCCGTTAACAGATATAAAAACAACATCACATGTATGAGCACAATATAGGTTTACAAATATTCCCAAGTAGGGATTACATATCTAAGAAAACAAGAAATACAAAGAGAATGAGATAAAAGAGAAAACCCAAAGTGGAGAGCCCCTCCAAAATGTGCTAATCTCATTCAACCATGCTTGGCTCAAAATTGGTCAAAGACCACTCCTTTCCCCTTGTAATCTACTCCTAGATGGATGGATGATAGGTAAAAGGTGTGGTGGAGAGACATCCATGGAGGAAAACCTCCATGGATGCTCTTGAAAGCTTCTCTCTCTCTCTCTCTCTCTCTCTCTCTCTCTCTCTCTTATTTGTGGGGAAAAAGATGAAGATGAAGAAGTATGGTGAGTGTGGTCTCTATATGAGAGGAAGAGAATAGGTGAATTTATAGTGTGGGAAGAATTATGGCTGAATGGGTGGTGAAATGATGAGTTTAAAACACAAATTCGCCCTAAAATCGACCTGACGTTGGGTGATCGACGGTTGGATTCGGCAGCAGGGGTCGCTGTTCCAAACCGCCGAATGAAGTTGATGATGCACTAGTCTTGATCGGCGGTTTCCAATCGACGGCCAGGCCACCAAATGGCAAACTGCCAAATGCTTCTTGGACACCATTGATGTTGAACGTCGGTTACAGATTGGTGGCCCTAACCGTCGAATGGCTTCTTTTCTGCACTTTTTCCATAAGTTGCTGGAATGCCGAGGGGAGTCTGCTGCAGTCTCGGTGGCACGTTCTGGCTCGACGACGATCAATCATGGAATCATTTGGATTCATTTGGCCACAGATGGGTTTAGATCACGCATGGTCCGTGTCAACGGTGAGGCGCGGCACTCTGCATACTTTCCATTTATTCTCTTTTTGGCTCTTTTTACCTCTCAATCTTTTCTTTAAGCTTAAATACCATTGTAGGGAATGTGTACCTACATATGGCTCAAAACACACATTATATACAAAAACACACTCGAAAACGAGAACAAACGATAGGAAAAATGGGGGGCCACCAATAGGTATAAAATAGTCCGATCATTGATCAGTCTATTTTTATATATGTTTTTCACCTCTATTTCCTACGTAATAAGTTTGTCTCTCAAGTGTTTTAGTTAGTTTAATGTGTTTATTGAGCATGTGTAGGTCACATTCATTAATAGAACTACTGGATGTTATTTTCACGAAAAAAAGAGCTTAAAAGTGATAAGAGGGCACAAATGTCAATTTTCACGGTTCAAACTGCTGCCAATGCTAGACACCATCTATAGCCTAGCCATCGGTATAGTTCAGAGGTGTGATTGATAGTTTCTGCGGTGTATACTGCTTTCCAAACATGACATCAACCACGGCCCGTGCTATGCAACACTCTAGAAGAAGCACTGTTTGATAGGCCGCGGCACATGCAAGTGTCCGTGCCCTGGTATAGGGGGCGGTCGTGCTAAATCTTTGTTTTCTCAGGAATCCTTGAAACCCTACTCGATGGAATCATATAAATAATTTCTATTCTTTTCTTAAAGAGGATACATAGCCTATAGCTCTTAATCATTAATTCCTCTTTCACAAACACAACACATAACTCAATTCTTCCATCTTTACACATAAAAGATTTGCAAGACGAAGAAGATTCATCATTGAAGACTTGAAGAATTCATTAGGCCTCAATGGGTTTTATCATTTCATTCTCTTCTCTTGTTATTTTCATTATGTGTAACTAATTCCATAACTAGGGAACCAACGTGAACCTTTTGTGAATGATCATGTATGGATTAAGTATTATTTCATCAATTCAATTCTTGATTTATTCATTGTGCTTTAACTGCTTGACTCCTCATTAGTTTTAAATTTCATTCACACCATAAATCAAAGGGTGAGTTCACTAAGCCAAAAAGCGTACATAAATTACATTATATGAGGGATATTTTGTTTCTACTCCTAAACACTCAGTAGGTTCTTAACATTAGATCTGATCTCTATAGATTGTGCATTGAGAATTATAGAACATTCATCATTAAAATATTTCACATGTTAATTTTGATTTTTTTTTTTTAAAGACGAACCAGTGAAAGTGATGATTAGACTATGTGTGGTTGAACTACTTAAAAGGCCTTAAATATTTCCTACCCTTTATGTGTGTGCTCCATAGCAATGTTTGAAGCCAAACACTGAATAAGCCTTTTTCTTTCTTCACCACAATAACTTTAACCCATGTAAGCCTAAATTATAGCCATACTGATTGGTCATTTATTGTATATGTTTTTGATCCCCATTCCTCCAATCAATTGCTTGTTTCTCTAGTCTTTTAGGATTTTAATTTGTGTGTTTGATCATTTTTCAGGTTGTTGGATCCAAATGATATGTTTGAAGTATTTCAGAGGAAAAAGGTGATTTTGGAATATTCAAGGGGCTTTTAAGCAATTTGCCATCAACAACCATGAAAGACCGCTATAAATTTCCACACAGTGGCATGCAAAGCGGTGTGAATTCGTGTTTGTTTTATTCTTTGAAAAATCTACGAAAAAAGTGACCTATTTTGAAAATTTTTTAGGCAAATGTTTTGTTAAAACTGTATTGATTGGTGAGGAAATAAATTTTTCTGTCCACGTTGGGTTCTTCAATTTTTTGATACGAATCTAACGGTATAAAGAACCTAAATTGGTTTAAAAGTTATGATTGTTTCTTTGACCAAAGGTCATGGGCAATGCCCTGTTGAGCGAAACGGTGCGTGCACTGTTTTTGTGGTCTGTTTTCTCACTTTTTCGATTCGAATTTTGAAATATTTTCTAAATAAAAAGTGTGCGTTTGCATGTCTATTATCTTGTGCTAAAATGTCATTAACTTTTGTTGAGTTATTTGAGAGATATGTATTAACGAACAGACATAGGTCAATTTCGAAAGTCATCAGTTTTTGAATTTTTGTCCTCCATGTTGAGATACTTCTTTTGTGTGCTTTAAGAGCCGTAATATATGTTTTATTCACTGAGTTTAAACTAACTTCTTGCCACTTAGAGTAGTGCATTGCATTTTTCAAAACTTATGACATACTCTTAATGTGATGGTGGATAGGAAGCTTAGTTGGATTGTCATGATTAATAGTGGAGAGTGGAGACTACCCTTGTGAGTTCACTAAGCCAAAAAGCGTACATAAATGACATGATATGAGGGATTATTTGTTTCCACTCTTTAAACACTCAGTAGGTTCTTAGCATTAGATTCAATCTCTATAGGTTGTACATTGAGCATTAAAGAACAATTCTCATAAAAAAGATATCACATGTGGACTTTGCTCTTGATTTGGTTGAACTATTAGAAGTGATATAGGCAATGTGCGCTTGAACTCACTTAAAAAGGCCTTAAATATTTCCTACCTTATGTGTGTGCTCCATAGCCCTGTTTGAATCCAAACACAATGAGCCTTTTTCTTTCATCACCCACATTAACTTAACCCCAATAAACCATAATTTAGCCATACCTTATAGCTTGGGATCATATAGAGAAAGTGATGAATAAAGGGAGTTCGAAATGGGTGACTTGTGATGTGCATGTACCAAGGAAATAAAGCAAGAAGACAAACACCAAAGTGGTGTCAAGAAGAAATGTATTGAAACATTATTGTAGGAAAAAAAAAGAATAGAATGTTAATGAATGCAATAAAGTCAATTAAGACTGCAAAGCTTGTATCTACTCAAAAGGAGTTTGACAAAGAGAGAAAGGTGAATTTTGAAGAATTGGACAACAACAAGTGGCATCATCCCACTTGTAAAGGAGACCAAGAGACTTGTGTGAAGCCGAAAAGGTAATGGAAGATTCTCATGGTATGATCCTAGGTTTTTGAATTCCAATTTTCCGTTCTTTCTTAACCTTCACCCATTGGCCCCATTACAACCAAAGAAAAGACCTAATTGATCTTTTAGGGATGCTAGCTCGAGAGTAAGGTAAACATGTGCTCTATCTTGTTCTTAATGTTTGATTCTTTTCATGAGATCTTTTGCATACAAATCAAGCGTTCTTTCAATGATATATTCATATGCGATAATAACTTGAAATTTCTTGTGCATAAACTCCATTTGCATATACTTGATGAGTGTATTTGCCTAGGTTCTGTGTGAAAATATGAGCAATATATTGTGAGAATTAGAGTCGAGGCGAATTATATCTATGGCATTTGACGAATGTGTCTTTGAAGCTAGAATATCTTGAGCTTGGGCTTTTCATTCAAACTAGTAATGCATTCAGTTTTGTGACTTAATTTTAGTCTTTACCTATTGGCTTTAGCATGCATTGGCTTTGAATGGTACATGTGAGTTTGCATCTTGATTATTTGGTTCTTCGCAGAAATATGTTTGTGGGTAGCATTGCTGTAAACCCTCAGGAGACAAAACTCCACCTACTAGGGACACCTAGAGGTTTAATAGCTTGTAGCATACGCTCAATGCTATCGTGTTCCCTACGAAAGTGGCTTAGTTAGGATTTTTGTTTTTGTTTAGTTCTTAGGTTTTGTTTTCTATTTTAGTTTTGCTCGAGGACTAGCAAAATATAGGTTTGGGGGTATTTGATCGGTCATTTATTGTATATGTTTTTGATCCCTATTCCTCCAATCAATTGCTTGTTTCTCGAGTCTTTTAGGGTTTTAATTTGCCTGTTTGAGCATTTTTAAGGTTGTTGGATCCAAATGATATGTTTGAAGTATTTCAGAGGAAAAAGATGATTTTGGAAGATTCAAGGGGCTTTTAAGCAATTTTCCATCAACAACCATGAAAGACTGCCGTAAATTTTCACACAACGGCACGCAAAGCGGTGCAAAAATAGTGTAGACTACTGCGAAAACCGCTCTGGCTTTCGCAGCGGTAGCCCGTCACAGTGCAGATCATCAATATTGTGGGGCCCATATCTCTCAACTCCGATTGAATTGTGTGTCCTACCACCTATGGATTTGAAGCCCCGGACGTCTAGTTTCCAACCCAATTTATGGCCTGTTGATATTAAGTTTCTAGAAGAAGTTATGCCCGTTTTAGTGCCTGAAGGTCAGATCCGTCAGTCATAAAATCCACGAATACTTTCGGGATTTGTTTCGCAAGTTGTCGGAATGGGAAATATTACCTTCTTGGACATGTGTGAGAGTCTTGGGAAGCAAGTAGACATCTAATCCTTATCTTCCTTCAATAAGTAATCAATTTGGATGGATTAGGAAAGAAATAGAATTCCAAATAGGCTTGTATTCTCAAAGGGAATATATTTCCTTGTTGTTTAAGGGCATGACCTTGCATCTACACCTATTTAAACCCCTTGTAAATCCTAATTTCAGGGACCAGCTAGATAGCAAGCCAAGGGAGGTCCCAAGCCACTAAGGGGGCCATCCCCCTTCACCATCATCCATCTTTACACATCGAGGGTTTGCAAGACGAAGAAGACTCACCATGGAAGACAAGAAGAAGTCGTTGGAGGCCTCAATGGATTTTATCTCCTCTATCTCTTGTCTTGTTATTTTCATGATGTGTAACTAATTCCATACTAGAGAATCAATGTGAACCTCTATGAATGCTCTTTGTTAGAATTGACTATATTTCCATTAATTCAAGTTTTGATTTATTTAATTCATCCCAGATCATAATTCTTTATTCTTGTTGATGCATAGTTTTATGCTAGGTATGAATTTAGGGTTTTTGATGATTTAATGGTTGAGATGCGCGTGGGTTTCACCATTCTCAACCAATCTTTAATTGAATAGATAAAATTATTAACCCCAAGTTTTTGGACGTAATTTTGGTTCACTTGTTCTTTCGCTTAATGGGTTTTTGGTTGTAATTTATATCTCAAGTTTTTGAAGTAAATTGAATTATAATTGAAAACACTTGATTCATCCCATGATCATATGGTAACAATCATACTTAAGATAAGAACGAACCCTTAACTGGATTAACATCTTTTATCAAAGTCAATTCGAAGCATTGAGTAAACGTAGTTAGGGAGCATTGATGACCTAGTCCACTTACCTCTTGATCACATTCACATATTCTCGTTAATTGCTTTTTTAGATAATTTTGTTCTAAACCAATCATTCAATCAATCAATCAATCTCAAAATCTCTGGATACTGTTAATTGCTTAGCTTTAATTAGAACTAGTTTAATCAGTAAATCACTTTTCCTCGTGGGAACGATCCCTACTTGTCGCTGGACTTATCTCACGATTTGTGCACTTGCGAGTTAGGTTTTTATAACACGATTATACACATCACATACCTTATAGCTTGGGATCATGCTTTGAGAATGTGAAGAATATGAGACAGTTCTGCACGTGATCTTTGTGCATATTTCGATCAGAGGCCAATGAAGGAAAGAGCTGCATTCAATCCAAAAGTGTAAGGCTGAAAGTTGTTTATTTATTTATTTTTTATGTAATTCTCTGGTTCTTAAAGTGTTAAATTCAAAAAAAAAAAAAAGTTTCCACCAAAATAAATGATGTTGAGAAAATCAGAGAATAGATTGTTTATGAGTGCAATAAAGTCAACTAAATTGCAAAGTTTGAATCTACTCAAAAGGAGTTTGACAAAGAGAGAATGGTGGATTTCAAAGGATAAGTGGCAATATTCCACTTATAATGGAAGGTAATGAAGACCAAGAGGTTTGTGCAATGCCGTAAAGGTAATTGAAGACTCTCATGGTATGATCCTAGGTTTTTGAATTCCTATTCTCCCATTCTTTCTTAACCTTCACCCAATGGCCCCATTACAACCTTAATGAAAAGTCTGACTGATCTGCTGGTTGTCCTTGCTATGAAAGTAAAAGTGAATCATGTGTTTATCTTATTCATAATGTTTGATTCTTTTCATGAGATCTTTTGCATACAAATCAAGCATTCTTTCAATGATATATTCATATGCGATTAAATTGGAAAATTTCTTGTGCATAACTTCTTTCGCACATGCTTGATGAGTGTATTTGCCTAGGTTCTGTGTGAATTAATGAGTGATATCCTGTGAAAATTAGAGTCGAGGCGAATTATATCTATTGTATTTAGCGAATGTGACTTTGAATCTAGAACGTCTTGAGCATGGGCTTTTCACTAAAAATTGAGCAATTGCATTTATATTCGTGACATCATTTTAGTCTTTACTTATTGGCTTATGCATGCATTGTTTCAACATGGGCACACTTCAATTAAATCTTAGATGACTGGTGTTTACATGATACGTCTGTGGGTGTCATAGCTGTAAGCCTCCAGAAGACAAAACTCCTCCTACTAGGGTCGCCTAGGGGTTTAAAGACTTGTTGCATACGCTCAATGCTATCGTGTTCCCTACGAAAGTGGTTTAGTTAGGATTTTCATTTCTAGGTTTAGTTTATAATTTTTGTTTTCTTAGTTTTGCTCGAGGACTAGCAAAAGATAGATTTGAGGGTATTTGATCAGTCTAATTTTATATATGTTTTTCACCCCTATGTTCTATGTAATAAGCTTGTCTCTTGAGTGTTTTAGTTTGTTTAATGTGTTTATTGAGCATGTGTAGGTCACATTCATTAATAGAACTACTGGATGTTATTTTCACGAAAAAAGGAGCTTAAAAGTGATAAAAGGGCAAAAATGTCAATTTTCACAATTCAAACCGCTGCCCATGCAAGACACCAGCTGCAGCCCAGCCAGCGATATAGTTCAGAGGTGTAATTGACAGTTTCCGTGGTGTATACCGCTTTCCAGACATGACATCAACCGCGGCTCGTGCCGCGCAACACTCTAGAAGAAGCACTGTTTGATATGCCGCAGCACATGCAAGTGTCTGTGCCGCGGTATAGGGTGCAGTCGTGCTAAATCTTTGTTTTCTCAGGAATCCTTGAAACCATACTTGGTGGAATCATATAAATAATTTCTATTCTTTTCTTAAAGAGGATACACAGCTTACATCTCTTAATCATTAATTCCTCTTTCACAAACACAACACACAACTCAATTCTTCCATCTTTACACATAGAAGATTTGCAAAACAAAGAAGGTTCATCATTGAAGACTTGAAGAATTCATTAGAGGCCGGTTTTATCTTTTCATTCTCTTCTCTTGTTATTTTCATTATGTGTAACTAATTCCATTACTTGGGAATCAATGTGAACCTTTTGTGAATGCTCGTGTATGGATTAATTATTATTTCATCAATTCAATTCTTGATTTATTCATTGTGCTTTAACTGCTTGACTCCTAATTAGTTTTAATTTTCATTCATACCATAGATCAAAGGGTGGATGATTATTTGGCATGAATTTAGGATCAAGATTATCAGAAAATTAGGGTTAGAGTATAGATCAAAACCTAATCATGATTAATGCTCACTTGAATAAATAAAATTTATCTTTAACATAGATCAAAGCAAAGTTTAGATTTTGGTTCTTTATTCTTGTACTTAATAGGTTTTCAATTATTGTTCACACCATAGATCAAAGGGTGAATAGTGGTTGGGAACACGTGACTCATCCCGTGATTGTACGGTAATAGTCATATTGAAGATAAAGAATGAACCATTGAATTGATTGAATTTTGTTACAAGTTAATTCCATACATTGAGTATTCATAATTGGGAATCATTGATGACCTAGTGCTTTCTTTCCATTGATCACAACCAATTTTCTTAATTGCTTCTTAGTTCAATTTAATATAGTCTTAGTTTAATTCATTCATCAAAACAATCTTTGGTTACTTTTTAATTTAACTTTAATTAGAATTAGTGTTAATTGGTAAATTACTTTTCCTCTTGAGAATGATCTCTATTTGCTGATGTATTTATCTCACGATTCGTGCACTTGCGAGTATAGTATTTTATAACAAGATTTCACACATCATATGGTGGGATATTTCTAGTTGTCATAATCTGAATTTTAAGGACTGGATAGAAGGATGGCCTAGTCTTTGTCCCTCTCCGAAAAATAGAAGGGCTTTGTTATTTTATTTTTTTTAATTTAATTTAATTTAATTTTTTTTATTATCTAGACAATTTGGGAGACCAGGAATGAGTTAATCTTTAAGGGAGTTGAGGCCAACCTTGATAAAGCTATGGACATGGTTAAATTTAGGGTTGCTTGGTGGTTCAAACACTATGAGAGAGGATCTATAGAGTCCTACTTATATAATTATATTATATGCTTTGTTTTGTTAGTATATATATAATTAAGTGTGCTTGACTATGCTACTAATTATATGATGCACATGTAAGCACATTCTTATAAGTATGTCAATTAATTTAATTTTGATCCTACCTTGCATGAGAATTATTTGGAATGAATGGAATTGTCATGGGTTTGACGGCTTCGCGGGCCTTATGCTTGGTGGTATTGTGGGCTTTGTGCCTAGTGGCTTCTTGCGAACATTTATATCCGGCAGTTTACGGAGTAAATGTTTGGCGGTACGTGAACATTACATCCGGCGGTTTATGGATTAAATGTTTGACGGTTCGCGAACATTACACCCGGCGGTATGCGAGTTGAATGTTTGGCGGTTGTACATTATTTTTCGCGAACCCAAGACATTGTCCATCCATGTATGAACACTTTTACATAAGTGATGGTGAAGAGAGGAGGCTTATAAGTGGGTAGAGATTCACACGTATCCATTTTGGTATTTCATGTTCTTTGCACATGTGTGACGTAAGTGTAAGTGTTTAAAACTTCATGAATCATGTTTTCTTATGTTTTGAGATTTTAAATTCCTACTGGGCTGTGTAGCTCACCCCTCATTCCACGGGTACACAAGGCCATGGAGATAGTAGTGTTGTGCCCGAACTTTCATGAAGATGCATTGTTATATGCCATGCTAGAAAGAAAATGTCTTCTGCCCTTAGGACTTAAGATATGCATTTTGTATTCCACACCAATGTTGAGCATAGATCATAGACTATGCTTTTGATGTGAATGCATTCTGTATCAAGTGGAGACTATATTTGATTATGAGATGTATGAGATTTGTTTAATGACATATTATAATACACTTTTATTATCACTTTCTAATTTTGTATCACATTATATTAGTCCAACTTAAATCCATTTAAGGGTTGGGTCATGACAGGATTGAGAGACCCTGTTACTTTAACCATGCTCAATATTATAGCAGTGATTCAATAACAGCGGTAGCTTGGATTAACTGTAATGATGTGGGTAACAACAGATTCACGAATTTAATTTATGGTATTCGCAACCATCTGGCTGTTTTGGGGCATGCTAGTGTGGAGTTTAATCCCCGTTTTACAAACTCTATGGCTGATTCGTTGGCAAAGAAGGGCTCCAGCGGTGAGGAGGAAGGTTTTGTTTGGAGCGTTTCGGGGGAAGAGGGCGTCGCAACAGTTTTATGACAGTGGCTGGTCCTGTTTTTTGGTGTTTTTTTTCTTTTTGTCTCTTCTTTTTTGGGGAGTGTTTCCCCTGTTTTCGACTGGTGGGTGGCTTCTGTTGTTGTTCCCTCTTCTCTGTTTTTTGTTTTGTTGCGCTCCTGCGGTGTTTGTGACCGGTTTGTTGCTGCTGTTTTGTTTGCCTTCTTGGCTTGGTAATATATTCTAGCTTCTCAAAAAAAAAAAATTAAGATATTTGCATTGATCTGTCTTCTGCTAAATCTGTGAAGCAAGAGGTTACCTAGGATCTCCCTCATAGGGACGGTTTGAAGTTCAATATAGACGGTCTTGGCAATACACAAAGCTCTCGAGCTCTACGCCTCTAAATCGTTCCTTATGGGTAAGGACATTACGATTGCAATTGATTCGAAGGTGGTTGTGTCCTAGATTAATAGCGAAGAATTTGGCAGCTTTGAGCACCTGAGTCTCTTATATGACATTTAAAGCTTTAGCCGTTATCTGGGAGGTGTTAAGGTTTGCTATAACTCGAGATCAACAAACTCTTTTGTGGACAAGTTGGCTAAGATGGGCTCTTCTAACAGTAGCGACAATGTGGTTTGGAGTGACAATTCATTCCTCTATTTGCTCTGGTTGTTGTGTGCTTGCTAGTCTCAGCTCTCCAGCTCTTGCTCTTTTCTCTATTTTTTCGTTTTGGGTGCCTAAGCCTTTTGTTTGCTTGGGTTGTTGTTGCTTGTTGTTCTGCCTTTTTTGTTGGTGTTTGGGGGAGCTAGTCCTGCCTTGTTTCTTTCGTTGCTCTTGGCTTCGACCATTAATGAATTGCTGTTAAGAAAAAATAAACAGTGCATCTCGTACCAAAGAGTACGCCCGGTACGTGTGCACATTAGAACCATGCATGTACTGCGCATTTTGTCCACATCAATAGGAATTTTAGGTTTTCATACCCTAATTCCCAAACCCTATATATACCTCATTTCCTCTCTTTTCCGGCTACCTCTCACACAACCTTTCAACTCCAATAGACCCAAATTTCTCAAGAAACCATCTCTACTCATTTCCACCACCATTTCCTTCACCAAACCACCAAATCTCATCATCCAAACACCATCTAACACTCAACTTCATCATCTAACCACAAAATTAACCTCATCACCCATACCTAAATCCCACCATAAAAACCCCATCTTGGAGTAAGAGGGAGTGAAGGAGAGAAGGAGCCAAGCACTTAGCAAGCAAAAAACGAGGAGACCTTCATTTAGTTTACTCTTACCTCCCTCGTGTTTTGCATATTTCGCTAATTTTCATTTTTAATTATCATTATTGACATTTTAATTTAGCTTTCTACAGCAAATTCTCACTATAGGATTATTGATATTTCCTTAAATATAATGCCGACTTATGCAAAAGATTGTCCGGTTCATGTTCCTAAATATTTTTTTTTTAAAGCAAAACCTTACGGAAGAAAGGAGAACATAGTACAAAGAAATTAGCGAAATTAAACACGAAAACCTGGGAAACCTGGAACTCCCCACGTAAAATACAATTCGGAGGACGGGAGGAGAATCCCACGACCAAACATAACCAGGAATATCTGCCACCTTCATTAGCTAAAATATCTGCCACCATATTACCTTCCCGAAACGTGTGAGAGATGACAAAATGCATCCTAATTGGTATCATATAACAAAGTGGGTTTTCGGTTACACCCATCCCAATTGGAGATAAAGATATTTTATTTCACCATTATAACTAAATATATTTTTTAATAAAAATATATAGTTGAAGATATAATGGGTGTAATTAATGGGTGTACATATTATTTGGTTTATTTATCGTTAAAGTAATTTATCCTAATCGGTAAATTTTTATTGAGATATTTTTAAAATTAAATTTTTTAATAAAATATGGGTGTACAAATTATATTTATGAGTGGCAGTATCGACACCCGTTTGGGAATACATATACATCCCGTTGTTGTATGGTAGATTCTCACATTAAGTAGACACAAAATTTAGACAGAGTTCCACAATAGTTGGCTTAAATCACCTTTCAAACTACTCAACTTATGTTACACAAGTCTCATAGAAGGTATTTAAATTAAATTGTTCTCTACGTATATCAAAAAAAAAAAAAAAAAAAAAATTGAATTGTCTCTTCACTAATTTTGTTTTAAGTACAAAACTGTAATTTTTTTAAAAAAATTTTAAATATTGAACATAAAGATGTTTAAACTATTTGGTGGGGACCTGTACCAAGGCATTACTCTACCAAAAAATGACCTTGTTGATCATGTCCCATATCTTGCAAATTAAGCCTTGTGGCTTGCAAAAATGTTAATTAAAATTATTCAAAACTCAAAAGGCAACATTTATATAGAAATTAATTAGCATAAGTCGATCTCCTCCATATATGTCTTTGGCTGCTTGGGTGGTTGTGGTTTTGTGTCTCGTTGGTGTTTTTAGTGCTGGGCTGTTGTACTTGTGTGGGGGTAGTGTTTTTGTCCTTCTGCTGTTTCTTTTTGCTGTTGTTAGTCTTTTTTTGCTGGTGCTTTCTGTTTTCTGCTGGGTTGTTTGGGTGTGTTCTGCCCTGTTTCTCTTTTCTTGTGAGAAGCTGCTCCTTTGCTTCTTTTGTTTGCTTGTTTTTGCTGGTTTTGGGGTTGTTTTGTGCGCTTGTGTTGGCTGGCTGTTGTGTTGGGGGTTTCCCCTATGCCTTTTGGCTTTAATAAATTTGCAGATTCAAAAAAAAAAAAGTAAAACTCTTATAGAAAGAATCAATAACTCAATTTTTTTTTTTTTTTGTTGCTAAAAGTTGAGATTTCTCCTATTTAAGTCACCAGTTTTGGAGTCCTGATCCTTGTTGAAGTTTGGCCTGATTATAGACCAACGGGTATGGTTTGTCAAAATTTATAACAGATAAATTTGATACAACTTCGAATTAAAAGGGAACTTTGATAATGTCTTAGTACATTTAAGAAAAGTATGTGAAATTGACATGGAAGATTCATTGATGCAGAAGAAGCCCATCACAGACATGAGACATCTCGAAATGCTTGCAATATTTTTGTTTGGTACAGCTAGCTGGTCGATCCGGATCAAAATTAACCCAAAATTTCCTTTCAGCTGGGAGAGAATCTTTCACGTTGCTTGTCTGTTCTGTTGTCATTTTATACAACAAGAGTCAGGAGAGTTAATGAAAAAGTTGTTATAAGTGACAAAAAACTGAAAATTTGTAGTTTGAAATCTGCAACTTTCTTCAAGATTCTAAGATATATTCCATTTCACGCTGTCCATGTTATATATTATTATAATATCACTACTAGCTGGCTTCTTATCACCGAGCTTGGTCTCCTGTATTTCTTTTTCTTCATGATCCAAGAAGGTGCAGGGTGGCAGAGTGAAACATTGAAACACACAATGCATATAACTTAACCTAAGTTAAAAAAAGGAATCTATTCACAGGAATGAAAAAAAAAAAAAAGGCGAATGAAAACTAAAAAAAAATCCTTGTAATACTCAAAAGATTCCTATATTAATGACCATAAACTTCATAAAGAGCGACAAGATGAGGTTGGCTAGTGGTTTGCCCCTTACACCTATACTATGAAGTCGTGGGTTCGAGTATGTTCTCCTTCCCCAAATCCTAAATTAGTGTAATATTTCAAAAAAAAAAAAAAATCATATAGGCTAAAGAGATAAAAAATACTCTAAATTAATTAATTATAAACTTCATATAGCTAATGGAGAGATAAAATAAAAATACCATAAATTAATTAATTAGTAGTTCACGTTACTTACCCGGTTGTTAACTTCAGGGCCTCGTGGGATTAGTCGAGGTGCGCGCAAGCTGACCTGGACACCCACGGATTCCAAAAAAAAAAAAAAAGATTAAACTTTTGAATCTGATGATTACTAACTTAGTATCACAATCTAATTGTTGAATTTGTTATTTATTATCTAGATTTGTTTTGTGTTTGGACTCAGCCACGACGTGAATGGTCTTGCAGGTGACGAGGTGAGGGATACGTTAGAATACTTAAAAACTATTGTTGTGCTTTTTTCTATAAGAATAGGGAATTTAGATGCTCTGCTGATCTAATCTTTTCCCCGACCTCACATAATCTTATGACATATAAGCATTACAATAAATGGGTAGTTAAGATATTATTAGTTTTCACAACCACTTTATTAACAACCAATCACATGTTTTGAAAAAGTCAGGAAAAAAAATCAGATCATCAGACGATCCAAATCCAAGAATAAGACAGCTTGAACCAAAAATTTGGGTGTGAGAAGCTCGGCTGATCAACCTCCATCAATTTCAACATGTCCTTTGATTAACACATGCATTAGACCTCTTTAAAATTCTAACTTTATTAAAATAAACATATATTACCATCTAGACAACACTACAATCTGCTGGGAATGATTTTTTTATAGAGTAGTCTGCCAAGAATGTTTTTTTATATTGAGTCTGCTGATCAGAATGTTTTTTGGACCGTGCCGTAGATTAGATTCGAGGAATAGTATTCTGTGTTCCTTCTGTTGACCAACACTATAGTTTGCACAACCTTTCTCGAGTACCTCTATAAACAACTTCATATATGGAAACAGTACTTACTTCAATTCATGATCATCAACTAAACGCAGTCCAAATGGAATAAATAGATGTTGATCCAACACATACAAGTCCACCAAAATCAGAACTCTACACGTTTAATTTTCCTTGATCTGTTTCACTGGAGGCGCAGCTACACTACTCATGACAGTTAAATAGATACACACACAATTCAAATGGCAGAAATAAATACTGATCATCCAACATTACAAGTCCACCACGAGCTAGATTCTGGTAGGTTCTCTCTCAATTTCTCATTCAAACACTATCCCACCCCACGTAATAAAGTTGATCACAATTTTGAATTGGATCTCGAACCAAAGTAAAATATAGGTGTCTCTTTATTTTTATTTTTAATTTGCTTTCGCGTGATTTGATTCTTACTTTGTGTATATCAGGAGAAACGGATCAGGAAGTTAATTCAGCTCATGATGATCATCAAGTAATAACAATCCAACCACAACAAACAAATAATATTGCTCGCCATCAACATCAGAATTTCCCGCCTTCCCTTGAGCTACTTTCTGGTAATTTTAAGTGCTTTTTTTCATACAAATTAAAAATATATATATTTATATATCTGAGCCATACCCATCTGGATCTTGGAAGAAATCAATAAAGTATAAAAATCATTTTTTTTTAAAAAGTGCCAATGTTAATATACTTAGCTAAATTTATATGAATAGGTGAACTATACTTCCAGATTTGTGTGCCGCTTTATAAAGCTGCATTAAAAGGAGACTTGAAAGAAGTTTACAATATTTTAAGAGTTCATGAGGAGATCTTGAATAGATCATCTTTGCTACGCATGGCTATTACAAAAGGACATGCGACTATTCTTCATGTTGCAGCAGGAGCAAGACAAACATCCTTCGTAGAGGAGATGATAAATTCAATACAACCAAATGACTATGAGTCGACGCTACTACTACAAGACAACAATAGAAACACTTCATTTTGTTTCGCTGCTGCGGTGGGAGATGTGGAAATTGCTAAGATTATGCACAACAAGAATCCAAATCTCAATCTGGCGGCTATCCGCGGCAACCATGACAAGACTCCTCTTGACATGGCTGTTATGTTTGGACAAAAGGAAATGGCTACATTTTTATATGATGCCACTGAAAACATTTTGAATCAAGATGAGCGAACTGCCCTATTTTTCAGTAGTATCAGTACAGGTCTATATGGTACGTACCATGAATAGGATAAATATTGTTTTTTATGCCTCTTAAAATTTTCATTGCGGAAAAAAAAAAGGAAAATTATTTGGGAGACAACCGAGATATAATGGAACCTTAAATGTATAAATATTGTTTTTAGTACGTCTTTATACAGTTGTGGCTTATATTAAAGCACTAAAATATTATTGTCAAACCATTTTCTATCAGACTTAAGTTGTTAAGTATGATGCTTATTAATCTAGTATCAGAGTTAGGTTTGAAAAAGTCAATTTGCATTTCTATTTGGGCTTGGTCCATGTGTCAAGCCTGTCGGTCTAACAGAGTTGATTTATATCTCCATTTGGGCTTAGTCCATGTGCCAAGCCTGTCCATCTGGTAGAGTGCTCAAGTACGATTATTAGGGTAACGGTGTAGGCCGTAGAGTGCTTAAATATTGTTTTGGGATAATTTTATATTAGGTTAAGCTTTTTAATTACCAGCTAAAAAGATATTTGGACGTTTACTAACAGCTTAAAAGATTTTGGTGAATTGCTCAGATATGGCGTTGAAACTATTAAAAAGTCATCGGGTGCTGGCAATGGCTCGCGACGAGAACGATGAGACGGCCTTACATATGTTGGCCCGGGAGCCAAACTCAATGACAACTCAAGCGCTTGAACTGATCCTATGTCTATGGGAAGAAGTAAAAACAATACCATATGCGGAAGTTGGAGAGTTAATCACACACCCTACAAAGTTGTTGTTTGATGCAGCTAAATTGGGGAATTCTGAATTCTTAGCTGCGCTTGTTGGTTCTTATCCTGATTTAATTCATCTATTAGATGAACAAAATTTAAGCATATTTCACATTGCCATTTTGTATCGTCATGCCAATATATTCAAACTGATATATGAAATGGGCTTCGATAAGGAGTTACTAGCTACTTATGTAGATGAGCAAGATAATAATATGTTGCATCTAGCAGGAAAATATCCAGAATCGCCTCCGGCCAGTGTTGTTCCAGGCGCAGCTTTAGAAATGCAACGAGAATTACTAATGTTTGAGGTAATTATAATTTCTCATTTGTTACTTGGCTCTAATTTTCTGTATACCGAGGTAATTATATTATCCGTTCTAGGGTTCTGTTTTGTTTTTTTCGTTAAAAGAAAATATTGAAATGGTGTTCTCTTGTGTGTGTGCCCTAACATTTAGGCATGTGTTACATTCGATCAAGTTATATATTAACATTCAAGTTCTCTTATTTTGTGTCTGAAGAAAATTAATTTGATGCAGGAATTTAAACTAAATCAACTTATCATTTACATTCAAGTACTCATGTTCCCATTTCTCTGCAATTCCAAATTTGAAGCTTGAACCTGTAACATATTTTCTATAAAATGTTGCTTGTTAATAATGGTTGTAGGAGGTCAGAATGATCATGAAACCCTCATTGAGAGACAAGCAAAATTTAGAGGGCCACACTCCTAAAGAGTTATTCACCGTGACACATAAAGATTTACAAAAAAGAGGAGAAAAGTGGATGAAGAGCACAGCTCAGTCCTGCATGCTTGTTGCCACACTCATTGCTACTGTAGTTTTTGCAGCAGTCTTCTCTATCCCGGGCGGAAACGACCAACAAATAGGAAGACCTATTAATCTAGACAAGACCTTTTTCAAAGTTTTTGTTGTTTCAGATGCAATCGCTTTGTCCTCCTCTTCCATCTCCATATTGGTTTTTCTGTCTATCCTTACATCGCGTTACGAAGAAGAAGATTTTCGCATGTCGTTACCACTTAAGTTGATGTTTGGACTCTTAACTCTCTTCATATCTGTTATAACCATGACGATAGCCTTCAGCTCAGCCTTCTTCTTGTTTTATCCTAGCAGTGAAAGATTGAATTGGATCACCATGTCCACGGCTGTACTTGTTTTTGTGCCTGTCACTCTATATGTTGGACTGCAATATTCCCTCTTGAGAGACATTATCTATTCAACATTTTGTTCAAGGAATCAATTTAATGGAACTCCTTCACTAACAATTTGGCCAAGTTAGGCTCTAGTATGAATGGGGATTTCATCCAATGGGGAGATAGTTGATTTTGTGCTTGTGTGTGGTGTTATGTTTTGTGGTGCTGTGGTTTGTTGGAGGGGGTTTCTGTTGATGGGTTTGGCTGTTCTGTTTTGCTCTACCTAGCTTTGTTGTCTCTATTTCTGCTGGTGGCGTTTTTTTTTGGGCTGTTGTTTGGCCTTTTGTTTGGCTCTTGCTTGCCTCTTTGTGCTTTGTTGTGCTGCTCCTGTGTTGTTGTTTCTCCTTGCCTTCTTGGCTTTTCAATAAATTTCATTGTAAAAAAAAAGAAAAAAAAAATTATATATGATGATCAGGAAAATGCATTTTTTTTTTAAAGCAATTGCTCATTAATTTATGGGGGCAAACCCTGCTTTTAGATTGTGTTGATCTCCTTTGTATTCTTTCTCTCATATATAATAAAAGTATATATTGTTAAAATTGAAGAGAAACAGATAACAAAGAGAAAACAGAGTTGCTAATGATACAAAGAGATACAGGTGTTTAATAAGGATGCGTTTAGTACGCGGAACGGGACAAGACAACGTGAGACAGTTTCTTCTTGTCCCACGTTTGGGACGACTTTAGCATGGGACAGAACGGGACAAGGTGGGACAAAAATCACTAAATTCTATCCCACCCAAGACCCTAGGCCAGACTTGTCCCATGCATGGGATAAGTCTCAGAAAGACTGTTTTACCCTTAAATCTTCAAAAAATCACAAACTTGTGCAATATTATTATTAATATTTATATGTTATAATAATAATATATATATATACATATTATAATATATATTATAATATATATTATAATAATATATATTATTAATATATATATTAATAATATATATTATTATAATATATATTATAATATGTACAGTCTTTCTATTGTCAGTTCGTCCTGACAATAAATATATCAGTACAAAGAATGTGGACCATAGGTTATGGAGAAGTTTTGACAATTATGTAAATTTAGTGGTCCACATTCTTCGTCCTAATATATTTATTGTCAGGATGAACTGATAATAGAAAATCTGATAATATGTATATGTTATAATAATATATATTAATGTATACAATAATATATATTTATAATATATAGAATATTATAATAATATATATTATATTTTTTTTATTATATATAATAATAATATAATATATTAAGTATTATTACATATATAATAATATATATAAGATATTATATATATATAATAATAATAATATTTAATATATTATATATATCTTATATAAATATTATATATAATAATATTTAATATATCATATATTTATTATAATACAATAAATATTATATATTATATATTATTATAAATATTAATAATATATAAATATATTTAATATTATATTTATTATATATTATATTTATTATTATATATAATAATATATATTTTATTAAAAATTATTACATATATATATATATTATTGTATATGTAATAATTTTTAATATATTATATATAATAATTCATATATATAATATTATAATATATATATATATATATATACACATATGAGGGGCTCTCTGGTCATTGAACTTCTTGTCCCGTCCTGTCTCAGCCATACCAAATGCATAACAGTACAGTTAACAGTTCTGTCTCAAACATTCCAAATGCAATATGGAACAACTGTCCCGTCATGTCCTGTCCCGTCCCGTCCCACTGTGTCATGTCCCATCTCTATGCCAAATGCACCCTAAAAGGTCTAGAAGAGTAAAAGAAGAAGATGAGAAATGAAAAAACCTCCATTGATGACTCTCAAGCTCAAGAGTTCTTTTTACATTTTATTTTTTTTAAGAATTCTAACTAACTAAAATCAATTACACATGATCTTGAATATATACCACGCTAGCTAAAATCAAAGTCTAACTAACTTCTAACAAAAAGCCTGATGATAAGGAAAGTAAATTAAGGAGGTGGTGACACCTCAGCATTTGTAACTGTTTTGATCATCAACTTGTAACAGCCTAACTTCCAAGGTTGACTTCATCTCTATTCAGCTTGCTCGACCCTCTTCTTCTTTGATGAAGGACTTGATCATTCTTTTCACTCGCCACATACACTGATAGACCAGTATTGTTACACATATGATCAAGTCCTTTACTAGCAGATATGTCCTTGTCTGATGTACATTGTACATGTTGCACACTACCAGTTACTCTTACATCCCCCCCCCCCCCCCCCCCCCCCCCCCCCCCCCCCCCCCTTCAAGCTGAATTGTGGTGAAAAGACCAAATTCAGCTTGGAACACAAAAGATTAAACTTTTCAGTTGGCAGAGCCTTTGTGAGAACATCAGCAACTTGAGCATCAGTAGGAACATATCTAGGCTCAATAATACCAGCAACAACCTTCTCCCTGATGAATTGTGTATCTATATCAATATGCTTGATTTTCGAGTAGAAGACAGGGTTTTTAGCAAGCATGTTTGCTCCCATATTATCACACCCTATAACGGCTGGTGAAGGAAGCTGGACTCGAAGCTCACGAAACAGAGATTGAAGCCACAAAACCTCTATGGTTATATGAGCCATAGACCTATATTTAGCCTCGGTGCCCGATCGAGCAACCACCTTCTGCTTCATAGAGCTACAAGCAACAAGATTACCACTTATAAAGACACAATTCCCACTCGTCGACCTCCTATCATCAAGACAGCTAGCCTAGTCGGCATCAGCATATGCCTCCAAGCTGAGAGTCGGTGTAGGCTTGAACTATAGCCCTTTATGAATAGTACCCCTAAGATACTGCAACACACGTTTGCAAGCTTGCCAATGGACTTGAGTTGGAGAAATAAGAAATTGGCTCAGCTTGTTGACACTAAAGGAGATGTCTGGCTGAGTATAACACAGGTATTGGAGAGCTCCAATAACAATTCTATAGACTGTGGTATTCTCAAGAGGTACACCATCCCGTTTGATCAGCTTCAAACTTGATCTCATCGGAGTTGCACAAGGTTTCGAATCAAACATGTTTTATCTCTTTAGCAAGTCAACAACATATTTGGATTGAGTTAGGTATATGTTGGGGTTTTTGCCCTAAAGCTTGTAATTTGTAAATATAATTTGAACATAAATAAAAGAAGTAGTTTATTCATTCAAATTGTCTCATACATATATATATAACATGTGCACTTAACATCCAAGATTGCCAGATGTAATTTCGAACTGAATATATGAGTGTCATATACAGATGGATTTAGTTTGAAACGAGCAATCTAAAGAGTCCGTAGATAGCAAATAAAACTGGGTACTTTATTTGTGGTTAATCTATAGCTGCAGTCTATTTCGTAGTGTATGGTGATCCTATCCTGGATCATTCATATGGAGATATGAGAATTGAGGCACCTTGTATGATGTGATCATATAGGACTGGGCCATGATCTATATGAATCTCTCACTAAGATCCGTTTAACGATGAGATTCATATATATCAACTAATGATGGCTATATGTGGGTGATCTTAATCCTGAGTGTCTTATCGACTCCTTCAGGTTAGATCGTGGTCTTTGATATACCATGGGTGAGGTCGGAGTTACATTCCTGATCAATATGCTCCGTATGTTGGGATCGCGGTTTGGCTTGTGGCTGGGAAGGTTTGTACACAATAGTGGAATCCACTCCTTCTTGCGAGAAGTAGATGGTAGTTCCCTTAAGGGTTGATTCGGGGCTTGAACAATATGAGTGCTCTCCTAATTCCGTAAGGAATGTAGGATTTATTGTTCATTAGAGAATCAATGGTACTTAATGGAAAGATATATTTAGAGGGGTATAACGGACATTATGACCCAGCTCTAATTATGAACTACTTGTGAAGGATTATACCATATGTAATAGCTATATCAATGGACACCAAGAGTTATTGGTTTGTGTAAAAAACGTCTACAGTTGAGAGAGTACAGCTTCGGGTTTTTAGTGGAATAATACCGAAGTTAATAATCATGAAATATTAATTAAAGAGTTTAATTAATTATTTCTAAGGATTATTGGAGCTCAAAATACCGTGGGTCTATTAGGTCCCCTTGCTAGCCCGATCGATTTAGGTAACAAGGATCACGGTTAATTAATTGGATTGTCCAATTAATTGTGTTACGAAAGTGACACGTATCTATTCGGAAATTAATTGAATAATGAGATTATTTAATTAATGAATTTAATGATTATGACAATTAAATAATAAGATTATTTAATTATGTAATTAATTATTGATGGAGGGTGTTAGTTGATATTTATATTTGAAAAATGGGATAATATGATTATCTTATTTTTTAATTAAATATTAATTTTGAATTTAAATAGTTTAAATTCAAATTAGATGATATCTGTGAATAAAATAAAATAAATATTTTGTTTTTAAATTAAATAGATATCATATATATATATGAAATATATGTTAAGATATTATTTAACACAACGCACGCAACACTAAAAAGAGAGAACAAGAGGTGTGCGGCTAAACTAGAGACAAAAGTGTGGCCGCACTTCACCACATTAAAAAGAACAAGTGTTGTCCTTTTGTGTGTTCTTCTCTTCTACCTCCATACAAGTTCCTGAATACCGTGACGCGCCCACACGCCGTTGCCAATCTCGGGAGATCACGAGGAAGATCAAGTGGTTCAAATCAGGAGCAGATCGTATTAAAGTGAAGGAGCCTCCTACATAGGTATGAAATTGCTTAATCTCCTTCTTATTGTTTTTTATTATTACTGTACAAATGGGTTTGTATATGATTGCATAATTTTTTTTAAAAACCCTTCCGCTGTGCAATCTGTAATCCTAGGTTCCTACAATTGGTATCAGAGCCAATTTTTGTACAGCATAATCGAATTCGATTGCTCCTGATTGCATGTATGAATGTTTAGGCACTTTCTAATGATTGTATGATGTTTATAAGTTTTATTTATTTATTATAAACATGGTTAGTCGTTAATTGTATGGTACAATGGGTTTAAGGTTTCGTTTTAATGGTTGTAATATTTTTCAATGTAATATTAATCCCGGGTTGTATAATTTTTTTTATTTCGTTGATTTGCTGTAATTTTATATTTTTTTTATGTAATACGGCGAAGAACAACGATCCAGAATGTGTACCACAACAGCTGCACGAACCTGTTGTGTGATGGCGTGCGTGATTGTCACGCAAAACAATACTGCTGCATGCAATAGTTGCTTGCATGCGCAACTTTCAAATTCAATGTGTTGCGTTTGCAATTGCATTGCTACATGTCATGTTGCAGCTGTGCACAATTGTTGTGCATGTGTGTGCTGCGCACAATTGTTGTGTGCATGTCTGCAGCTGTGTACAATTGTTGTGCATGTGTGTAGTAAGCGCGCGGAGTGCAGCAGTCAAGCACCGTTTGGGCTGATTTTTGGGAAATCCAGGGCCTCCGAAAAATGTTAGAGTAACATTGGATCCAATAAAATAAATCAAGCTGGACTTGATTTTTGGGCTCGAAAGACGCAGAAGATATTACAAATGGACTTGAAGATTTTTGGGATTACAAGAAGACCAAGGAATGCCTTCGATATTTTTTGTAATTAGAAATTTTTTAAGTTAGATAAACCCATTGTACTCTGTCAACTCATGTATGATTTTAATATGAGATGATTAAAGCATTGCCATGCATATACATATCATTTAGATTAGGTGTGCCTACACATATATATGTTGATATGTCATACATGCATTATAGCCATCTATATTATGTGTTTATTTTTTTTTTTTTAATTTGATTAAAATGGGTAATTCACATAATTGGCTATAAATTAATGAGATTAGTTTTTAGGAGTAAAAACTTGGTAATTCTCATTAATCACTAATCTTTTTATTACTTAGATTAGTAGGGTCCTTTATATATATTAGGATTAATTCGATTAAGCCCCTAATAATAATTGGACCTAATAATGTGTTTAGTTTTAATAGTTAAAACTTGGTAAATACACATTTAATAATTCTAGTCTTAGTAAATTGTTTACATAGATTAGAATTTCACTAATGAACTAGTTTTTTAAGAGTTAAAAATCGAATTAGTTTATTAGTTATTGGAATAGGATTCTAATAATTTGTGATTAATGCACTTAACGCTTAGATTGAAATTAGCCGTTTAATCTAGTTTAATCTAGGTGCATTAATATTAATAGAAAACCCTTATTATGAAATAGTGAGTGGGAGAGGGATATATGACATTATATCACGCGGTCTCCATCATTAGTTCAACACCGTGAGATTCGAGTGGGGCCTCGTGATGGCTTTGTTTTCGTCCTCCCTAAGGAGGGTTTCCATAAGAATCAATTCCAAGGTTGACTTCCTAACATATAGGATTTCTGAGGGGATTTCGGGATTGATCGACCCTAAGGCGGTAATTCTCGAGTTAAGCTCTAGAGATTTGAAATGATGGGTTACGCTCACAAGATTTTAATTAAATTGGTTAATTATAAACTTGACTGAAATAAGCGATGGTTGAATGTTAGAGGAATAAGAGTTATTCTGGTATAACATTTGATTGAGAATGTCTCGATCCAACATGCAAGAATTTGACCGACCCTAAGGTGGCACTTCCTTGTGGTATGTTGGTTTGTCATGGCGTAGTAACACTTTTAGGGTTGTTCTTGTTCATTAAACATTTTCATGCATCATGTTTAATTTTATGCCGAACATTTGCACATGTTTTGAATGTATGACTGAATGAATTCTTAATTTATGTTTTTTCAACCATGTCAATTGCACTATTACAAATCATAGCCAATGAAAAATTAACTGGTCATAACTACACTAAATGGAAACACAATATCAATGCAATTTTGGTCACCAAGGACCTTAAGTTTGTGCTTACGGAGGAATGTCCTCCAGCGCCTACTGCCCATGCCGCATAAAGAGTTCGTGAGGCATACGAGAAATAGGTCTCATCTGATGAGAAGGCTCGAACATATCTGTTAGCTAGTATGACAGACGTGCTTGTCACAAAGCACGAAGCAATGACTTCCGCATTCGAAATAACGGAGTCATTACAGGCTATGTTTGGGCAACCTTCTGAGCAAAAGCGGCACGAAGCTGTTCGCTCCGCTGTGCTCGCTCGTATGAAGGAGGGTACATCAGTTCGGGAACATGTCCTGAACATGATGTCCTACTTCAACACGGCAGAAATCAATGGTGGGGCCATTGATGAACCCAGTCAGGTGAGCATCATACTGACGACTCTTCCGAAGAGTTTCGATCAGTTCAAGAGCAACTATAGGATGAACAAGCTTAGGTTCAGTCTCACACAGTTGCTCAATGAGCTCTCTACCTTTGAGTCCTTGACTAAGGACAGCAAAGGCAAGACTGGTGAGGCAAATGTTGCCGAACCATCTTCCTCCAATAATAAGAAGAGGAAGAGGTCTGTTGGGAAGGCGAAGGGTAAGCCCAAACCCAAGAAAGCCCAGAGCAAAAAGAAAGTCGCCTCCATCGACAAGAGCAAGGGAAAATGTTTCCATTGCGACAAGGTCGGGCACTGGAAGAGGAATTGTCCTCAGTATCTAGAGAAGGTAGCCAAGAAGAAGAAAACGAAAGGTAAATATGATTTACTTGTTCTTGAGTCGTGTTTAGTGGAAGATGATTCTTCACCTTGGATAGTTGATTCGGGGGCTACTAACCATGTTTGTTCTTCTTTGTAGTGGACTGATTCTTGGACACAGCTTGAGGAGGGAGCCTTCTCTATGCATGTGGGGTCAGCAGATGTCGTGTCAGCACGAGCAGTGGGCGTAATTAGATTGCGTTTTTGTAATAATAATTTTATATTGTTGGACAATGTATTTTTCATTCCTGGATTTACACGAATTTAATTTTCGTTTCTAAGTTGTTAGAACAATTATATTCTATTTCTTTTGATAATAAATCAGTTATTATTGCAAAGAATGGTCTGAATATTTGTTCAGAAATTAATGAAAACAATTTGTATGTGTTAAGACCGTTAATACATACAACACTACTCAACACCGAAATGTTTAAGGTTGAAAAACCAAAAACTAAACGACATAAGATTTCTCCAAAAAATGAAACGTATCTCTGGCATCTAAGGCTTGGTCATATTAACCTTGACCAGATAAACAGACTAGTTAAAAGTGGATCTTTAAGTGAGTTAAAGGTTGACACTTTACTTGTCTGCGAATCCTGTTTAGAAGGTAAAATGACTAAGAGACCTTTTACTGAAAAAGGGCTTAGAGCTAAAGAACCACTTGAGCTTATACATTCAGACGTCTGTGGACCGATGAATGTTGAAGCAAGGGGTGGTTATGAGTATTATGTCACCTTTATAGATGACTACTCGAGATATGGATATGTCTACCTAATGCAACGGAAGTCGGAAACTTTTGAAAAGTTCAAAGAATTCCGAGCTGAAGTTGAGAACTAGTTAGGAAAGACTATCAAGTCTCTACGAGCGGATCGTGGAGGTGAGTACCTTGACCAAGAGTTTGAAGACTTTATGGTTGAGTATGGGATAGTATCCCAACTTACAGCTCCTAGTGCACCACAACAGAATGGTGTCGCGGAGAGGAGAAATAGAACCTGATGCAGTAAAAATTACTTTCAATTTAAATTAAGTTCGTTCACTGGGATCGGTGATTCAAATGGTTGAAACTACTTAGTCTAGGGAAAAATTAAAACTAATCTAAGTGCGTAAAATTAAATTGCATAATGCTTTTTTGTTTGAAAAGTGATTTGGTTTCTTGAAAATGCTTAAAAATGCAAACTTGTAAACTAAAGATGCAAACTTGAGAAATAAAAATGCAATCTTGCGGCTAAAAACTAAGTTAAACACAACAAGCAACACACAACGTATGGATATATGGGAGAAAACACTAGGGAATCGATGCAACCTTCTTAGACCACTCAACGTTCTTACTTAGTCTCATTAAGCACTTCAATCCAATTTTAGGGCTTGTTTTAAGATAAATCCCTTAAGTACTAGGTCTTTTCTATTACTCACACATGGTCATGTAGTAAGCAATGGTCAATCCCTCTATTTAACATAACACTCTAAGCCAAGTTAGTATGACATGGTCATGCACACACCAACCTTCCCAATTACTAAGCTTGGATGAGAGTTAAATGGAATGGTCATCCACATTCAACCTCAAACCCTTAGATAAACTAACTCACACACCCATGTCCCTTGTGGTCACAATAAAACATGAGAAGAGAGATTAGAGAAATTAATTCAATAATTGAGACTAAAATTGAATCGAATTAGAGAATAGACTAATTAATTACATCAAGTAGTCCAATACGGTTACATTAATCCCCTAGATAAAATTAGTTACACATTAATGGAAAATAAACACATAAAGGAAAGGTGTAGAGAAAACCCATAAAATCCATGTGAGCTTCCTCTTTCTCCTTGTAGTTCCTTCTTCTCCTTCCTTGAATAATCTTCCAAAAATGGGTGGAAATGGTGTGTGAGAGGAAATGAGTGAAGGGAATGGTGGAAGAAAGTAAAAAGGTGGGATCTTGGGTGATTTTTGTATGTATGGAGGTGATGTAGGAGTGTAGAAGGGTTTGGGTGAGTATATTCCTAGATCTAGAGATTAAAGAAGTGAGGTGTGTGTAAAAATGGTGGAAAAATCTGATGTAAAATGTATGGGTGTGTGATGGGTAGTGAAGGGGTGGAAAAATGGTGGAAGGTGTGAAGTGTGTTGTGATGGAATGTGGTGGGTCTTTTTTAGAACAAAGGAAAGCAATATATTTATAGTGGGAGCCAAAAAAATAGGTCTGAAATCGTCCTTGGCTGAGTTGGAACGGAAAAGTCACCCCCAAGTTGGCTGTCAGGGGGCAACCATGTAGGGGGCGAAGATCTCTGTCCCTGTTGGGAAAATATTTGGTCGCCCCCAAGTTGGCTGTCAGGGGGCGACCATGTAGGGGGCAAAGATCACTGTTTTGCTACTAAAATAAATGGTCGCCCCCAAGTTTGCTGTCAGGGGGCGAACATGGCAGCAACCTTCACTTGGAAAGATTTCAGTCTCGTGCAGCGTTACGGAAACGCGCATATCTCCCTATAGAAACATTGAAATTGCAATCCGAAAGGTGCGCCAGAAACTAGACTTCCGGAGCTTTCAATTCATAGGTAATAGGACACACAATTCAATCGGAGCTGAGAGATATAGGCCCCGAAATCTGGCTGTTCTACACTGGTTGAAAATCAACTTTCCATGGTTCTTCCAATTTGCTCATTTTCTCCATCTTTTGACTTATTTTCTCCCAAAATAAGATTTAACATCACTTAAATGGAATGGACCTACACATGCTCAACAAAACACATTAAACCACCTAATACACTCGAAAACAAGCTAAAGGACATGATATTGAGGGCCAAAATGTAACACAGTTTTGGCACGATCAGAACCCTAATGGAAATGGTGAGATCTATGATTAGTTTCTCATCATTACCAAATTCTTTTTGGGGATATGCATTACAAACAGCGGCATACATTTTGAATGTAGTGCCATCCAAATCTGTTCCTAAAACTCCCCTAGAGTTGTGGAATGGTCGTAAAGTTAGTTTACGACATTTTCGTGTATGGGGGTGTCCAGCACACGTGCTGAAGAACAGAACTGGAAAGTTAGATCCCAAGTATGTGGTCTGCTTGTTTGTAGGATACTCTAAGGAGACCAGAGGTGGATACTTCTATAGTCCTGAAGATAACAAAGTATTTGTATCGACAAATGCAATGTTTCTTGAGGATAACTATATTAGTGACCATAAACCTCATTCTAAAATTGTATTGAATGAGTTGGAGCCTAGTGAGACTAGTACTCAGTCAACAAGAGTTGTTGATCCATTAACATCTGAGAGTCAGATGATTCCTATTCAGGATACACTACCACCTAGGCGTAGTGAGAGAGTTGTGAGACAGCCTGAACGTTATTTGGGAGTAAGTGAAGGACAAGATGTTGTCTCTGCTAATAGTGTGGATGATCCATTGACATTTAAGAATGCAATGGAAAATCCTGATAAAAAGGAATGGCTTAAAGCCATGAATCTCGAGATGGAGTCCATGTACTCTAACTTAGTCTGGGAACTTGTAGACTTACCGGATGGGGTGAAACCCATAGGGTGTAAGTAGATTTACAAGAGAAAGAGAGGAGTAGACGGGAAGGTAGAGACCTTCAAGGCAAGGCTAGTGGCCAAGGGTTATACCCAGAAAGAGGGGGTCGATTATGAAGAGACCTTCTTGCCAGTAGCCATGTTTAAGTCTATTCAGATTCTCTTATCCATTGCTACAATTTTTATTACGAAATTTGGCAAATGGACGTCAAGACTGCATTCTTGAATGGCAATCTTGAAGAGAGCATCTACATGATGCAACCAAAGGGATTCGTGTCTCCAGATCAAGAGCAAAAAGTTTGCAAGTTGTAAAGATCTATTTATGGACTTAAGTAAGCATCTAGATCTTAGAACATAAGGTTTGATAATGTGATTAAAACCTATGGCTTCGAGCAAAACATTGATGAGCCTTGTGTCTACAAGCGCATCATTGACAAGAAGGTAGTTTTCTTAGTTCTTTACATAAATGATATCCTACTCATTAGGAATGATGTAGGGGTATTATCGGAAGTAAAGGGTTGGCTGGCTAGTCAATTCCAAATGAAAGATTTGGGAGAGGCGAGTTATGTTCTAGGAATCCAACTTATAAGGGATCGTAAGAACAAACTCATAGCATTGTCTTAGGCATCGTATATCGACAAGATTCTTGTGCGATTTTCGATGCAAAACTCCAAGAAAGGTAATTTACCTTCTAGACATGGAGTTCACTTGTTTAAGGAACAGTGTCCTAAGACACCTCAAGAAGTTGAAGATATGAGACGTGTTCCCTATGCGTCAGTAGTAGGTAGTCTCATGTATGCTATGTTATGCACAAGACCGGACATCTGCTTTCCAATGGGAGTAGCCAGCAGATACCAGTCCAACCCAGGATTGGATCATTGGGTTGCTATCAAGACTATTCTCAAGTATCTTCGGAGAACGAGAAACTATATGCTATTGTATTCTGGACAGGATTTGATCCCGTTAGGATATACAGATTCTGATTTTCAGTCAGATAGGGATTCTAGGAAATCTACATCTGGATCAGTATTCACTCTTGGTGGTGGAGCCATTGTGTGGAGGAGTGTTAAGCAATCTTGTATTGCTAATTCCACCATGGAAGCCGAATATGTAGCCGCTTGTGAAGCTGCTAAAGAGGTTGTTTGGCTCCATAAGTTCTTGAGCGATCTGGAAGTTGTTCCAGATCTGGTTAAGCCTATCACACTTTATTGTGATAACAGTGGCGCTGTGGCTAATTCTAAAGAACCAAGAAGCCACAAGAGAGGGAAGCATATAGAGAGAAAGTATCATCTCATTAGAGAGATAGTTCAGAGAGGAGATGTGATCGTCACCAAGATAGCCTCACAAGACAATCATACTGATCCATTTACGAAGACCTTATCGGCTAAAGTGTTTGAAGGTCACCTAGAAGGTCTAGGGTTACGAGACATGACTTACATGCTTTAGTGCAAGTGGGAGATTGTTGAGGTTTTTGCCCTAAAGCTTGTAATTTATAAATATGATTTGAACATAAATAAATGAAATAGTTTATTTATTCAAATTGTCTCATACATATATATATAACATGTGCACTTAACATCCAAGATTGCCAGATGTAATTTCGAACTGAATATATGAGTGTCATATACAGATGGATTTAGTTTGAAACGAGCAATCTAAAGAGTCCGTAGATAGCAAATAAAGCTGAGTACTTTATTTATGGTTAATCTATAGCTACGGTCTATTTTGTAGTGTACGGTGATCCTGGATCATTCATATGGAGATATGAGAATGGAGGCACCTTGTATGATGTGATCATATAGGACTGGGCCATGATCTATATGAATCTCTCACTAAGATCCGTTTAACGATGAGATTCATATATATCAACTAATGATGGTTATATATGGGTGATCTTAATACTGAGTGTCTTATCGACTCCTTCAGGTTAGATCGTAGTCTTTGATATACCATGGGTGAGGTCGGAGTTGCATTCCTGATCAATATGCTCCGTATGTTGGGATCGCAGTTTGGCTTGTGGTTGGGAAAGTTTGTAGACAATAGTGGAATCCGCTCCTTCTTGCGAGAAGTAGATGGTAGTTCCCTTAAGGGTTGATTTGGGGCTTGAACAATATGAGCGCTCTCCTAATTTCGTAAGGAATGTAGGATTTATTGTTCATTAGAGAATCAATGGTACTTAATGGAAAGATATATTTAGAGGGGTATAACAGACATTATGACCCAGCTCTAATTATGAACTACTTGTGGAGGATTATACCATATGTAATAGCTATATCGATGGACACCAAGAGTTATTGGTTTGTGTAAAAAACATTTACAGTTGAGAGAGTACAGCTTCGGGTTTTTAGTGGAATAACACTGAAGTTAATAATCATGAAATATTAATTAAAGAGTTTAATTAATTATTTCTAAGGATTATTGGAGCTCAAAATACCGTGGGTCTATTAGGTCCCCTTGCTAGCCCGATCGATTTAGGTAACAAGGATCACGGTTAATTAATTGGATTGTCCAATTAATTGTGTTACGAAAGTAACACGTATCTATTCGGGAATTAATTGAATAATGAGATTATTTAATTAATGAATTTAATGATTATGACAATTAAATAATAAGATTATTTAATTATGTAATTAATTATTGATGGAGGGTGTTAGTTGATATTTATATTTGAAAAATGGGATAATATGATTATCTTATTTTTTAATTAAATATTAATTTTAAATTTAAATAGTTTAAATTCAAATTAGATGATATCTGTTAATAAAATAAAATAAAGATTTTGTTTTTAAATTAAATAGATATCATCGGTTGTTGTTAATATATATATATATATATATATGAAATATATGTTAAGATACTATTTAACACAACGCACGCAACACTAAAAAGAGAGAACAAGAGGTGTGCGTCTAAACTAGAGACAAAAGTGTGGCCGCACTTCACTACATTAAAAAGAACAAGTGTTGTCCTTTTGTGTGTTCTTCTCTTCTACCTCCATACAAGTTCATGAATACTGTGACGCGCCCACACGCCGTTGCTAGTCCCGGGAGATAGCGAGGAAGATCAAGTGGTTCAAATCAGGAGCAGATCGTATTAAAGTGAAGGAGCATCCTACGTAGGTATGAAATTGCTTAATCTCCTTCTTATTATTTTTTATTATTACTGTACAAATGGGTTTGTATATGATTGCATAATTTTTTTTTAAAACCCTTCGCTGCACAATCTGTAACCCTAGGTTCCTAGAGTATAAACCACTGGAATCACGAAAGGCCTCAAAGCCAAGGAAGTTGAGCTTTTGAAACCCCATTGAATTAGAGCTAACCGAAGCTTATTGAACCAGGATCTAGGGGTCTGCTTGAGATCATATAAGGCTTTCTTCAACATACAAACATGAGAAGGAAACCTCTGATCAACAAATCCATCGGATTGTTTCATGAATACCTACTCCTGTAAGTCTCCATTCAAGAAGGCGTTATTTATATCCACATGCTGGATATCCCAATTGAAGTGCACAACCAAGGCAAAAATTACTTGAACTGTGGATGGCTTTACCCCCGAACTAAAAGTATCGAAGTAATCAAGCCCTGCAGTTTGATTGAAGCCTTTGGTAACAAGTCTTCCCTTATGCTTCAATATTGAGCCATCAGGGTTAAACTTGGTTCTAAAAACCCACTTGCTTCCCACAACATTCATGTCAGATGTTACAGGTAACAACTTCCAAGTATTATTATAATGAAGAGCTCCAAACTCCTCATTCATTGCAGCATACCATTTTGGATCAGCCATAGTAGTTGTGACTTATTTGGGCTCAATCTCAAATAGGAAAGACAAAGGGAAGTGGCACTCTGAAAAGAAAACTCTTGGTTTTAATGAACCAGTCATGCTCCTTGTGACCATTTGATGAGTGCTAACTGCATGACCAACATTATTTTAGATTCCAACACGCAAAGGACCAACACCAACATCAGAAGATGATGGAGTTGAGGACGCTGATGCATCTGAAGTGGGTAGATTTTCTAGACTAAAGGGTTAGCCTTGAAGGTCTACCACCAAGTTAAGATCACATGATTGAGTAGACAAACCAAAGTCATGGATTTGACTAGGCAATGGCTTGGAGTTTGGTGAAGAAGCAAAGCTATGAAAAAGGCGTGACAGAGGATTAACAAGGTCTAAAGATGTAGCAGTAGTAGTTGCAGAAAAATGTGAGTTGAAAAATATCCTTATATGGAAACTCCCTCTCATTAAAAAGAACATACCTTGAAATAAACTCCTTCCCAGAAGATCAACTAAGGCTCATATACCCTTTATGGTGTAGACTATAACCAATAAAGACACATTTACTTGTGTGAAAGTCCAATTTATGCCATGAATACTCTCGAAGATAGGGAAAGCAAGAACAACCAAAAACTTTCAGATAATTGTAGTTTGGCCTCTTCTGAAACATTTTCTCAACTGGTGATATAAAGCATAGAACAGTTGTATGGAGGTTGTTAATCAAAATTACAACAATTGAAAAGGCCTCAAACCAGAATTGTAAAGGCAAACTAGCATGTGCAAGCAATGTGAATCTTATTTCAACAATATTTCGAGGTTTCCTTTCAGGAACACCATTCTGTTGATGGGTGTAGGGATACGAAAACCAAACCTGAACTCCTAAGTCATTTAGATAAGAGATAATAGGCTTATATTCATCACCCACATTAGCTTGGAAACATTTGATCTTCCTATCAAGTTGTAGCTCAACTAACCTTTTAAACTTAACAAAGACGATGAAGGCATCTGACTTTAACTTGAGAGGATAAATCCATGTAAAATGTGTAAAGGCATTGTTATATGCATAGTCGATAAAAAAAGACACATCAGCAAAGGTAGCAGAGGATGCAAAAATATTATGATTCCACATCATTTGTCAACCAGTCAACAAGGGGAACACTAGTCATCTGCCACGTCACCAAGCCACGTCACCGAGAAATTAATGAAAGCAAGAAGTGTATTTGCCAGACCATCAGTTTTAAAGGAGCAAGGGTCTCGCTCGCCGAAGACCTCTACTCGGCAAGACCTACTCAACCAAAACAGGAAAAGCAAATCTTATCAAGATACGCCTTACCAAGTGAAGATTCACTGAGACATGGAATCTAAGAATCCCACTCCAATAAGGAAATATCCCTATTTCCTCTCTAATACCAGATAATTCTAAACAAGAAAGAATTCAAAGCTTCCAGAAGGATAAACACCAAACGAGAAACGAGTCCCAATCGGTCTACTATACCAGAATCCCAACATGATTCTATTTAGCAAGTCCGTTACTAACACGGCAAGGGTGGGTAGAACCCTAGCTTGGAGGATATAAATAAAACCATGTAATCTACGAGTAAGGGATCCTTTTTTCAAGAACAATTGTGTGAGAAAAGAGAGACAATATTGAGCGTGTAATCTCAAAGAACTTATAGTATTATTTTCCTGCCCTCAGGGGCACTGTGGTTTTTTTTCCCTTTCTAGGGTTTTCCACATAAAATTCGTGTCATGCATGCATTTATTGATATTCTTACTATCATAAACATATTATTATTGTTGGACGCATGGCAATCCAGAAATTGCCGTCAACAATTGGCGCTAGAAGGAGGGGTGTCGTAAACATAAACTTCGAGGAACCCTCGTGAACAGATCCGAAACATGAGCAATATCACAACAGGGATGGAAATTCCAATGGTGATAATAACCGTCAGGTCCCCGATGCCATTGGAATAACAGGAGACAGAATATTGATGATTGGAGAACAATCGATAGCAACACCGGAAACCAAGGCGGAGAGAGTTTGTCGAGTGAGCGAGAAGAGAGGGAACCACGACGCAAAGAGAGTTTGACTTTTGAGAGAAGAGAGCGTTGCAAGATTATATATTGAGAGAAGATTTGGGGTGCAACCGATGCACCACGGTGGTGGATCGGTTCCACTTAGTGAGACGGTGAGTGGCTCCACATAAAGTTTTTTTCTTTTTTCTTTTTTTTTAATTTTCTTTTCCCTCTTCATTTTCGTTTACAGCTGGATCCAACGTGGTGCATCAGGTTCTCGCACATGGGAGCACGCAGTATGGGAATGCGTGTTTGTTACAGAAACCCTGAATAAGCATACACTTTCTTTCTCTCTCGGTTTGTCACATGCAATTTCATATATTTAATTAGTTTATTGGGAACTAGCTTTACTAGTGGGGTGCCCGTAGAATTTTGTGTATGACTAATAAAATTCCTTCTAATATTAACCACCTATGCTAGAAATTTTTGAAATTTATTTACACTTCGGATATGTTGTTATTTTAAAGAATAATGCTACTTTGTCTAAAGTACATCAAATTTGGTGTCCAAATGATATGGCAATATTCTAATTCATTAATTTAATTCATACAAATATAATACAATTTAAATGAATGAATTATAATATTACCACATCATTTGACACCAGATTCGGACACCAAATTTGGACAAAATAACATTATTGTATTTTAAATACATTGAATTGTTTTCCTTATATTTTATAATTTATACTAATTAATTACATTACCTTAACAAATTTATAAGAAATACAATTGATTTTCGTTGTAACTCGTATTAATAAGCAATTTAATTTTTTATGATTCTTATGGTAATTAACTACAGGGATATTATTTAAATAAATATCTTATTTATTAGCGTCTATTACTTCTTCTTTTTCTGAAAGAAGTGTTTATTATTAACTTTTCTTTTTTTTAATGCAAGTGTTTATATACTTTTGATTTATACTAAATGATTCATGGATTGTGTGATGAATTGATTTGATTATCAGGTAGAATATAAAGAAACTATTGGTCACAAATATGGCAAATTTGTTAATGGTATACAAATCAAATATGTCAGAACATAAATAATCATGTAAATGATCAGACATCTACTTGCTAGATTAATAATAACGAAAAACCTAAAAATCGAATGAAAGATAGACATATTTAACATTAAATAGAAGGTTATAAACTCAACCTAAATAAAATGTAGGTTTTGATAAATTGATAATGCTCATCAATTGTACCATGCAAAATAGCAGAAATATGGCAGAGACAAGTTTTTTTCGATAACACATACCTAATGATCACCATCATATATTTGTAATATACGCATGTGGTATCGAAACCTTACCACTAATTTAGAGATGGAGATGCACAGTATCTCATGTTCTATGAGGGGACGTGCAATAATGGCCATCAGATTTTAAAGAGAGGTAAAAATGAACAATGAAATAGAATGGAGGAGGGTTGTTGGGTGTAAAGCTAAATAATTAATGCTAGCTAGCTGAGAGTATCTCCGATGTAAAAGTGGCTTGCATACCAATAATTGTTGATATGGCAACAAAGTCAAGAGACTTGCTTCCTATGTGGTATAAAATTTGGTGTCCAATGCTTCCGTCTAAAACATAATTTTTTTAATGACGTGTCCATCATTTTTTTCTTGTTTTAATTTTTATTTTATTTTCTTACCAAAAATATATGAAAAATTAATGTCAGTTTTAAATGTTTGCTGAGACAACCTAAAAAATAGCTGTGCAACAGACCGTCTAAAAGTGGACGGTCATGTTGACAATGTCTAATATTTTTTTTGCCACATCAGCTTGAGGTTGAATATGCACGATTGCATTGAAGACATAATTATTAAAATAATATCTATTTATCCTACATGACATCTTTTTTTTTCACAAACCATACTTGCATAAGAGATGCTCTGATTAATAATGCTCGCAGTCTTAAGAAATAGCTAACGATTTCTTCTCACCTTGTTCCAAGGCTTCCTTAATTAGGACTTCTCTATAATCGGCCACGGCCTTTGGTTGATAATGGATTGCTGTTATCTTGAGATCTTGGTATAACTTACAGTCTAAAAATCTGTTTGTGCTGTCAAAACACAATTGTTATTTGGGTGGCTCAATTCACACCCATAGAATGTATTAGCACTTCCAATTTTAAAGGATACTCGTCTCTATACACCTTTTATAATTTTTAAAAATAACCCTATTTTCTTTCACGTTAATTAACTAATTTATTTTCTTCTTTTTTTTTTTTTTTCTTTCTTTTGTTCTTCGGTCTTTTAATATATATTTTTTATTTAATCTCTTGTTTTTTCTTGTTGAACCCAAATCTAAAAGTTAATAAAGAGTAAATCTCAAAGAGAATTAAAAAATAAATAAATAAATAAAACCAATGGTCCATTGTCTTATGGTTGGAGACTTTAAAATAAAGCTCCACCACTAGGTTCAAACTCTGGTATTATAATTATATGTGCTCACATTTACCCATTAAACTGTAAAGTGTGGGGAGATCTCTCCCCGAGTGAGAGTTGTATTGCGAGAGTCTAAACCCTTGACCTATAATAGTGTCAGCTTTTAAAAAAAATTAAAAATTAAAATTCTAGAGAATAGCAAAACTTTGAGATGCTTACTAATTAAAATTAATATTTACTTATTTGACATAATATTTCTTCCTCATATTGTATCATTCTACTGCATTTCCATTTTTATTTTTTTTTTGTAAAAAAAAGATGATGCATTTTCATTATTTTGGGACTTCAACAATATTAATAAAAATCATTATCTCTTCATTCTTAATAATGGGTCCTGAATGTTTAAATTTAAAGATCAAGTAGCTTTTAAAAGTCATCATTGTCGGATGACCATTAAAAGGACATTTGTAGATCGTAATACTAGACTGCCTTAGAGAAAGAGAAAGAGGAAAAAAAAAAAACTACATTTAAATTAAATATATTTATAAAAAATAATAATAATCATATATATATTAGAGTTTCACAACGCCAAAAAAATACATTGCATATATATAATAGAATGCATGAAGGTAACAAATCTTTATAATATTTAAAAATATATATAAATATTTTTTTAATATCATTAATTGTAGGTATAACTTTTCGGTTTCTAGACCAATGTGAAAATTTATCATATTCTCTTTTAATAATTGATGGTTAATATTAATAAATTTATATTAACTATTTGTTTCAAATAAAAGATGAGTGAAAACCCATCGTATTCTCTTTTAATAGTTAATATTAATATTAATAAATTCAAATTAACAAACTATTTCAAATAAGAGACGAGTGTGAAAGGTATGTTGCAAGATGAGAAAACTATATATATATATATATATATATATGAAACAGCCATTAATTTATATAAAATTGATTGGAAAATTAAGAGTTGGAAAATAATTTCTTATTAATCTATATAATATTCTTATTAATTAGTTATTAATTGTAATGTATAAAAATATAATTTTATTTTTTCTAAAGAAATGGAGAGTCTCAACCTTCCATTAATTTATATAAGTATAAATTGACTTAATTTATTATTAATTAGTTATTAATTGTAATTCTAAAGAACAAATGAGATACCCTCATATAGCACTCACCCAACATACTAATTATTTTCGTTACACTTTCCTTTATATCCTAATTTCAATTTTATCATAATTACTATTGGAAAATTTTATTTAATATAACAATATATTTTTTTTCCCAAAAGAGATGGAGAGTCTCAACCTTCAGTTGATCTATATCATATGTATAAATTGCCTTAAATTCTTATTAATTGTATTTTATAGAAAAATTGAGATTCACTCACATAGCACTCACTCATATTCAATTGATCATAATTAATATTGGAAAAAAATATATTTAAATTTAAGGCAAAACTTCTCGATTATAATATATCATATTATAAATTTAGGGTTTGGCTAAGTTACTATTAAAGCTATAGATACGTGAATTAACGAAACTATTAAGAAAATAAATGCAAGACTAATTGTTGTGAAATGAGATACAGCAGAGAGCCAAAGCAAATGAGGAACAAACGTGAAAAAGCAATAAAACAGAGACACAGAGATAAGGACAAGAAAGGGACACAGAGATTTATCCTGGTTCAGTTCACAATAAAAGTGAACTTACATCCAGCAGCTGATGATGTTCAAATTGCACTATGAAGAATCGGAAAAAATACAGTGAGTCATATGTTAGGTTACAGATTCTATTCTCTCATCCAAGAGACTCAACCCATTACAGCTGTTTCCCAATACAGGACAAAGAAGTAAACAAAAGGACTAACTCAGAAGAATACAAAAGAAAAGGATCCTTCTAGATATCACTCTCAATAATCCACGTGAGTGATACCAGATATCATAAGCACACATCAGCACCTTTCTTTGCCCTCTAATTGATATTGCCAGCTTATTGCTGAGTCACCTTCAACAAATTCTCCACCTTGACTCACAATTAGCTATTTCAAAAAACTTCATATCTTCAAAGAACATCACCAGCTCCACCTGCTTATTAAATTGGACCACGGTCTGTGACTTTAATCAAGTCCATACACTTATGAAACTTGAAGCTAGTCACAGGCTTAGTTATCATATCAGCAGGATTATCATCGGTATGAACTTTTACTACTTCAACCTTACCGCCAGATATAACATCCCTGATGAAGTGTAGCTTAATGTCAATGTGCTTTGTTCTCTCGTGAAACATCTGATTTCTGCTTAAATGGATATAGCTTTGATTGTCACAGAACACTTGCACTTTCTGTTGTTTGATTCCAAGTTCACCAATTAACCCTTGTAGCCACAATGCTTCCTTCACAGCTTCAGTCAAGGCAATATACTCAGCCTCAATTGTTGAAAGAGCTACCACAGGTTGTAAAGTAGCTTTCCAACTCACTGTACAACCAAACAACTTAAAAACAAACCCAATAAGAGACCTTCTTTTGTCTAAATCTCCTGCGTAATCAGAATCAACAAAGCCAACCAAACCTTCATCATCATCATTCTGAAGCTTCTTGTACAACAAACCATAAAATTGTGTTCCGCTCAGATATCTGAAAACCCACTTTACGGCCTGCCAATGACCATTTCCAGGTTTAGCCATAAATCTGCTTACCAGGCTAGCTGCATAAGCTAGATCTGGTCTTGTACATACCATGGAGTACATTATACTCCCAACAGCACTTGCATAAGGGACTTTTTCCATCTCAAGCTTCTCTTGATCTGTCACCGGTGAAAGAGCAGATGATAACTTAAAATGAGCTGCTAAAGGAATTTGAACTGGCTTTGCATTAGCCATTCCAAACTTTTCAAGTATTTTTGTAATATAACTGCCCTGAGAGACAAACAATGTATCATTGTTTCTATCCCTAGCAATCTCCATGCCTACTATTTTCTTAGCAGCCCCTAAATTCTTCATTTCAAACTCACTGCTCAACCTTTTCTTTAACTTCTGAATTTCTAAAGAATCAGTAGATGCAATAAGCATGTCATCTACATATAAAAGCAAGAATATTCCAATTTTCCCATCAATCCATTTGAAATATACGCAGCTATCATACATGCTTCTATGAAAATTATTTTGAAGCATAAACTCATCAAACCTGAGATACCATTGTCTCGGGGATTGCTTCAAACCGTAGAGAGATTTATTTAGCAAACAAACTTTATGTTCTTCACTATAGCTGTAGAAACCTTCAGGTTGTGCCATATAAATCTTCTCATCAAGATTTCCATGCAAAAACGTTGTCTTGACATCCATTTGTTCAAGTTCCATATTAAAATGTGTCACCAATGCTAACAATACTCGAATGAAAGTGTGTTTAACAACGGGAGAATAAATCTCATTATAATCTATACCTTCTCTCTGAGTAAACCCCTTAGCAACAAGTCTAGCCTTATAAACCGGCCTAGTACTGTCAAGAACATTTTCTTTCCTTTTATAAACCCACTTACAACCAACTAGCTTTTTATTAACTGGTTTATTAACAAGAGTCCAGGTTTGATTCTTTTCAAGTGAGTGCATTTCTTCCTTCATGGCATCTAACCATAATTTTCTATCTTTACTAAAAATAGCTTCTTTATAGTTCTTAGGCTCTGAATCATCTATTTCTTCAGCAACTGATAAAGCAAATGAGATAAGGTCTGCATAACCATACCTGCTAGGAGCTTTGTGATCTCTTCGAACTCGGTCTCTAACCAACTGATAACTCGTTAACTCTGACTGATCTTCATAAGCTTCTTCAGAATCCAAAGCATCATCAACTTGATCTGTGGCAGGTTGTAGTGAATCAGTACCTTGCTTGTCAGCAAACTCCACCTCAATCTCAACACCATCATCTAGCTTTTGAGAAATATTATCTCGAGATTCAGATTTTGTCATAAACATTTTAGTTTCTTTGAACACAACATCTCTGCTATTAAAACATTTTGAAACATTCCCATCTTGATACCATAGTTTGTAGCCTTTGATACCATCCGGATAGCCAACAAACATGCACTTCCTAGCTCTAGGTTCAAGCTTATCTTGTCTAATATGTGCATAAGCAACGCATCCAAAAACCTTCAAATGTCGATAATCAGGAGCATGACCACTCCACATCTCCTCTGGTGTCTTAAAGTCGATGGCTGCTGATGGGCTTCTATTTATTAGATAAGTAGCAGTGTTAACTGCTTCACCCCAGAATTTCTTTGGAAGATTGGCACTAGAAAGCATGCATCTCACCCTTTCAAGCAATGTTCTATTCATTCTCTCAGCCAAGCCATTTTGTTGAGGTGAGTAGACAACTGTCTTGTGTCTTACTATGCCATTTTCTCTGCAAAACTTCTCAAATTCATCACTCAAATACGCCATGCCATTATCTGTTCTAAGCTTCTTAACCTTCTTCCCTGTTTGAAGTTCAACCATCTTTTTCCAGTCCTTGAACTTCTGCAGTGCTTCATTTTTAGTCTTCAAGATGTAGAGCCAAACCTTTCTCGAGAAATCATCTATGAATGTGATGAAGTACTTCCCTCCACTTAGTGTTTCAGTTCTCGAAGGACCCCACAAATCAGAATGTATATAGCTTAGAATTTCTTTTGTCCTGTGTACAGACTTGCTGAATTTAACTCTGCATGACTTGCCAAGAACACAATGTTCACAGAAATCTAGCTTGCCAAGACTATCACCACATAACAACTATTGTTTTTGTAATTCTTGAAGCCCTCTTTCAGAGACATGTGCAAGTCTCATGTGCTAGAGCTTAGACTTCTCCATATCATTTTCTGAAGCTATTGTTGCCGCCCCAATTACAGTGCTACCAAGCAAAGTATACAGCCCATTATCCCTGAGACCCTTCATTATCACCAAAGACCCTCTCATAATCTTGAGAATTCCAGCTTCTGCTTTATATGAGTAACCATCTTGGTCAAGTGTGCCAAGAGAAATTAAATTTCTCTTCAGTTCAGGCACATGCCTAACATCCTGCAGAACCCTTTCATACTCATCATGAGTCTTTATTCTGATAGTTCCAATCCCAGTCACATTGCAAGCTTTGTTATTACCCAGTAGTACTTGTCCACCATCTATAGCTCTGTAGGATTCGAACCGGTTCTTATTTGGTGTCATATGAAATGAACACCCTGAGTCTAGAATCCAATTCTTCTCAGAATTCTTGACAGCAACCACAAGAACATCAGCACTCTCATATCCCTCCTCTGCTACTGCAGCATTACCTTTTTCAACCTCTTTTTCTTTGTTCTTCTGTTTCCTCTTTGGACAATTTTTCCTAATGTGTCCCTCTTCATGACAGTAGTAACACTTGAAACTCTTCTTGTATCCTCCTCTAGACTTTGATCTAGATTTCCCTCTCTGCTTGTTATTTCTTGTTTCAGGTCTACCTCTAATGAACAAACCTTCTGCATCATTAGTTTTCTTCTCTCCAGCCCTGATTTCAGCATCCTTTGTCGTAATGGCAGCTTGGACCTCAGATAGTTTAAGTGTTTGTCTACCATACTTAATAGTTTCAACAAAATTCTTGTATCTTTCTGGTAAGGAATTAAGAAGAATTACAGCTTGATCTTCATCATCTACAGTCACAGACATACCTTCCAAATCTTGAATTATTTTTCAAAAATCATCCATGTTATCTGTCATGGACCTTTGATCGAGCATCTTGAAGCCAAACAATCTCTGCTTCAGATAAATTCGATCTGGCACTGTCTTTGACACATATAATTCTTCCAATTTTTCCCAAACACCAGCAGCTGTAGTTTCTTTTGAAACCTCACGAAGAACTTTATCTCCTAAGCCTAGGATTAATGAACTGTAAGCCTTTTTCAGCAAGTTCTTCTTCTCATCAGCCTTCATATCAGTAGGTAGCTTCTCTTCACCATCTAAAGCGATATCCAAACCTTCCTTCACCAGCACAGCCTTCATCTTCATTTTCCACAGCCCAAAATCATTTTCACCAATAAACTTTTCTACTTCAAATTTCGTACCCATATTTGAGTTCAGTTGCAACGATCCAAGAAATTCCAAGCTTCTTCTCCAATCGACTAAGATCAACAAGTAAAAGCTTGATCCAGATGCTCTGATACCACTTTTGTTGTGAAATGAGATACAGCAGAGAGCCAAAGCAAATTAGGAACAAACGTGAAAAAGCAATAAAACAGAGACACAGAGATAAGGACAAGAAAGGGACACAGAGATTTATCCTGGTTCAGTTCACAATAAAAGTGAACTTACATCCAGCAGCTGATGATGTTCAAATTGCACTATGAAGAATCGGAAAAAATACAGTGAGTCATATGTTAGGTTACAGATTCTATTCTCTCATCCAAGAGACTCAACCCATTACAGCTGTTTCCCAATACAGGACAAAGAAGTAAACAAAAGGACTAACTCAGAAGAATACAAAAGAAAAGGATCCTTCTAGATATCACTCTCAATAATCCACGTGAGTGATACCAGATATCATAAGCACACATCAGCACCTTTCTTTGCCCTCTAATTGATATTGCCAGCTCATTGCTGAGTCACCTTCAACACTAATAATAATAATTAAACGTCCAAATTCATTATATTTAAAATTAAATGAACTCATTAATCAATGGTAACTAATGGAAGCCAAATCAATCAAAACTTCTCAATTATAATATATCATATTATATAGACATAATAGATATATGAATCAACGAAATTATTGAGAAAATAAATGTAAGAATAATAATAATAATAATAAAACATCCAAGTTCATTATATAATAATAGCGGCCAAATCAAAAAATTAATGGCAAATAAAATAAATTTTACTAAATATTAAAATTCTCATTTTTCCTTTTAACATCCTATTTGCATTCCTCTCTTATAATCCTTTTAAAACAAATGGTAACTAATAGAAACCAAATCAATCAATTAATTCTAAAGCTCCGTCATACATGGCACCTTGAAATTCTTTATCAATACATGTGAGCCTCAGGACATCTGCTTGTGTAATTCTTTATCAACTTGAAATTCTTTGTCCGGCCTCCAGCACTTTGTGTAGAAAATAAAAACACAACACAAAAATCTTGTTAACAACTAATACAAAACAAACAATATGGAAAGTAATTGACAGAAAAATATACCAAACTTTCAAAATAATAACTAATTTAATAACTGATATAATTGTATTTAAAGATCATTGAAAGAATTAGAATGATACAATATAAAATGATCATCTTCACTTTTGCTAACATGAGAAAATTATGTGCATGAAGTAGAGAGAGAGAGAGATTGACTTAGAAAATATTTAGAAATTATTATAGAGAAAGAGAAATAGTGTTGGAAAAATGCTGTATTTTGTAATTTGTAATGGTGGTTGAGTCACACACAATTCGTTAAAGACCAATATCAAGATAAAGTATAAAAAATAAAAGAGAGAACATAGAGGAATAAAGAGAGACAGTTTCAAGTTCAAGTTATGATGCTCACTCTATATATATATATATATATATATATATATATAACCAAAGAATCAGTTCTTGGTAGTGGTGGAAATGAAGAGTTGTTTATTAATGGTATTTGACAGCTAAGAGTTTATTCCTAATTAAATAATTAATGTTATAGGTTTATGTTTCAAAACATTTTAATAATTAACCGAAAACAGAGGGTTGGAAAATGAAGAGTGTTTAATTTAATTTAACCAAAAGAAAATTATATTATTACATAAAAAAAAAATCTAGATTATGAACATAAAAGATTAAAAAGAAAAAAAAAAAAGGTTGCACTAGTGATGTTTAAACATGAAATTTTTTTAGGGAGATAGACCACATAAAACAACAGAAAGAGTGTTTACACTGATCTGATTTGAGAGATTGGATCGAGGGTTATATACTTGCATGTATATATAGATGTAGAGCTGGTAAATTTTTTGGAGGAATATCAAAAGAATTTTAAATATTTAATAAAAAATATATTTAATTATATATTCAATTGATTTAATAGGAAGAATACGAAAAGATAAATATTTATTAATAATAATCTTAAATATATTTAATCATTTATTAAATAGGTTTAATTGAAAGAATTCCAAAAGATAAATAAATAGTAATAATATATTTTAAAATATAAAGACAATAAAAACTCATTAATAAGGAAATGAGTAGAGGAATATAACCGGTTACTAAAAACTTATAGTAATTATAGGGAGATGAATGATCAATGCATTGAATCAGTAACAATTCATAATTATGATGTTGATAATTAAAACATTTATTGATATTATTATTGAATATTATTTTTTTTTTTTAATAAAAAAGGCATTCTTGTTTTGTTATTAATGTATTATATATTAACCATATTTAATATCAAATTTCTCTCACGACGACATGTGGCGCTAGTAAAATTCTATTATTAATAATAATAAAAAACTACATTTAAATACGTTGTTCTCTTTGATAATTATTCCTAAATTAATAGTTTGTTAATCTCAATAAATTAATATTTTGTGCATTATCTCTTACCTTTTCTGAAGTGTTCCGTCTATAATCACACATAAATCATAACGAATAATATTAGGCTATTATAGCATATAACTAAACAATAATGCTAGAGGACCCAAGTGACTCAAATTTTAGAACCAAACCTATGTGGCAACATCACATGGGATGACCTACGTCACTCTTCCTAAAGATCCCATGTGATGTTATCACATAGATTTGGGTCACTTTTTTAGTCCTCTAGCATTATTGATAACTAAATAATTGATTAATTATCGTATTTAAAATATATATATATATATATATATATATATATATATATATATATATATATCATCAGAAATTCTATTATCAGTTTGAACTGATAAAAGTTATATCAGTTTCTTGCATGTGGGCCACTGGATTTAAATACTTTGACTTGGCTGTATGCACTTGTCAGTCAAAATATTTAAATCCAGTGCCCAGGAATTGATATAACTTTTGTAAGTTCGAACAGATAATAGAAAGATGGTGCATTTATCATATTTGCTCTGACCACGCTCTTTCGTTTCGTTTCGTTTCGTTTCGTTTTTCACCCACCTTCTCGCTGCCGTCGATAGATCACTCCTTCCTTCGCCAGTTGCTGCCGATTGCCACCATCGACACATCACCGGCGAAGCTTCTCGGTTACGAAGAGAAGCTTCAACAGGTACTAATCTCGATCTCTCTTTTCGTGGGTTGTTTTGGTTTCATCTTTGTTTGTGATTTTCGTGTCGATTCCTTGATGGGTTTTGAAGATTACATTGGGAATTCAATATAGATTTCTATTAATATAGATTTTTCTTGTGCAAATATTGTTATTTTTTTATAGGATAATAATTTTGCTCCTCTACGGAATTCTTTTCATTGATTTCTCTGATCCATCTACTCTTCTGGGTTTCTTTTAGTTCATAATCTTTTGAAATAATGTGTAAAACAAAGAGTTTTCCAGGGCCACCTACTAACCGTTTCATGAAATGTCTCAATTGAGACTCTTAGAAGTGAAGTCCTGATGTCTTGTGGTGACATTTAGGCTTTTAGAAAGCTAATTTAATAATATATGGTGGTGGTGTTTGTGCCAGTTTCTGGGGCCATTTACAAGTTCATCAATACTAGAGGTCTGGGAGGTTTCTTAGACTGGAACAGTACGTTTCCTGGTGAGTAATTTGTTTGCTTACTGATAATAGCATCACTTGCTCATTATTCAAAAAATAGCATTTTATGTGTACTTGTTGCCAATATTTTAATTTTTAACATAATAAATTGCTAACCATGATTGCCGGTGTTGTTTAATCTTATATATATGAGGCTTAGAATGAAATGGAAGTTGTGATAAGTTGCTAAGCATGATAGCAGTGTTCCTGGTGTTGTTTAACATAATAAGTTGCTTGCATTTCTTTTGGATTGTTGAGTTACCATTAATGTGTTTTGTTGTCTGGTTACTCACGTTTTAGTAATCTGAATTGATAATAAATACTACTACAGTACTACACTGTTAGAAGCAATAGATTCTATTAGTTAGTACATGTTAAGCAATTTCATGTTTTTTTGATGGGTTCTACGGTGTGGTTTACCAGTTTTGAATGCATTAGGTAGCTAAACATGGCTAGTTTTGAAGGAAGTCAAGTAAATGTTTCTACGGGTAGTGGGAATAATGAAGTTGAAGATTGGGTCGGGTAAGGTGATTATGAACATCTCCAATTGCAAGCACTTTAATTTGTTAATTTGAAACCCCTGTGATATCTCTCTGGTTCTATTTGTTTTATTATGTGAATTAAATTCCATTAACTAATTGGTCATCCAAAAATTGCAAAAATAAGATTATGGATAATACCCTTGTTGTAGGTTCTCATTTAGGGGGTATACTGTATAAAGTTTGGTTCTTGGGATTGTTAATTGATGTCTCTTGCCTATGCCTGATTTTCTATTTTCATCCTTGTGTTTCCTGTTAGCTATTATCAAGCCTGCTAGACCGTGTTTGGCTGCAATAAGATGGCGAAAAGACTATCCTCTCAACTCTTCGTCAGCAGTAACCACTCTATCTCTCTATTAATTTATGTCTGTATTATACGGGGTTTTGATTCTCGTTTTTGTTTTGTAGGACTGTCATCGTACACCACGAATCAAGAATTGAAAACGTTGTTTTCACCATTTGGCCTTGTTACACAAGGTAATTTCAACACTATTTAGTCTATTTTCCATCAAACGTTCACTTGATTTTCTACTCCTAAGTTGTTATTGATTGGTGGAAATTGTTTGTTCGTAGCTAGGTTAGTTAAAGATCCAAAAACACAAAGGCCTAAAGGCTTTGGTTTTGTCTCTTTTCGGTCGGAGGACGAAGCACAGAAAGCCTTGGAAGCCATGAATGGCAGGGTACTTTCTCAAACTTTTTTTTTTTTTTTTCTTAATGATTTTTTTTAAAACTTTGCTTAATTGTTAACTTTTTGGGTTGATTAATATATAATGAATAACTCACATTTTTGTGTTTGAATTAAAATCTGGGACCTGTTTTTCATGATTGAGCATTGAATGGATATTTGTTAATATCACAACTAGTACTATTTGAGTTTACAATTTCAGGGAGATAATTATATATAATCATGATAAATGCAGTACACCTATATATTTCAATTTGGTTGAACTATACATTAGGTACAGATTGTGGATACTACTCAGAGCTATAACCATAACTGAGATTATGTCTTCTTTTGTCACCCTAGTTTAAACGGTAGTGGATATGTATTATGAAAGTAAGTTTTGTTTCTCATTTGTACTGCTAACCTGCCATCTTGTTTAAAGTTGTGGCATTCAGTTCTATATTTTGTTCAGCATCTTTTTCTTTTTCTTTTTCTTTCTCTCTTGTGGTAGATTTGGTAGTTCTACTAGATAATGTTAATGGTGGTTTAGTTGCATTATTGAATAGGTTGGTACCTTGTTAAGCTCTTGGACATGGCCACCTCATGATCAACTCATTTCAAGTTATTCTTAGAAATCTTCTTTCCTTTTTGTTTCTCTTTGAAACTATCAGGTTGGCTATAGTAATAAAAGATTAATTAAGACTTTGCTACCGGATTATACTTGACTAATGCCCCCTTCTGTCTCACTTTAAGTTGTGGGGATGAACATTGTTAGAGCGTTTATTTGTGATTGATAGTTATGAATACTTTCTTCCGTCTTTGATTTATGTTGTCATTCTCTCAACTTGTGTATCAATATTCTCTGTACTCTCAGTGTTTTAGTTATAATAACAGCTGTGCAATATGTGGTGTTATAATGTATAAATTGAAGTGCTTTTTTGTGACTAAATTAATTGTTTGTTTTTCTTTCGAAATTTATATTTCTAAAACATTTCTTATGGGAATTTGTTTACTTTGCGCAGATAGTTAGGGGAAGGCTGATCTTTGTTGAAGTTGCAAACACTGGAAGTCCTGAAAATGGTGATAGTAGCACTTGATAGTTAAAACAGTTTTCATTTTTGCATTTGTAAAATATTTAAATATGACCACTAATGGAATGCTACATGTAATAAATATGACCACTAATGGCAAAATTGAAAATTTCTTGTATTATCTATTTTATCTTTACAAATTCATTGGATGATTTGATGAACATAGCTGGTCATTAAAACATGGTGCCAAATAGTCCATGGCACTAGTGAACAAAGAATACATTTCTTGCATTATATTTGTTGGAAAAAATCAAAATATATATATATATTTGAACAAAGGTTTATTGAAAATGAAGAGAAACAAAGGCTAAAAGCCTACGACACGAAATAGAGAAAACAGAACACAGGCAAGCAACAAGACACCACCACGCAGCCACCAGCAAGGCTAAAAAACAGAAGCTAAGCCCAGAAGATTGGACAGAGCATCAGGCACCGGCTACACCAGGGCCACCTCCGTAAAAAACAGGACCAAAAATAGGGCCACCGAAGCAGAGAAAATAAACCCAAACACCAACAGCAAGACTGTTCTACAAAAACCAACACGGAAAACAAGCCGAAAAAAACTACAAGCTCCACTCAAGAATGTCATCCTCCATTTTGTATGCTTTCTTGGCTAATATATCTGCAAAGAAATTGAGCACTCTTGAATTGTGAATGACCAACGAATTTTGAAGTAATTTAGTATTGTTCGAATGTCATAAATCGTCTGAACATGATTTATGTTGCCGAAACTCTCATCGTTAACCCAAGATACCGCCACCTTTGAGTTACTCACTCTTTCCCTACGAAATCTGGATTCGAAGCACAAAGGGTACAAGCCTTATGGATGGCCATAATTTCTGCAGTATTAGAGACTTGAACCCCTATATAAGAAGAAAAAATGCATAGAACCTTCCCTGTATAATCTCTTAAAACCCCTCCAATACACGCATGCCCCAGCGAGCCTCTCGACAACCCATCGACATTGAATTCCGGGCCGTTTACAATTACGAGGAATCCAGCCTTCCGCCATAGCAAACTTTCTCGGCTTTCGATCTATGCATATCTCGGTGAGAATTGAAGTGATTGGTTCCATAGATTCATTCCCAAAATGCTTGAACCACTAAGCTATCCTAAATTTCACCATATCAATATATTGAGTTGTATTCGCTTTAACATGATTGAAAACTTTCTTATTCTGTCATTAAACTTGTCATTAAATTTATTGTGTAGAAAATGTGAAAATGAGGGAGGAGAAAGTTGTCTACATAATTGTATTATTCTATTTTTCTCTGTCTGTGTCAAATGAATGAAAAGAGCGAGCAATTTATAATATGCCTTGTACCCTTTCATAAACAGCTGCAACCTTTCACCATGACTTTTCATTTTGAATTAAGAGTCACATCTTTTGTCAAAGGTCACACCTCTTGATCAAATTAATGGTTGCTTTATTTTGAAAATAATTCTAACATATGAAAATAGTGTAATTTTTTATTTATTTTTATATGAAATTCACATACCCTTATAAAAAGTGTCGAAAAAACTTAGACCTAGATAGTATTTCTATTTTTCTCACATAGACACACATTATAGATATATATATAGCATATTAATATATATCGCCACACTTTTTTCATATGTATTACTATGATTGAAGTTATGTTGCTTACAAGCAAAAATGTGGTGATGTGTATTAGTATGTTATAAATATATCTATAATATGTGCCTATGAGAGAAAAATTGGACAATATTTTTTACTTCCTTTATCACGATATCTCAATATAACCCCTTACTCATTTAATGCATTCAAATTGCACGTCTATTAACGATATAGTTATATATATTAATTTGAGGATACTAATTAAAAGAGCATACTTTTTTGCACCCAAAAGTGAGCAAAAATATATGGTGTTTGGAAATATATCAAACTTAGTTCAATTATTCCTTGCACTTTATGGGAGAAGGTTTCACACCGTTGTTCGGAAAATGTGAAACAGAAACGCATGTTTAATATTCACCACATAACAAATAATGTCCACTAGCAGAAAAATAAGATGAGAGAATCCAATCACACAACACAAAATTTTACATGGAAAACCCAAAATATGGAAAAACCACAGCCGTTAGGTCGACAAAAGAAAAATATCACAATATAGAAAATTGTTACAACTACACAATTCCAATATTCTTTCTCTAATCCCAAACTCCAATTATTAATTTACAACTGAACCTTATCGACACGAAGCTCACAATTGAGTTTACATCCTAGCTGTCAGCTCACAGCGCTCACCAGGTCCTCCCCAAGTGCACCCCCGAATATCCCCCCAAGCTCACAATCGAGCTTATATCCTAGCTCTCAGCTAATAACACTCACCATGTCCTCCCCGAGTGCACCCCTGAATATCCCCTACATCTCCCTTGAATATCACCCCCGAACCTCTCTCCAAATCATAGATATTCCCTAGATTCCTCCATTGATATTCCCACGGATCTCCTCCCAGGTCTCATTCATCGGATTCACCCACCCTCTGATGTTCCCAGGTGTCTCTCCAAGTGTTATCAACTAAAGAATAAGCCTCACTATTTATAGGGTCAGATTCACATAAGCTATTGGAAATCATATAACAAGTCTTTCCTAAACAAGTAACACTAAACTGATATTACATTTTTTTTTTTTTTTTTGAACCGCTGGATTAAATTAGGCCAAGAAGGCAGACAACACAAACAAGGCCAAAGGCCACAGACCAGCCAAGGACAAACCCCCCAGCCAAAGCCACGACCAGAGCAAACACAAAAAGGCAGAGCCCCCAAAAAAAAAACAAGACAACAGCCACACAAACAAAACCAGAAAAGCGCCATAACCAAGCAGCGACCACCACAAAGCAAACCCAGAAGGACACAACAATCAGGCTATCTCCCACACAACCAAATCCCCATCATCAAAGGAACCAAATATGGTTTTTATTTTTGTTTTTTTTTATTTTTATATATATTTTTTTAATTTTTTTAATTTTATTTTTTTTTAGGGTAAGACTCGAACCCATGACCTCTTAACGTAGGTGTAAGGGGTTTGTCACTGGATCAACCTAACCTCTTATCCTTTTTAGTAAGGCTTCACACTGTGTTTAAGAATGAGTAATTACAAACTTTTAGACCATAGGTTGAGTTGATTCAGTGTTAAAATTATGACGTAACAATTTGTTATTTTGGAAAAACGCATCGAAATCGAAAGCCATGTCTTTCAGGCACCCCATATTTTCTTTGCTAGAGCTAGACTGCTAGTTGCCGACCCTCTAATCATGGTCCAAAAGATCCCGTGTTTGACAATAATTGGATTCTCGTGGTGACCAAATCAAAAAGAAAAGTGAAGCCAACTTTTAAGATTTTATCTAGTTCTAAGTCTCAAATGAATAGAGAAGTTCTAAGTGCCTCTCTGTAGCTGAGACTAAGATTCGTACTAATTCTACGGCTTCAGCGGCTCAAGCAGAATTAAGGCTTGTCGCTAATTGGGCCGCACATGTTGAGGCAGAAAGGAATGATTCCGTTGGTCTGATTAATTAGGTTCATGTTTTTTTTCTTTTTCTTTTTCTGTTCTGTTATTTTCCATTTTTTTAATTTGTTTTTTTTTTTAAAGTATTAATAATAAGACTTAAAGGTACTGGTGCCCCCTGGATTATACCCGAATTGCTCATTTGCCCCCTGAATTCGAAAAATGGTCACTAAACCCTCTGAACTATCGGAAATTGGCAATATTTGACGGAATAGTAATACCATCCATTTTTCTGTCATGACAAATTGCAATAGGTTCCCCTGATTATATGGATAATAACATCAAATCAGAAACAATATAATTATATGACCTAAATACCCTTCTGACCAAAATTTTAAAATAAAATTTAGAAATTTAAAATTGAAATAATGGTTAAATAATAATAAAAATCTGAATTTAATTTTCTAAATAATTAAATTACCTTTTTCATTTAAGTATCCCTAAATATTTAATAATAATAATAATAATAATAATAATAACAATAAAATAATAAAAGGATAATAATAATAATAATAATAATAATAATAATAATAATAGTGATAAACTGATAATCTTCTTCATCTTCTTCAAAACCCAGAAACCTCTCAAACAAATTCTCTCTCTCTCTCTCTCTCTCTCTCTCTCTCTCTCACATCCCTCCTCAACCAAACCCTAACTCGACGAATCCCTCTCCCTCTCGAATCCCTCATGAACCAAACCTAGCCACCAACAAAATCCATAGCCGCCGTGAAACCCTCGATGCAGGAACCAAACCCCGTCACCAACAATATCTCGGCCGCCGCGAAACCAATGAACCCTAGCCGCCCCTCCCATCACCAAATCGAACCCCACAAACCCTCGATGATGTTGATAGAGATTTTTGGGGAGGTTTCTAGGTTCGATTTTGAGCCAGTGGGGTTCGACGATGAAGACAATGAGATTTCTGGGTTTGATGAAGTTGGGTTGGGTGAAGCTGAGAGTTCTTGCAAGAAGCTTTTGTACACCCCGATTTGGTCGTCGTAAGCCATTTATTGCCGCCGGTGCTCTACTTGTCGTGATTGCTTTGTGTTTTTCTCTGAAATGGTGTTTGTAATTGATGGTGTTTGAAGAAAATCTAGGTTTTTTTGTTCGGTCTTTGATGATGTAATTGGTGGCCGATTTGGACAAATAGATAAGGATTGAAGGGTTTTCACAAGTTAATTTAACAATGATATCATGTTAGCATGGTGAGTTAACTGATGAGATGATACAATGGTTAGTATAACTTTAATTCAAGTTTAATAGTTTTGAAAATTTTAAAAATTTTCAAAAAGAATTTAACTATGAAGTTGTCTGTAGGATGTTCATGAGTATATTTACCAGTAACTGATAATTGAGTAAAGAATTGACAAGAATTGAGTTCCTCTACCAGAAGAAAATCATGATTTATGGTGTTTGTAATTCGGTTTTTGGGTATCATGACTATTAATTTTTGAAATCTGATGAAGTTAGGTTTGGGTGATTAGGTTTGATTTGGGGTGGTGATTCGGTTTAGGTTTGATTTGGGTGATGATTTTTGATTTTTTTTTAGTTGGTGAATGATGATCATGATAATGGAAGATGATGATGATAACTTTTTTATTATTTTTTATTATTTTTTTATTTTTTAACAGGAAAATTTTTATTTTAAAATTTTGGTCAAAAGGGTATTTAGGTCATATAATTATATTGTTTCTGATTTGATGCTATTATCCATGTAATCAGGGGAACTTATTGCAATTTGTCATGACAGAAAAATGGATGGCATTACTATTCCGTCAATTTCCGATAGTTCAGGGGGTTTAGTAACCATTTTTCAAATTCAGGGGGCAAATGAGCAATTCGGGTATAATCCAGGGGGCACCAGTACCTTTAAGTCTAATAATAAAAGCTCTATAGAGCTTATTATCAAAAAAAAAAAAAAATGCTAGTTGCCGACCCTTGATGAAATCCCCACCGTTCCTTTAACGAGAGATTCTTATGTTTTCCTTGCGTTCATATTGATCAAGGCACGCGTGACTGTTAATTGATGGACAGTAATTTCTCGATCTGCAACCAAGGAATTAAGTATTATTGGTCGGGTTTGTACTTTTGTTTGCTAATTCCTTCATTTTTGAGGACCAATAATCTATCTATTTCATACTGCATGGCAGATTATTATTATAACAATATCACTGCTAACTAGCTTTCTAATAAAGCTAGTCTTTCCATGAGATGAGATCGGTTCGATGGTAAATCCCTCACATCTATGCTATAAGGTCGTGGATTCGAGTCATCCTCTTAAAAAAATAAAATAATAATAATAATAATAAAATACTCCCACAAATCATGAGAAAACTCCACATATAAACTTGTAAAATATATATTGTGGGACTCGAACCCCTTATCATCACTGTGGAAGGGAGGCGCATTACCATCTCTGCTGAGAGGTGATGTGCCTCTCCACCTACTTTCAATTTGGTCATGACTCATGATTCAAGAATGTGTGAGGATGCCTTTGGGCAGAGCGATGGAATGATTAATACACAGAAATTAATTAACTCAAAAGTAAAACTGCTAATTAATTAACATTCAAAAAAGTGTATATAGCCCATTAACTCCTACATGTCTTTATTACGTGGAGAGATAGACTATGAATTATGATTCAGAATTTAACAAATTAAAGTAGAAAAAAGTTGATTGAGATTTGAGAAAGTTGGGGATTAAAGGAGACGGTCAAATTTTGGTTCTTTTCTTCTTGATATCACGTGAAAAAAGCTCACTCGGTAAATATTTTACGTTTCTCCATTTAGTGGCCTAGCAAAAGCACTTGAAATATACATACATTATTAAGAATAATAAACTGCTATGCCATGCTTTTTCTTATGTATAAATATAGTACGTCTGCCTTCGACTGTTTAATTACTACATTGAATTCAAAGGTTTCTTAATTCCTGTACGTGAACAACTCTCTGTTGAATTTTTTCTGCAATATTCAACCTGATCTGATCTTCATTCAGGTAAGTATTCGAACCAAACAGTATTCATGATTCATCACTACATTATGTGCATGTGTACTGTGTATATATATAATATGTAACTATTATTTTTAGTTATAATTGACAACTTATTACGTTGTTAGAGATCGGAACTTGGTAATTTTGTGTCATCACTCATTTGGGATTGTCTCATACGATTTGTCAAGCGGTTTCCACGAGTTTTTTTTTGTTTATTTTTTATTCTTCACTATTCATGCTCTGTTATTATAATTGCTAAAAGAGGTAATAATACAGTTATAAACAACAAAGGAGTTTTATGGAGTTATGGTGGAAAGAGAGGTACAAAACGTAACTGCCCTACATTGGCTTGTGTGCAGGAGTACTTGATGGCAGAAGGAGATGTTATTATAAGCCTAGAGGACCTCATATGGAATGCTGAACAGAGGGACAACGACGGCCAGAATAACCAGCTGCAGAATCCTACTAAAATTGTTCACTCACCTGAACTTCTTCTACTTGATAGTGAGTTCTCTCACTCTCCAATATAAACATAGACTCACACTATATATGATATGACACAATTTGATTATGCCATTACAGTGCCAGCCCAGGATGAAAAATTAAAATAGACCCCTTTGTTTAATCTTACACCTAAAAACGTATGAAACCCATATCTGATAATTTTCAAATATATATATAACCTATTTTTTTTAATAGTACATAAGTAATTTTGCAATGTAAATGAAGCTTAAACCGGTTTGAAGACCATGGTGGTGCTCAATGTTTTTTTTTTTTTTTTTTTTGAATTTCCGGTTTTTCTTTATTTATTTAAGGTCCAAATTTGGTATAGTTATGTGGAGTTTGAAAAATAATAACTAAATATGGACCCTTTATTTATGAAAGAGGTGAGCACTAAAAAAAATAAAAAATTGGGCCTCTTGTTTGTGAGTGGTTCTCTCCTAAAAGATCCTATATTTTAATTTTGGTAAGAATCTTGATGAAAACTTATCGATTTTAATGAATTTTGATCTAAATTTTGTTGTGGATGATAAATTCAATAAAATCTACTTATGAACAAAATTTGAGATTTTTTCGAGCACTAAAACTATCTATCCCGATTTTGTTAAATAGGAGGGCATTAGAAGAATTAGCGAAATATAGGAAAAATTAAGAAAAATGGTTTTCATGAATACCATTTATCATCATTTTCATTTTCTTATTATTAATCTTTTCAAATGGTTTTCATGAATACTTGTCAAAAGTTGCTAACTAGGTTTTACTTGTATTCTGGTTTTTGTCTCATATTATTTTATTGTATGATATTAACTCCATAAACATGAAGAATTGAAGTTTTTATTATTATTATTATTATTATTATTATTATTATTATTATTATTATTATTATTATTATTATTTTAATTTAATGTTTTTGCATGCATATATGCATATATTTAACTCTATAGGCATTTGAAGAATGAATGAAATATAGTTATATAGGAAAAAGGGTTGTTTAAATTTATAGCTAGCACTCTTTTCACCTCTAGTTTTGTAATTGTCATCAAGCTAATAATTCAAGTTTAAATGGCACCAAAGTGCAATGATGGACAAAAATACCCTCATTTTTTCTTTTATTTTGTTTTATTTTTTCAATTTTTTTTTCAAAAACCCCCAAATTGATAGGGGTGACCTCCATTAGAGGTCTATTCGACGACCTCCACTGAAGGTCGATGAAGTAGTTAAAAAAAATCAGGGCAATAAGTCTTGGGTGCCCTACTTTTGAGACTTATTGCTAGATTTGTTTTTGGTTTTTTTATCTTCTTCATCGACCTCCAATGGAGGTCTGACCTCCAGTGGAGATCGTTTCGACCTCCACTGGAGATCAAGGTCGAGATCGTTTCGATCTCCAATGGAGGTCGAAAAGAGAGAATTAAAAAGTAAAAAGAAAAGTAAGAGAATAAGTGGTGGCATTTTGGTCTCACTGCATACTTTGGTGCTATTTAAACAAGAATTATTAACTTGGTGTTATCCTCACAAAGTTAACCCCATTTAGTGCTATTTCCCCCTATTACCTTGTAGAAAAAATCAAGAAAAATGGTTTTAGTGCTCAAAAAATTCTCAAATTTTGTTTATAGGTAGATTTCATTAAACTTGTCATCGAAAAAAAAATCAGCTCAAAATAAGGGAAAATCGATGTAATTTCATCAAGGTTTTTACCGAAATTAAAACAAGGGACCCCTTAGGAAAGAACCACTCATATATATATATGATAGAGTTTCAATTTGATTTATAATAGTAAGTGTTAATTAATTGGTAATTTAGGTATTATTTAATATATACACAGGTGATAACAGAAGCAGATACCACGACATAGCTGTAAAGTTACAAAGTGCTGCAGTAAAAGGCAACAAGAAAGAAGTTGGTGAGTTCTTAAGAAACGATCCATCAATGATACGTTGGGCTATTACGAGGGGACACGAGACTCTTCTTCATGTTGCAACAGGGGCAAAACAAACCGCCTTGGTAAAGATGATTATGGGACACATAGAAACAAATGACCTGATGCTGCAGGACAGAAATGGAAACACTGCCTTCTGTTTCGCCGCTGCAGTTGGAGCTACAAAAATTGCTGAAATGATGTTGGATAGAAATAGACGTCTGGCTACGTTTCGAGGCTCTCAAAATAAGACTCCTCTCTACATGGCTGTTTTGTTTGGACAGAAGAAAATGGCTGAAAAATTATACACCACAACCTTACCTCTTTTGAAACCACGGGAGCAAATTGCTATATTTTTTAAAAGCATCGACAATGGATTATATGGTATGTTTCTTTTTATTTACAGCCAGTGGCCAGAATTTTTTTTTATTTTTTTTTATTTTTTATTTTTTATTTTTTTGGCATCTGCCAGAAATTTTTTTTATTGGGGAGAGCCAAAATAAAAAGCTTTTAAAATAGAGCAAATTGCAGCCAACCTCCCTGAGGTTTAGTCTTTGACAATCAGAAACAACTTTATACTTAATTGACAATGACCTCCTCTGCCAATAGTCAAAGTTAGTCAAACTTAATAGAGATAAGTGTATTTTCATCCTTTCAAGCCTTTTTATTTATTAAAAAAATAGATTTAAAAGCTTTAAATCTTCACCATTCATCTTGGTCACATTTTTTTTTTTTTTATTTGAAAAATCTAAAAAACTTGAATCCGAAGAAAAATATTGAAATACATCAATGGAAGAAGAAAATGTTGTTATATTATATTAAGATGAGCTAGATTTTTTTTTTTTTTTTTTTTTTTATATTTTAGTTTTGAAAAATCTAAAAAACTTGAATATGAAGAAAATTTTAGGAATCAACATGGAAGAAGAAAAAATTATCTGAAGAAAATGTTGTTGGATTGGATTTTGATGATCCAGATTATTAATTTTTTAGAATTTAGAATTTGAAGAAAAATATAAAGATACATATGTCTCCACTTTTTTTTTTTTTTTTTTAATTTGTAATTATCAATTTTTTTATAGTGGAGATCCAAATTTGTATTCATATATTTATATATTTTTAAAATCAGATTTTTTATTTATTTATTAGCATTTAGGTATTTGTAGCGGTCAAATCCGGTCAACGGTTAAACTTGACTAGTTTAACTAACGGTAGAGGAGGTCATTGTCAATTAATGATAAAGTTGTTTTTTATTGTCAAAGTTCGAACCTTAGGGAGATTGGCTACAATTTACTCTTTAAAATATAATGATAATTTCATAAATTTTTAAACCTTTTTTTAGGGAAGGGGGCTATGACCCATATAGGCATATGGCCCCTCCCTCCGTCCCTATTTATAGCTACTTGTCATTACATTTATTTTCTTCCACACAAATATTAATTTCAAGATAATGAATTTTCATCACTATCCAATATGACCTGGTGGTAAGATCGAACACTTATAAAATCAAAATAATATTATGTGTTCAAGTCGTCATCCAAGGTGTATATATGAATCACATAATTTTATTTTCTCATTTGTAACTAGTATTTTCTGCACTCTAATTTAGAAAATTTGGTTCATTATTGACCTTGATACTGTGAGTAATATCCATTTTATACGATGCATGCATTATCCTTAATCTATGCTAAAATGGTTTTGGGGAATTGCTCAGATATTGCGTTGAAACTGCTAGAAAGTAATCCAAATCTAGCTGTGGAACGCTATGGGAAAAAGACAGCCTTGCATGTGTTGGCTCGGCAGCCTTCAGCTTTTGCTGGCAAAAGCGTCCTCAACTCAAGTTAGTTTCTACTAATTAATAGTACTTAAATTAATATTAACGACTTAATGTTAATATTTTTATTATATGTTTTTTATCATTGTGATTCTCAATATTATCACTTTTAAATTAATGACAACTTATTATTTTACTCAGTCCTGAGAATATTGAACTTGAATCGCAAGCCAGCTATTAAGCTAGTCCAATGTCTTTGGCTAAACATAACACAACGGCCAAAAGAGAATATTTTGGATATAATCAGAAAACCTTCAAAATTATTGTTTGATGCAACCAAATCGGGGAATTTCGAATTCTTGGTTGAGATCATCAAAGTATATCCCGATCTGATTCATGAAAAGGATGAAGATGGTCGAACCATATTTCACGTTGCAGTTTTGCACCGTCACACTGATATATTCAGTCTAATATATCAGACCGCGCATATTAACAAGGAGCTTTTGCTCAGCTACGTTGATTCAAGAAAAAACAACATATTGCATCTGGCTGCGAATTGTCAAAATTTACTTTCAGTCAGCAGCGAGAAAGGAGCAGCTCTTAGAATGCAGAGTGAAATGTTGTTTTTTAAGGTAAAAATGATTTTAATTAGTTTGTTCAATTTTTAATATTTATTAGATTTTGTTTAAAAGAAATCTAACACCGTATTGTAAGGAGTCTGTCAATTAAGACTTACTGATATCAATTATTGAATGCATATGCATCTCCCAATCTACTTCTTGTAAATAATTATGTGCATGGGTTGATATTGTTGGTACGTAGGAGATTGAAAAGATCGTGCCACCTCCATATAAAGAGATGAAAAACAATATTGATCACGAGATTAATGGAGAGCAACAACGAACACCTCAAGAGTTATTCAGCAAGGAGCATGAAGATTTATTAAAAGGAGGAGAAGCTTGGATGAAGAACGCAGCTACAAGCTGCATAGTTGTTGCAACAATTATTATTAGTGTTATTTTTACAGCAACCTATACTGTTCCAGGTGGTACCGCTGCTCATAACAATATTGATGATCATAATAGTACTGTTGCTGAAGGATCACCCATACATCTGAACAAGACTTTATTCAAGATTTTCTCCATGTCAAATGTGATTTCATTGTCCTTCTCTACCATCTCGGTTCTGATGTATCTGTCAATCCTCTTGTCTGGTTTCACTGAGAAAGATTTTATCTGGGTTTTATCTCTTAAGTTTTTTGTGGGGCTCTTAACTCTCCTCCTGTCAATAATATCGATGCTGGTAACTTACGGTTCCACCTTCTTCCTAGCGTACCCTTATCATGAAAGACTGAATTGGATCACCATGACGACGGCTCTACTTGTAACTGTGCCAATCATTGTATGTGCTCATGTGCTATTCCCACTTTTGAGAGACACTTTGTGTCTATCATGCCGAGGAATCTATTTAAGCTTTCTCAAGCCAGTGCTGGAAAAGGTACTCAATTTGTTGGAAATGGTACTCGATTTTGTTGTGTCATTGTGTGTACATATACTGTTGTTAACTAAGAGAATTAAGGCAATGTTGTTGTTGCATGATTCAGCTTAGATGGGTTTCTTCAAGCATTAATTTCCAGCTTCTTCTAGATTCATGCATGAAGAAAATTGTAAAACATTTTCAGATTGATGAACAATATATATTCCATTGTGTTCTGTTTTTGCCGAAAAGTTTGAGTTGATTGAATTTTGTAAATGCTATTTGCGTTTAGGTTGTATATGCCCTCAACTCATGTCCAGTCCAACGTGCCAAACTGAGGCTTATTTCATGCCTTGAAAAGGGAGGAGTCGAGGCGTTGAAGTTTGGGAGAAAAATTGGGCCTTTAATAAAAGTGACCCTAGCATATCAGGCATTCTTAAAAGCCCACAAATATTAAATGGGCTAATGAAAAGGTTAATGCGAAGATAAGATGGGCAATGTTGACACCCTTAAAAACCGTATTTACACCGCTTTCGGTAACACACCTACACAAAATCTATAGTTTGTTAATAAACCCACTTAATGTCAAAAAATACCTTTTTTTAAAAAGAATTCTATAGTATTTTATTTACACCCCACCTACACCTATTTTGTTATCTAATCAATTTCGTTAATTTACAACTAAATAATATAACAGTTTTTTTTTTCTTTTACTGCATTCTTCACTTCTTCCACTGTTCTTCTATTCCCTCAAGTGAAATAACATTTTCTCTCCCTTTGTCCTTCCATGTTTTACTTCCACAAATCAAACTTCAATTTATTTTCTCTTTCTCTCTCATCACGTCTAGCAAATTTCTCACTTTCTTCTTGAATGTTTTCCGTCCACAAAAATTACTATGATTGAAGGTTTTTCTCATTAGAGATCCACAAAAATCACTTTGTAAGTAATTTGTATTCCTTAAAAAAGAATTTAAAATATATTTGAAATTAGTATCTAGAGAAGCTAGGGTTTGAGAAAATAAAAAGGGTTTTTATGATATATATATATAATATGATTTTTATTTTTTATTTACAAATTATTAATAGAAAACTGATTAATAATTATCGATGGGTGTACAGTAGTTACAAACTATTTAACCCTTTTAGTAATTTTACTTAAGGGTAAAATTGGATTTTTAAAAAAAATACTAATTTAGGTTGTACAAGTTTTTAACAAAAATTGCTTGTTGTTTGATATTTAATTAATTTTTTTAAAAAAAAATCGTAGATTGTTTGACTATATATCTTCAAAAAAAAAAAAAAAAAAAAGGACATTGACAATAGAGTAATATTGATAGTTGAGACAACTTATTATTATTATATATATTTTAAAGAGCAAATAACACCATAACTCTCAAGGTTTGTCTTTTTACACGTAAAAACAACATTACTTTTAACTAACACTGACCTCTCATGCTGTTAAGGTTGATCAATGTCGACCGTTAATTACTTTTAACACATTGAGGGGTAATATTGTCATTTTACCTTTAATTTAATAAAATTTTAAAAAAAAATGGATCTCAGCTGTCCATCTTTCGGTTTAGATAAAATTTATAAAAATAAACAAATAAATTAATAATTAATAATCGGTAAAAATATATATATATATATATATGTACATACTGTTTTTAATGGGTGCAAATATGTTCACTCTATGTTAAAACATCTTACGGCTTCCATTGTATGTCCAATGGCCACATTTGTTCTCAAAATTTGCCTAAGTGGAAGGAATCACCTCACCTAAACTCAATATGTGTTCAATAATATCTGTTTGGTCTTTTATATGTAGTACCAGGCCAAAACTGGGCCTAGCTATAACAGTTGGGCAGGCAGGCTTGGACTACTTTGGGTCTGATGCTACATTTGCTTTTGAGTGTTTACTAATAATAGACTTAAATGATCCTTTTGAATTTCCTCATTCAACCATGCCCTTTGAAAGCCCGTATCAGAAACGTGGACGATGTGGAGAAGTTGAGAATTAGGCTTTCAAGCGGGACTATCAATGCGAATCTACTTGTCTAGCTTAGGGGTGGGCAAAAAAGACCATACACCGTAAACCAAACCATTTGGTTTGGTTCGGTTTTATACTTTAAAAAAAAAACTGTATAGTTTGGTCTGGTCTATGGTGCAAATATATTAAACACGGACCGGATCGTAAACCAAAAACTTTTAATATTATTATTATATGGCACACCCAAAACTTTTTAATAAAAGGTTAAAGTTTAGCCTACGACACAAATAGAGAAAACATAAAACAACAAGCAAGCACCAAGACATCACCAAGCAGCCACCAGCAAGGCTAAAAGACAGAAGCTAAGCCCGTAAGATCAGATAGAGCATCAGGCACCAGTTAAACCAGGGCCACCTCTGTCAAAAACAGGACCAAAAACAGGGCCAACAAACACACCGAAGCAGAGAAAATAAACCCAAACACCAACAGCAAGACTGTTCTACAAAAACCAACACGGAAAACAAGCCGAAAAAAACTACAAGCTCCACTTAAGAATGTCAACCTCCATTTGGACGCTTTCTAGGCTAGCATATCTGCAAAGGAATTGAGCACTCTTGAATTGTTAATGACCGATGAATTTCCTAAGTAATTTAACATTGTTCAAATGTCATAAATCGTTTGAACATGGTTTATGTTGTCGAAACTCTCATCGTTAACCCAAGACACCGCCACCTTTGAGTCACTCACTATAGCAATATTTTCCCTATGAAATCTGGATTCGAAGCACAAAGGGTACACGCCTTATGGATGGCCATAATTTCTGTAGTATTAGAGACTTGAACCCCTATATAAGAAGAAAAAATGCATAGAACCTTCCCTGTATAATCTTTTAAAACCCCTCCAATACCCGCATGCCCCGGCGAGCCTCTTGATGACCCATCGATATTGAATTCCAAGCCGTTTACAATTAGGAGGAATCCAGCCTTCCACCATAGCAAACTATCTCGGCTTTCAATCTATGCATATCTCCATACTGTTTGTGAGAATTGATGTGATTGGTTCCATAGATCCATTCCCAAAATGCTTGAACCACTAAGCTATCCTAAATTTCACCATATCAACATATTGAATTGTATCCGCTTTAACATGAGTGAAGACTTGCTTATTCTGTCATTAAACTTGTAATTAAATTTATTGTGTAGAAAATCTGAAAATGTGAAAATGAGGGAGGAGAAAGTTGTCTACAGAATTGTATTATTCTATTTTTCTGTCTGTGTCAAATGAATGAAAAGAGTGAGCAATTTATAATATGCCTTGTACCCTTTCATAAAAAGCTGCAACCTTTCATTTTGAATTAAGAGTCAAATCTTTTGTCAAAGGTCACACCTCTTGATCAAATTAATGGTTACATTTTTTTGGAAATAATTTTAACATATGAAAATAGTGTAATTTTTTATTTTATTTTATATGAAATTCACTTACCCTTATAAAAAGTCTCAGAAAAACTTAGACTTAGAAAGTATTTCGATTTTTCTTACATAGGCACACATTATAGGTATATCTATAACATATTAATACACATTACCATACTTTTTCCATAAATATTATTATGATTGAAGTTATGTTGCTTACATGACAAATATGTAGTGATTTGTATTAGTATGTTATAAATATGCCTATAATATATGCCTATGAGAGAAAAATTAGACAATATTTACTTCCTTTATCACGATGTCTCAATATAACCCATTACTCATTTAATGCATTCAAATTGCATGTCTATTAACGATATAGTTATATATATATTTTTTTAGTTTGAGGATACTAATTAAAAGAGCCCTTACTCATTTAATGCATTCAAATTGCATGTCTATTAACGATATAGTTATTTTTTTTTTTTTAGTTTGAGGATACTAATTAATTAAAAGAGCTTACTTTTTTGCACCCAAAAGTGAGCAAAAATATATCGTGTTTGGAAATATATCAAACTTAGTTCAATTATTCCTGGCACTTTATGGGAGAAGGTTTCACACTGTTGTTGGGAAAAGGTGACGTAGAAACGCATGTTTAATATTCACTACATAACAAATAACGTCCATTATCAGAAAAATAAGATGAGAGAATCCAATTACACAATACAAGATTTTACGTGGAAAACCCAAAACAGGGAAAAACCACGGCGGTTAAGACGACATGAGAAAAATATCACAATATAGAAAATTGTTACAACTACACAATTCCAATATTCTTTCTCCAATCCCAAACTCCAATTACAAATTTACAATTGAACCTTATCGACCCCAAGCTCACAACCGAGTTTACATCCTAGCTCACAGCTCACAGCGTTCACCGGGTCCTCCTCGAGTGCACCCCCGAATATCCCCCCAAGCTCACAATTGAGCTTACATCCTAGCTCTCAGCTCATAGCACTCACCAGGTCCTCCCCGAGTGCACCCTCGAATATCCCCTACATCTGCCCTGAATATCACCCCCGGACCTCTCTCCAAATCACAGATATTCCCTAAATTCCTCCATTGATATTCCCACGGATCTCCTCCCGGGTCTCCCCATAGATATCCTTGGGTCTCTCACCCCTAGGGGTCTCCCCCCGGATCTCCCCGGGTCTCACTCATCGAATTCACCCACCCTTTGATGTTCCCATGTGTCTCTCCAAGTGTTATCAACCAAAGAATAAGCCTCACTATTTATAGGGCCAGACTCACATAAACTATTGGAAATCACCTAACAAGTCTTTCCTAAGCAAGTAATACCAAACTGATATTACATAAATATGAGTTTAAAAAAAAAAAAAAAAAAAAATTTAGGGTAAGACTCGAACCCATGACCTCTTAACGTAGGTGTGGAGGGTTTGTCACCGGATCAACTTAACCTCTTATCCTTTTTAGTAAGGCTTCACACCGTGTTTAAGAATCAGTAATTACAAACTTTTAGACCATAGGTTGAGTTGATTCAGTGTTAAAATCAGTGTTCTAGTAAACGCTAAGTGTTAGTCAGGCGATGGACCAACGCCTAACGCCTAACGCCTAGGCGACCTAGTCGGATTTCTAGGCAGACGTTTTTTTTTTCTTACCTATAAAACCAAAAATCAAACTCATATTATGACAAAAATCAAACAAAATCATCAATATAATTCCCTTTTTGTTTTTATGTCTTGTACCTATTTAATATAGTTTTACTTTTTGTTGTATATTTTAGATTTTTACATTGAAAGAGGGTATGTTTTGTTATTTTACAAATTTGCTTTTTAAAAGTCAAAGACTGAACTAGGTTGTGACTAAACTAGGTTTAAAAGTCAAATATGTTGGCTCTTGAGGTTGTGACTGAACTAGGCGGCATCGATTCGGCGGAGCTGCAGCTGACGTTGTTGAGAAGAGGGGTGAAGAAGAGAGAAGAAGGGAAGAGGAGAAAATAATACTAGGGTTTCATTTTTTAAAAAGGCGAAGCCCAAATTTGTTTTTGTTTTTGTTTTTTTTTTTTAGAGTAGAAGCCCAAAATACATTAAATAGAAGCCCAAAAAGACATTAGATTTTTTATTTAATAAAGTTCAAAACTGTCTCGTTTTTAGGGTTCTTTTAAAAAAAACAAAAAATACATTAAATAGAGGCCCAAAACACATTAAATAGAAGCCCAAAATACATTAAATCCAAGCCATCTTCTTCTGTCTTCTTTATCAGAAAAAAGTAAAAAACCCTAGCCACCTACTTTGAAAAACAGACCAACTGTTGCCACCTCCTTCGAAAAACAGCCACCTTCTTCTTCTTTATTAAAAAAAAAAAAAACCCTAGCCGCCTCCGAAAAATAGACAAGGTGCTGCCGCCTCCTTCGAAAAACTGACCAGTTGCCGCTGCAAGGCCCTCGGCCACCTAGGAAGGTCGATTTGGCCTTATTCGTGGCGGCTGGGGGGTCGCCTGGCGGCGCCTAGACGGCCGCCGAATCCGATTTTTCAAACACTGGTTAAAATTATGACGTAACAATTTGTTATTTTGGAAAAACACATCAAAACCGAAAGTCGTGTCTTTCAGGCGCCCCGCGTTTTCTTTGCTAGAGCTAGACTGTTAATTGCCGACCCTCTAATGGATTCCCGTGGTGACCAAATCAAAACGAAAAGTGAAACCAACTTTTAAGATTTTATATAGTTCCAAGTCTCAAATGAATAAGGGAAGTTCTAAGTGCCTCCTTGTAGCTAAAACTAAGATTCATACTAATTCTACGACTTTAGGGGCTCAAGCAGAATTAAGGCTTGTCGCTAATTGGGCCACACATGTTGAGGCATAAAAGAATGATTTCGTTGGTCTGATTAATTAGATTTATGATTTTTTTTTTCCATTTTCTTTTATTTGTTTTTATTATTATTATTATTATTATTAATAGAAGCTCTATATTATTAAAAAAAAAAAATGCTAGTTGCCGACCCTTGATGAAATCCCCACCGTTCCTTTAACGAGAGATTCTTTAGTTTTCCTTGCGTTCTATTGATCAAGGCACGCGTGACTGTTAATTGATGGACAGTAATTTCTCGATCTGCAACCAAGGAATTAAGTATTATTGGTCGGTTTTGTACTTTTGTTTGCTAATACCTTCATTTTTGAGGACCAATAATCTATCTATTTCATACTGCATGGCAGATTATTATTATAACAATATCACTGCTAACTAGCTTTCTAATAAAGCTAGTCTTTCACCGAGATGAGGTTGATTCAGTAGTAAACCCCTCACATCTATACTGTAAGGGCTCGTTTGGCACGTTGTATTGTACTGTACTGGATTAGGTTGGATTAGATAGTATTGTATTGGACTGTATTATTATTATACAATTTATTGTTTAGTTGGATTGAACTGTATTATTCTTATACAGTTTTATGTTTGGTAATATTTTGTATTATAAATAGTTTAAATATGGTTTTTTGTTTATGAATATTTTATTAAATAAAAAATTAATGTATTTTTAGAATAAAAAATAATATTATAAAATATATATTTGTTGTATTATACTTTTAAAAATAATAATCAATGTATAATTAAATAAATTATAATTCATGTAATAAATTTGAAAAATATTTGATATAGGACGGTATTTAGTACATGTTTACAATATATAGGAAAAAAAAAAAAATCTGGAAAGAAAGAAGAGAACGGGCATATGAGGTGCACCAATGGCCAGAGCCTAGAGCTAATACACCATAAACCCACCTCCACCCTCTGCATTATGTACTGCGGTTCCCGCTACATGAAAGAGAATATTTTGTATTAGACAATACAATACAAAAACACAGCCAAACACTCCTCTTGTATTATTTAATACATTTTAACTCCCTTGATAGTTGATATCACGTGAAAAAAGCTCACTCGGTAAATATTTTACGTCTCTCCATTTAGTGGCCTGGCAATAGCACTTGAAATATACATACTTAATAAAGAATAATAAACTGCTTTGCCATGCTTTTTCTTATGTATAAATATACAAACAATATTAATTCAAAGGTTTTTTTTTTTTTTTTTTTTTAACAGCAGCAATATTATTAAGGCAAGAAGCCAAAACAAAAAGCACAAAGAACAAACAGAAGAAGGCAAGCTACAACAAACCCAGCCAACCAGCAGACCCAAACAACGAGAACAACAACATGCCCCAAAAAGCACAAACCAAAACAACAAAAACAACACAAAGCAAACAATCGAAACAAGACACCCACTAAACAGGCGCGGGAACAAAGCCTAAACAGAAAAACAAAACAGCAACCAGACACCCCACAACAACAAAACAGAGCCAAAACAGAGCTGCACAGAAACGAAGAAAAACCTACACACAGCTATCACTCCATATCAGCTTGATTTCTCTCAGACCAGAACCCCTCTTGGCTAGGTTATCAGCAAAAGCATTGGAAGATCTTGATCTGAAGACAACCTCAAACACTGCCCTGATTTGACAAAGCTGGAGTAAACGAAGCTCTTGAGAACAATGATCACCCAGCTACAGCCACAACAAACTTGAAACTAACCTTTGTCATCATCTTTCCCTCTAGCAATTCGGTCCGCCAACTCTTCTTCGACACCACTGAAATTGCAACCTCGAGCCCCCCTTCGAGTCTTCATCCAATTCAAAGGTTTCTTAATTCCCGTACGTTAACAACTCTCTGTTGAAATTTTTCTGCAATATTCAACCTGATCTGATCTTCATTCAGGTAAGTATTCGAACCTCATTAAACAGTATTCATGATTCATCACTATATTATGTGCATGTGTACTGTGTATAGATATAATATGTATCTATTATTTTTAGTTATAATTGACAACTTATTACGTTGTTAGAGATCGGAACTTGGTATTTTGTGTCATCACCCATTTGGGATTGTTTCATACGATTTGTCAAGCGGTTTCCACGAGCTTTTATTTTTATTTTTTATTCTTCACTATTCATGCTCTGTTATTATAATTGCTAAAAGAGGTAATAATACAGTTATAAACAACAAAGGAGTTTTATGGAGTTATGGTGGAAAGAGAGGTACAAAACGTAACTGCCCTACATTGGCTTGTGTTCAGGAGTACTTGATGGCAGAAGGAGATGTTCATCTAAGCCTAGAGGTCCGCATATTGGCTGCTCAACGGAGGGACAACGACGTCCAGAATAACCAGCAGCAGAATCCTACTAAAATTGATCACCCGCCTGTACTTGTTCTACTTGATAGTGAGTTCTCTCACTCTCCAACATAAACATAGACTCACACTATATATGATACGACACAATTTGATTATGCCATTACAGTGCCAGCCCGGGACGAAAAATTAAAATAGGCTCTTTTGTTCAATCTTGCACCTAAAAATGCATGAACAATGTTTTTCTGTTTATTGATCATTGCATTAGTTTTTATTTTATTTTATTTATTTATTTATTTTTGGAATTTCCAGTTTTTATTTATTTATTTAAGGTCCAAATTTGGTATAATTATGTGGAGTTTGAAAAATAACAACTAAATCTAAACCCTTTATTTATCAAAGAGGTGGGCACTAGACAAAAATTTTGGGCCTCGTGTGTGTGAATGGTTCTCTCCTAAGGGATCTTATATTTTAATTTCAGTAAGAATCTTGATGAACATATCGATTTTAATACATTTTGATCTGAATTTTGTTGTGGATGATAAGTTCAATGAAATCTACCTATGAACAAAATTTTGAGATTTTTTCGAGCACTAAAACTATCTATCCCAATTTTGTTGAATAGGAAGGCATTAGAAGAATTAGCAAAATATAGGAAAAATCAAGAAAAGAAAAATGGTTTTCATGAATACTATTTATCATTAGTGGTTTTCATGAATACCATTTATCATTATTTTCATTTTCTTCTTATTAATCTTTTCAATTGGTTTTCATGAATACTTGTCAAAAGTTGCTAACTAGGTTTTACATGTATTCTGGTTTGTGTCTCATATTATTTTATTGCATGATATTAACACCATAAACATGAAGAATTGAATTTTTTTTTTTACACATATGCATATATTTAACTCTATAAACTGTTAAATATGTTTTGCTTCTTTAAAAACTATTTATCTCGATTTTGTTGAATACGAAGGCATTTGAAGGATGAATGAAATATGGTTATGTAGGAAAAAGGGATGTTTAAATTTATAGCTAGCACTCTTTTCACCTCTAGTTTTGTGATTGTCATCAAGCTAATAATTCAAGTTTAAATGGCACCAATGTATGGTGATCATGGACAAAAATTCCCTCATTTTTACTTTTATTTTTTTTCTATCCTTTTTTTTTTCCAAAAACCCTCAATTGATGGAGGTGACCTCCATTGGAGGTCTATTCGACGACCTCCACTGGAGATCGATGAAGCAGTTAAAAAAAAATCGAGGCAATAAGTCTCGGCCGGTGCCCTACTTTTTAGGCTTATTGCTAGATTTTTATTTTTTTATTTTTTTATTTTTTTATTTTTTTTTATCTTCTTCTTCATCGACCTCCATTAAAGGTCGAGTTCTTTTCAACCTCCATTGGAGATCGAGGTTGAGGTCGTTTCGATCTCCAATTGAGGTCGAAAAGAGAGAATTAAAAAGTAAAAAGGTAAGTAAAAGAATAAGTGGTGGCATTTTGGTCTCACCACATACTTTGGTGCTATTTAAACAAGAATTATTAATTTGGTGTTATCCCCACAAAGTTAACCCCATTTAGTGCTATTTCCCCATATTCCCTTGTAGAAAAAATCAAGAAAAATGGTTTTAGTGTTCAATAAATTCTCAAATTTTGTTTATAGGCAGGGGCGTACTCAAAGGAGGGCTAACCCGGGCTATAGTCGGGTCAGCCTATTGGAAAAATAATAATTTATATTTATGCTCTTCTCCCATCACACCTAACACCACACGTCCATTCATTCCCATCACACCTCCCACCTCATCCATTCTCTCTCTCTCTCTCTCTCTCTCTCTCTCTCTCTCATCATATATCCCAACACTCCAACTCACACACACTCTCTCTCTCTCTCTCTCTTTCCAAATCCCAATTCTCTCTTCCCAATTAATAATTAATTCAATCCTTTTAAGATTTTCGGTTACAAAATTAAATATAAAAAATATATTCATATTTGGATCTTCAATTCGGGATTTTTAGTTAAAATTGATCTTTTTTAGAAATTAATTTTTCTAATTAACAAGTTAGAGTTTTGGATTTATTATTAATAATTTTAAGTTAGTGTTTTTTTTTTTATGAATTTATTTTCCAACTTCAATTTATTATTTATAGTGTTATAATTTATAAAATATCAGTTTTACCAAATTGTTTGATAATTTTAGGTTACAATATCAATCAACTATATATCAAAACCAAGAAAAACTATGCTTTTATATTTTGGAAAAAAAATTAGTTTTCGGTTGGGAGTGGATCAAGATCAAGTTCTCTACATAATATCGGAGAAGGGGCTCTAAGTTTGTCCTCTTTATTTCAATAGAATAAAAACAGTGTTATATATATAGTTTTGTTTTAGCCCACCCTAATAAAAATTTTTGGGTACGTCTCTGTTTATAGGTATATTTCATAAAACTTGTCATCTCAAAAAAATTAGCTCAAAATAAGGGAAAATCGATGTGATTTCATCAAGGTTTTTATCGAAATTAAAACAAGAGATCCCTTAGGAGAGAACCATTTATATATATGTGTGTGTATATATATATATATATATATATATATATATATATATATATATATATATATATATAGAGAGAGAGAGAGAGAGAGAGAGAGAGAGAGAGAGAGAGAGAGAGAGAGATTGATAATAGTAGGTGTTAATTAATTGGTAATTTGGGTATATTTAATATTTATACAGGAAGTAACAGAAGAGAATACCACGAGATAGCTGTAAAGTTACAAAGTGCTGCAGTAAAAGGCGACAAGAAAAAAGTTGGTGAGTTCTTGAAAGACGGCGATCCATCAAAGATACGTTGGGCTATTACGAGGGGACACGAGACTCTTCTTCATGTTGCAACAGGGGCAAAACAAACCGCCTTGGTAAAGATGATTATGGGACACATGCAACCAAATGACCTTATGCTGCAGGACAGAAATGGAAACACTGCCTTCTGTTTCGCCGCTGCAGTTGGAGATACAAAAATTGCTGAAATGATGTTGGATAGAAATAGACTTCTGGCTACGTTTCGAGGCTCTCAAAATAAGACTCCTCTCTACATGGCTGTTTTGTTTCGACAGAAGAAAATGGCTGAAAAATTATACACCACAACCTTACCTCATTTGACACCACTGGACCAAATTGCTATATTTTTTAAAAGCATCGACACTGGATTATATGGTATGTATCTTTTTATTTGTAGCCGATGGGCAGGAAAAAAAAAAAAAAAAAAAATTTGAGCTGAACCAAAATAAAATGCTTTTAAAATATAATGATAACCTAATTTTATTTTGAGGTTCATATATGAATCACATAATTTTATTTTCTCATTTGTAACCTATATTTTCTGCACTTTAATTTAGAAAATTTGGTTCATTATAGACCTTTTTACTGTCAGTAATATCCATGTTATACGATGCATGCATCCTTAATCTATGCTAAAATGGTTTTGGTGAATTGCTCAGATATTGCGTTGAAACTGCTAGAGAATAATCCAAATCTAGCTGTGGTTCGTTTTGGGGAAAAGACAGCCTTGCATGTGTTGGCTCGGCAGCCTTCAGCTTTTGCTGGCAAAAGCGTCCTGAACTCAAGTTAGTTTCTACTAATTAATAGTACTTAAATTAATATTAATGACTTAATATTAATATTTTTATTATATGTTTTTTTATCGTTGTGATTCTCAATATTATCACTTTTAAATTAATGACAACTTATTATTTTGCTCAGTCCTGAGAATATTGAACTTGAATCGCAATCCAGCTATTGAGCTAGTCCAATGTCTTTGGCTAAACATAACACGACGGCCAGAAGAGAATATTATTTCGGATATAATCAGAAGACCTTCAAAATTATTATTTGATGCAACCAAATCGGGGAATTTTGGATTCTTAACTGAGCTCATCAAAGTATATCCCGATTTGATTCATGAACAGGATGAAGATGGTCGAAGCATATTTCACGTTGCAGTTTTGCACCGTCACACTGATATATTCAATCTAATATATCAGACTGGGTATATTAACAAGGAGCTTTTGCTCAGCTACGTTGATTCAAGAAACAACAACATATTGCATCTGGCTGCGAAATGTCAAAATTTACTTTCAGTCAGCAGTGAAAAAGGAGCAGCTCTAAAAATGCAGAGAGAAATGTTATTTTTTAAGGTAAAAATGATTTTAATTAGTTTGTTCAATTTTTGATATTTATTAGATTTTGTTTAAAAAAAATCTAACACCGTATTGTAAGGAGTTTGTCAATTAAGAGCATCTCCAATGCTATTATGTATTTGGAGAAAATAGAGTGCCACTTAGGATAGATATTTAAAAAGTTGGATAAACTCTCTCCGATGCTATTATCTAAGTTGAATATAGAGATGATGTAGTTAAAAAAAAGTTAGAGAATATGAAGTTTTTTTTCTTTTTTTTTGAACAGCGATATTCATTAAAAGCCAAGAAAGGTAGAGAAAACAACCCAAACAGAGCAAACCAAATCAGGGCAGAGCCCGCAAAAGCCCCCAACCAAGATAGGCAAAACCAGCAGGCAAGCCATCGCCAAAAGATACAGACACAACAAAAAAGAGAAACAATAGCAGCTTGAAAAAGAAACAAAAAACATCAAAAATCTCCCCATTGAATGAAGTCCCCCTCCGACTTAGAACCAAGCTTGGCCAAGTTGTCCGCAAAGGAATTCGAAGTTCTTGAACTAAAAGAAACAACCGTGCCCCTTAAAACCTTCAAGTAACAACGAATATCGTAAACCATACCAACGTGGTTGATATTCCCGAAGCCTTTGTCATTGATCCAAGAGGCCGCTACCTTGGAGTCACTCACAATGACGATCTCTCGATTCTGCAGCGTCAGTTGGAAGCACACAAGAAAGTCGCTTTTTCAATCGCCATCAATTCCGCAATATTAGAATCATGACACCCAACGAACAAGGAAAATAAACATAAAACTTTGCCTGAATAGTCTCTCAACACCCCACCAATGCCTGCTGGACTAGGTTTACCATGAGCAGACCCGTCAATATTGAATTTCAACCCGTTGTTAGTGGGAGGAATCCAGTCTTCAAAAACCTCCCTCCTGATCATGGGGGAGTCGACACACCGATCACTCACGTTGAGGAGAATGTAAGTGATATGGTCTTTGGATCCTTTGCCGTAATATTTAAACCACTAAGCCACTTTGAGCTTTACTGCATCAGCTATTAGAGACAACAACGCCTCCACGTTTTGGAATAACTTATGGTTCCACACCTCCTAGATAGACCATAAAATAGCGAAGAACAGAGAGTTCCACGCTCTGTTGTGATTGCTGGAGGGGCTAAGAGACGCCCAGCCACCCGCCCACTCCACAATAGACTTGTTGGAGCAACTGGAAACCCCCCACCAAGACATACAAGTCGCCTACAACCACCAAGACCAGCTACAATGGAGAAACAGATGATTAGTAGTTTTCAACTCAAAATTGCACAAAGAACAAATACCGTTAGTGTTGTTGGACAGCCCATTTTTTTGCAAAACCTCACCCACTGGCAATCTTCCTTTGAGAAGTTGCCAAACGAAAATTTTAGTCTTCGGAGGACACAAACCTTGTCAACTAAATTTATCCAGCCAAGACAATTCAGAATTGGCATCATCCATAGCTCTACAAAAAGACCCCACGCTGAAGACACCTTTCGTGCTAAAGGACCAAGCCAAAGCGTCACCAATAGAACTGTGGATATTGATACAATTCAAAGCAGCACAGAAACAATTCCACTGACTTTGTTCCCAGCCAAACAAATTCCTCCTTAACTGAACCTTCCAAGCCCACTACTGCCCTTCCCACACCCTAAAACTGCACACAAGACCAAACTTCATGGAGGATAACGCATAAATCCGAGGAAAGGAATCCTTTAAAGGAGACGAGTCAATCTTGATATCCTCCCAGAACCTAGCTTTATCTCCTTTGCCAATAATGATCCTTAACCCATCCTCTAGGACCTTTTAAGACCGTTTGCCTGTTATGAAAAGACTAGCAACAGCTTTAATAAAAAATGAGGAGGGGGAGCTTACTTTCCAATCCCAAATAATTCTGGTGTCTTCCACCTTATAACAAGCGCAAATGACCCTTCTCCATAACACCTTGTCTTCGATACCGAAGCGCCAAATCCATTTCGCTAGCATCCCTTTGTTTTTACTCTCCATTCAACCTATCCCAAGGCCACCACTAGCCTTATTTCTACACATTATATCCCATTTTACAGCATGAATTTTCCTTTTTTCTACCCGTCACCCTAAAAGAAACTACGTTGGAGTTTCTCAATCTTATTGGCGATACCGCTTGGCATTTTAAAGACAGACATGAAGTAAGTGGGAATGCTAGCTATGACGGCTTTAATTAGAGTCAATCTTCCCCCTTTCGATAAGTATTTCCGATTCCAAGACGCAAGACGATTCTCAATTCTATTCACTAACGGCTGCCAACAATTCTTCGACCACGGTTTGGAGCCAAGCGAAAGACCAAGGTAAGACAGCGGCAAAGCATCTACTTGACATCTCAAAATTGTTGCCCAATCATGATCCCACACTTTCTTATTGCTAATTCTAACAACATTGGATTTGTGAAAGTTGATTTTTAGCTCGGATGTTAACTCAAAAACCCGTAAAATTCTTCTCACATTTTTTAGATAATCCACTTTCGGTTTAATGAACAAAATGGTGTCGTCGGTGAACTGAAGGTGTGAAATGTTAACCTCTGCTCTGCTAAAATCTTCACCTTGAACTAATCCCTTGTCAACCGCCTTAAGAATCAAACCGCTCAAGCCTTCAACCACAATGTTAAAGAAAAATGGAGAAAGGGGATCGCCTTGTCTCAATTCTCTTTCCAAACCAAGCTAAGGAGTAGGACTCCCGTTCACCAAAACCGATAAAAGCGGAGATAAAATACAGTGACGAATCCAACCTCTCCATCTAGCGGTAATCGAAACCCATATTCTCCAACATAGAATCTAAGAAACTGTGATCTACATTGTCGTAAGCCTTCTCAAAATCCAGTTTCACTAAGAAACCCCCTTCATTTTCCTTTTTCCACTTATGGATAATCTCTTCAGCTATTATAAAATTGTCAATGATCTGACGACCTTTAACAAAGGCCATTTGATAAACTCCTATAAGTTTGCCCATCACTTTCTTGATACGATTTGCCAAGACTTTGGCAAGAACTTTCTACATGGCTCCGACCAAACTAATAGGTCTAAAGTCACCCAACGAGATGAGGTTTTTAGCTTTCGGAATAAGAGCTATAAATGTGTGATTTAAGTCACACACTATCGAACCATCCTTGTGAAATTCATTCACAAATCTCATGAAGTCCTCTCGAATATCTGCCCAATGAGCCTTGAAAAAATTCAAATTAATGCCATCTGGGCTCGAAACTCTATTGCCATCACAATTCTCCAAAGCCTCCCCAATCTCCTCACTAGAAAACTCTGCTTCCAACATATCACTGTCAACCTGTGAAAGTCTCTTACAATTCACATTGGTAAGCTTTGGTCTATTCCAAGTGGCTCTCTTGTAATGATTTCTAAAGAAATTCAGCACATACTCTTTTATCAGCTTAGGTTCAGTAATGTTGATGCCATTATGAACCAAGTTCTCGACATAGTTACATATTTTCCTACCATTAGCCACAAAATGAAAAAAATTTGTATTCCTATCACCTTCTTTTAGCCACTTGATTCTAGACTTTTGACCCCAAATTTGCTCCTCACGTCTTAAACCTCTCCAAACATTCGCTAGAGTAACAAACCTATCAACTCTCAGCGTCTTCGACCAACCACTGCCTTATGCCTCCTGCCTCCTTATCTATCGCAACCAATCTATCCTCCAAGCTTTTCTGCTCAAAAGTCTCATGTTTGAACTGATAAGACCAAGACTTCAATCTCTGTTTAGTAACCTTAATTTTATTTGAAAGAATCAAACCAGTTGAACCTGAGATTGCGCACCTCTTCCACCCCTCCATTGCGTCATTCATCACCGATTTGTTCTCTAACCAGTGATTGAAAAATTGAAATGGACAAGGGCCCCAATCTACTTTATCAATACTAAGCAAAATCGGACAATGATCTGATATACTTCTAGGGAGAGACTTCTGCAACAAATTGGGAAACCAAGATAACAAGATAGGAGAAATTACAAAACTATATAACCTTGCCCAAGATGCCTTTAATCAGGAGTTAGTCCACGTGAAGGCCGAGCCACTCATCGGAAGGTCAATCACCTTTGCCTCTAAGATGAACAACTTGAAATTCCTGATGAAACTTGAGTTGCAGCTCATACCAATTCTTTTCGAAGGGTCTAAAACATTGTTAAAGTCTCCCCCAATGCACCACGGAATCTAAAACCAATTCATAGTGTTAATAATAAAATTCCACAAGTCTTTCCTCTCACTTTCCGACGAAGAAGCGTAAACATTGCAAAAAGCTATATTTTCCTTCAGGACACACCATTCACCGATCATAATAATACAGCCAGCATTTGAGATGCAGGATGAAACTTTAAAGTGATCCTCGTTCCATAAAGTCAACAAGCCACCCACCGAACCTTTCGCGTCAACACTAATACCTCTTAAAAGAACAGAGACACCCACATTTTTAAGGACTTTGGAATCATACTTACTAAGTTTCGTCTCTTGTAAAAATAACATGGACGGTTTAACAAAAGCAATCATCCTCCTAATTACCCTCATCTTTTCCTTAGAGCTCAAACCTCTTACATTTCAAGATAATATTATCATAGAAAATGACAGTTGCACTAGTACCAACGCCAACAATAAGTCACAGACTTATCTTGATATACGTTCAATGTCCTCCAATTCTCTCCTAGCCACTTTATCATGAATCTCATTCTTATTTCTCCCAAAATCTACACCAAGCGCAGCCCCTGTTTCAATCACTTTTGTAATCTCTTCTTCCAAGCACCATGACATTTCTTTGCCCTCTACATCCACAATAATGGTGTCAGACTCCTCCTAGGCATTGTTCTGGCCACCACCATGAATATGTAGTCTTGTCCTTAAACCATCAAGTGCTACCTCAATCTCTAGGACCTTTGCAATTTCTTCCTCCAAACACCACCTAACCTGATTGCCAGCCGTATCTACCACCTCTATGCCTGGGTCGGAGTTATCAAAAGTGATGGGGTTGGGATTCCTGGACACTATAGTTCTCATGCCATGGGTTTTCTTCGTTGTTCTTTTCTTCCTACCTCTACCTCTTTTGCCCATGGTCTGTTTCTTCACCCCTGTTTCAGTGTCTAAGAATTGTGAAACTCTGAACTCACCTTCTTCACTTCTATCGATCTGGAGACATGGATTATTAGTACCTATGATGGGCTCCGTATTTTCCTTATGAACATTTATAGAAGCCTTAACCCTTTCCTCATTTTTTCCTCGGCCCAATAAAGAAATCTAAGGGTTAGGCTCTTGTTCAGAAATATAGGCCCCTTATATGTTTTGAATTAGGGCCAAATAGACTGATAGTTGGACTGGTCTCAATTCCACATTAGAATGGTCCAATTCAAGGAACCTTCTCTCATAGCCTTTTTTGGAACTCTCACCTCTGACAAAACCCTGTTCAGATGAAGTTCAACTCTCATCTGAACTTTCTTTTCCATCAGACCTAACTTTCCTCTTCTCAAGGTTTACGGTGTCATACCCTATAACATTAGGCAGAGGTCTACTCTTTGGAATTTTTGAAACCTTCACTTTGTCTTTTCCTTTGAGAAAATTGGGAGTTGGTACGACCTCATTGTACCAACATTTTCCTAAATTGTGAAAGCTTCTATCCCCTGTCCTCATTTTAGCTATCTTTTCCAAAAGGATAGATGTCCAGATTTCCCCTTTTCACCTCTCTCAAATGTGTCAGACTCTTTTTCTTCATACTTCATCTCAGCTGATGTGACTAAAACCGGAGAGCTGTTCAAATTTGAACTTGTAAAACCACCCTTCCTCTTTAAGTCCAAGTGGTTTTCCAACCACGAATAACTGACCGGATTGGAGTCTTTGGTGATTCGAACGACAATGACCTGGTTATCTTCCACCACTTTGATTCTATCCGGAGCAACCACACCTAACGGAATGAGAACCAGCAGACGACCCCTATCTAATCTCGATCTTGTCAAAGTATCCTCTTCGACCATTAATGGTTCACCAATAGACCATCCAATCTTCCTGAAAAAGGTTTCAGACCAGCATCTTAAAGGCACCCCAATGCAATTTATCCAAGCCAACCTTGATTTGGGCAACGTTGAATCCGTCCATTTCAGCATCAAAGAAAAACATTATGTCCAGAGGAATGAATTCTTGATAAAGCCTTCACATTCAAGCTTCGAATCAAACTCCCAAACGATGCACTTGTCTCCTAGAAAAACTGAAGAGAATCGAAAACCCATATTGCTCAGATTTCTGTTGACACTAAAACAACTAGAGAAATTCTTAAGGACAACAATAGCACATCTATCAATCCATTCGAACCTTTCTCTTTTCCTTTTCCATGTCATCGAAACAATTTTCTCTCCCACCAAATCCTTTTTAGGCTCCTTATCATGATGCCTCCTTTCAACCACATCTGCAAATGTTCTCCAACCACGCACCTCTTTTACGTCTGCCCCCTACCTGAATGGACCTCTTTAACACCTTCAAACCTTCTCGGGGATCTTCTTCTTCTATTCTAGTCATGAGCAGTCACCTTGACCATGATAGGCCAATTGTAAACGTGTATACCATTGGTCATTCTTGCCACCTTAGTAGCTTCCTCCACAGTTTCGAATCTTATGAATGCAAAGCTACTTCTCTGATCACTTGATTTAGATGACAGAAAAACATCCCTGACTCTACCAAATGGTTTAAAAATTCCCCACAAGCATTCACTGTCCACCGAAGGATTGAGATTGTCCACAAAGATGGAAACCAAATTGTCCCTAACGTCTTTCTTCACCTGTTGACCCCAGCGACCAAAGCTTCTCTCTCTTGCTTTCTCACTCATGCTTCTCTCTCTTTAGAGAATATGGAGTTGGGTTTCTAATTCTAGAAACTCTCCCATAAATGCTGATTAGGATTTCTAACTCTTTTCACCAATAAAAATAAAGCTCATTTAATTGTAAAATAAAAGAGGAAAGAGAGTGGAATAATTATTTTATTATGATTGGTCATAAAATTGAAACATATTTGACTTTAGATAATTGCATTGGAAATGTGAATTTACATTTTTCTAAATTTTTTTTTCAAAAGTGGACCCATAATGAATAGAAATGTTGATGTGACACTATTTAGAAACTCAAAAATGTATATTTGCATCGGAGATGCTCTAAGACTTACTGATATCAATTATTGAAGGCATATGCTTCACCCAATCTACTTATTGTAAATAATAATGAGCATGGGTTGATATTGTTGGTACATAGGAGATTGAAAAGATCGTGCCACCTCCATATAAAGAGATGAAAAATAATATTGACGAGATTAATGGAGAGCAACAACGAACACCTCAAGAGTTATTCAGCAAGGAGCATGAAGATTTATTAAAAGGAGGAGAAGCTTGGATGAAGAACGCAGCTACATCCTGCATAGTTGTTGCAACAATTATTACTAGTGTTATTTTTGCAGCAACCTATACTGTTCCAGGTGGTACCGCTGCTCATAACAATATTGATGATCATAATAGTACTGTTGCTGAAGGATCACCCATACATCTGAACAAGACATTGTTCAAGATTTTCTCCATGTCAAATGAGATTGCATTGTCCTTCTCTACCATCTCGGTTCTGATGTATCTGTCAATCCTCTTGTCTGGTTTCGCTGAGAAAGATTTTATCTGGTTTTTACCTTTTAAGTTGTTTGTGGGGCTCTTAACTCTCCTCCTCTCAATAATATCGATGGTGGTAACTTACAGGTCAACCTACTTCCTAGCGTACCCTTATCATGAAAGACTGAATTGGATCACCATGACGACGGCTCTACTTGTAACTGTGCCAATCATTGCATGTGCTCATGTGCTATTCCCACTTTTGGGAGACATTTTGTGTCTATCATGTCGAGGAATCTATTTAAGCTTTCTCAAGCCAGTGCTGGAAAAGGTACTCAATTTGTTGAAAATGGTACTCGATTTTGTTGTGTGTATATATAATCTTGTTGACGTAGAGAATTAAGGCAACGTTGTTGTTGCCTGATTCAGCTTAGATGGGTTTCTTCAAGCATTAATTTCCAGCTTCTTCTAGATTCATGCATGAAGAATATTGTAAAACATTTTCGGATTGATGAACAATATATATTCCATTGTGTTCTGTTTTTGGCGAAAAGTTTGAGTCGATTGATTTTTGTAAATGCAATTTGCTTTTAGGGTGTATATGCCCTCAACTCATGTCCAGTCAAACGTGCCAAAATGAAAAGGGAGGAGTCGCGGCTTTGAAGTTTGGGAAAAAATTGGACCTTTAATAAAAGTGAGCCTTAAAGCCCACAAATATTAAATGGGCTAACCAAATGGTTAAGGCAGAGATAAACTAGTTAAAACTTAAAACCAAACTTCCAATAAAACAATTCCACATCCCCCCGGAAAGCCTACCTTATAAAAATGCTTTAGTCCAAAAATACTACGGCTGTGTTTAGAATGACTTTCCAAATATAATTTTTAGAGTAGGTTTTTTATTAGTAGAATTTTTAATAAAAAGTTGTTTGTCGTTTGATATTCAATAAAAAATTGTTTTTAAATCGTAGATTGTTAGATTATATAACTTAAAAATAAAAAAAAAAAGGTGTTTGATTGTGAATTGTCATACATTAAAAATAAATAAATAAATAAATAAAAAGGGACATTGATAATAGAGTAATATTGGTAGTTGAGACAACTTATTATTATAATTTATTTTAAAGAGCAAATAACAACATACCTCCTAAGGTTTTACACACGGAAACAACATTACTTTTAACTAACACTAACCTCTCATGTTGTTAGGGTTGATCAATGTTGATTATTAACTTTTAACACAATAAAGGGTAATATTGTCATTTTACCTTTAATTTAATAAAATCATAATTTTAAAAAGAAAAATGGATCTCAGCTATCCATCTTTGAGATGGAGATGGACGGTTGAGATAACATTTAAAAACAAAAACAAAAACATATTAATAATTAATAATCAGTAAAAAAATAATATGGATTTCCACCGTCTATTGTCCATCTTGAGATGGTTGGTGGTAATCTAGTAAAATATTAAAGAAAAAAAAAAAACAAAAATTAATTTTTTAATAAAATAAATCTCCACCTAAATCCATGGAGATCTACGATGTTCAAAGAGAGAAGAATCTTGTATGCAATATGCATATATGCATGGTATGTGATATTGTCGAGAAAATATATTGTTCATATATAATCTCCACAGGAGATGATGAAACGGTACAAGAAACAAAGACTTAAATTAAGTTCCCAAAGAATCCTTATTTTTTACTCAACATGCATGCATGTGCATGGAGTGAGACATAATTAAAAGAGTGGGACTTTTGGACAGTAGGAGTTTGATCGATAATGGAGGGAACTTTCAACGGAAACTAGATAGAAAATAACGAAAAACAGTTCGACCATGAGCATCTTGTTCTTGATGATCATCTATAGCTCTTGCTCCTTGTGTTGAAAGGGATGATCTTCTTCTGCTAATTCGTCAACGTAAGAATAATTATCTGCTATTTTTTCACCAATATTTTCAGAGGAGATCACAACTGTTTTGTTATCTTGAGCAGCAGAAGAATCTACTTCATTCTCTCCGTGTTGAAAGGGATTCCGATCTTGTTTTGGTTCGTCACGAGAATATTCATCTGCTGGTTTTTGGCCTGAAGCAGAAGAAATCTGTTTATCATCTACTTCATTCTCTCCGTGTTTAAATGGATTCTGACCTTGTCGTGGTTCGCCAAGAGAATGTTCATAATCTGCTGGTCTTTCACCTGGAGCAGAACTACTTTCTTGTGCTTTGTCATCAAAAGATTTATTATCCCTTTGAGATATTAGAGCAAGTACTGTATCTGAAGTAGATAAATTATTTTTTGTATGCAATTCATCCCTCTGGTGTTCAAAGGGATGCTTTAGTGCATCTTCATGATTAGGAAGGGAATTCTCCATTGTTGATGACGACGAATTACCATCACCTACGCGAGGTCCGGAGATTTTTGAAGTGTTGCAATGTCTCCCCGCCATATCATCGCCACCATCTTTTTCGGCCTTTGCTTGATCGGAAGTTCCCGATCCAGATGCTTGAGATGAGCCACTTCCGGTCGTTTCTCCGGGATCCATACCACCAGATTAATCTCCCACTAGGGTTTGAGTTTAATAGATGAAAAGAACCCATCTATCTATGCATGCACGTTCATGTTTTAAAGCAGTTGGCTGGTTCAACATGCAATATTTTATGAGAGCTTGAATAAAATATGGACGCGTCACCGTGCAACTTGTATTGCTCTAACTTATTACTATAATTTTGTCCTCTTTTGCCGGTACGTATTAGGTACCTCCAATGTCTGCAACTTGTTTAAATTTGTTTTGTACGCATTATAGCTATACAAGTATTGTTTAAGTACTAGCCAACAGGGGCGTAGCTCAACTGGCAGATGGGTGAGCTTGGGGCTTGGACAAATAACTCCCAGATCAGCGGCTCAAATCCTACCAATGACGAAAGTTTTCAAAAAAATATATGGTTCCAGATTAATAGATATTATCAAAAAAAAATAAAAAAAAATAGAAGTATTGTGTAAGTAATTTAGTGCACATATTTTATAAGTATGGGTACAGATTTTTCTCTAAGATAATGTGAGAATAGAACTCTAATACATTTGGTGTCAGATTTTTTTAAAACTTGTTTAAGTAATTTGGTAAAGGGCAAATTTCAAAAACCCTTTTGATTTAAGGTTTAATGGAAAATTGATCCTCGTTGATTTAAAATATATAGAAAGAAGATCTTGCAATTATCTGAAAGCTAAAAGATATTACAAAAGCACTAGCTAGCTAGTTTGGACTTTGGAGTAGTAAAAGCTTGAGCACCTCATTCGGTTTAATAGCCTGTAGAGTGATTTTAAGTTAAACTGTAACACGAAAAATATTTAATGAGGAATTAAGTTAAATTAAGCAAAGTTGACCTATAATTTTCCGACAATTTCTGAATGTTAATAGTGACCTCCTGTTCTTCTGCATATGAAGTTTATAAAACTGACTATATATATATATATGATAATAGCAAGTAACGACAAGTATAGACTTTCCAGGAAGTGGGTTCATGATCGATACTGATCTATGACCCTAAAATAACAATTAAGCATTGTTTAGAATTACTCTAGGAATCCATTTTAGAAAAGAAAAAAAATAAAAATTACTGTAGGAATCTACTGACCAATTCACGTGCCCAACCATTATTAACTTATTGATTAGGTAAAGATCCAGGATTGGTTTACTCGTAAGATCCTGTTATCCCGCAAATTAAATTAACTGATCAAGTGGGAAAATTTTGTCTCTGAATTTCGTTGGTTCATTTGGTCAACCAGAGGAACCATCTCTGATTTCTCAACTGTTAAGAATCTTCTCCTATATTGATTTTTGTGATAGACTTCAATAAATCTGATATCAATCATAGAAAGTGATCGGTAATAACTAAATATATATAGTGCTAAATGCTAATATATAAAAATAAATATAAAGGATGCTTAGAATCATCCCCATTAAATTGCCTCAAATGCATTGAAATCAGGCCGTTTCCAGGATTCACATGCATGATGCACCAAGTTTGTTTGTTTTTTTCTTCTCCTTTTCTGGGTCGAGCTTATCTATTTAGTTTACAAATCCACTCGTTTTTAGCTTTCAATTTTGTTTTGTTTTGTTTATTTATTTATTTATTTATTTATTTTTTTGGTTGAAATAGCTTTCAATTTTGTTTTACTTTAAGGTTTAAATGCCATTTACTTTAAGGTTTCTAGAGATCCCCATTTTGTTTGTTTTTTTTTTTTTTTTTCATCTTGATTACTTGTTGAAACGATGGAGATTATCACAAGACAAAAGTTATACAAATTAAATAAATTTTTTTGAATTATTGGATATTATGCTTAAATTGTGATCGTGATCCATAAAAAAGAAAATATGTTATTGTTAAGTTAAATAAAACGGAAACCTTAAATAACTAAATAAAACGATAAAAAAGAGACTGTTTCAATCTCTATTGAAACCAGATATCAATCTTTGGAGATCCAATGGATCTCATAACAAATATATATATATATTTAAAATTTTCTGTTTTTTAATATTTTTTAATCTTAATTTTTAATATTTAAATTAATATTCTACTCATAATAAATAAATAAATAATCCTGTTTTTTTAAGAAGATATATTTTTTTTCTTAATTTGATTTTTATTAATATTAAAATATGAAAAGTAATTGAATTTTTTTTTTGGAAAATTAAAATGTAATAACAAAAAAAAAAAAAAAAAAAAAAAAAAAATCCTTTTAGGGGCAAAACTGTTAGTAATTTGGTCAAATAGACTAAAGTGATGTATTTTGGAAAAAGAAAGGATTAGAGTTGCTAATATGACAAAGACGTTTAAATAAATGACAATTCGAAAAAAAAATAAAAATAGGAACTTTAGTGAAATTACCCCAATAATCTACTATTACGTGTTTCATAAGGCAACAATGGCTTAGATTTATTGTATTAATTCTCGGAGCATCTCCAATGCAAAAGTGGCTTGCATACCAATAATCGTTGATATTACAATAATGTCAAGAGACTTGCTTCCTATGTGGCATAAAAATAGACTTGATATCGATAGATAATCAATTCAAAATTTCGTCTACAATGCTTTCGTTTAAAACACATTTTTTTAATGACGTATCCATTTTCTTTTTCATATTTTATTTTTTATTTTATTTCCTTACAAAAAATAGATGAAAAATTAATGTCAGTTATAAATATTTGTTGACTTAACCAAAAAAATAGTTGTGCAGCAGACCGTCTAAAAGTAGATGGCCATGTTGACAATGTTTAATTTTTTTTTGACACATCAGCTTGAGGTTGAATATACACAGCTGCGTTAGAGAATATGTTAGGCTATTTTATGTTTGTCTTATATACTAGGGTTTTAATTGTTTAAAAAACTTAACCGCGTGTCACTATTTAGTTAGTGGAGACAAAGTAAAGTTTTTTTTTTTTAACTGTAAGTCTGTAACAAGTGTCACCCTTTCATTTCATCTGTCCCACCAACATCAACTGTGAGCCGAACCATGAAAGATTTTCTCCAAATCCTAGAAGTAATTACTAAAATTTATACAATATAAACATAGAAATTAGAGGTCTCAAATATCAACATTTACCCACTCCCCAAATCCCCAATCCTAAATCGATACCCAACAGATATTCCAAATCAACCCTCTCTCTCTCACAAATCAAACCAGATCTTCATCTCTCTCTCGCCCAAATCAACCCAGATTTTTCGGCGGTTGGATCGATCGATCGAGAGAGAGAGAGATAAGATCAAGGGTGGTGCCTTGGTGCCACTGGTTTGGATTAGAGAGAGAGAGATCTGGTTTGGATTTTGGAAGAGAGAGATGAGAGTGGCAGAGGTTGATGTCTGGTTTGGACGATAGGTTGATGTTGAATTGAATGGGTCTCTTGGATTTGTGCCACTAGTTTGGATTGTACGAAGGATAGGCAGAGGCAGAGATCTGGTTTGGTTTGGATTTTGGTTTGGTTCCAACGAATTTAAACCCATTTTTTTTATAAAAAAAATAAATTAAAATATATATATATTGGAACCGCCGGTTCGAATCGGAATTAGAACCGCCGGTTCCAGTTTGGTTCGAATCAAGCAATTCCTCAAAAATTGGAACTGAAACCGAAACCACCCTGTTATCGGTTCCTAGTTCCCAATTCCGATTCGGTTCGCCAGTTCGAACCGAACCGGTGCCATGTCTACCTAGGGGTGGGCACATAAATTTTTATATCATATTCATTGGTTCAGGTCGATTTATGTTTATGTGCCCACCCCCTAGGTGATATATCATATTCATTGGGTTATAAATTTTCAAAAATTAAATTCATTGGGTTATATATTTATTATTTCAGTAAATTATTATTTATGATATATTTTAATAAATAATTTTGATAAATGGGTTAATTGGGGTAAATTGGGTGGGATGGGAAAAGCAAACCCCATCCCGCTTCATCTATTGTGGGGTTTTATGGAAGGATGTGTTCTTAAAAAATCGGGTGGGCTGTAGGGAAGACCACCCAGCCCCGAATCCGCTCCATTGCCATCCCTACCTCAGTGCAAATATTGATAGAACAATAATGATAATGATGCCTAAATAATTATAAAACTTATGAAAAAAAATTAATTAAAATTTGATATATGAAACGAAAGAAATAGATTATGATTCATGACCATACATACTTGAAAGATAATGATCACTAGTCAGCAAAATCATTCAAAATCATTCTATTGCAATTAGGATCATCTCCATACCTTTTTTAGAGGAAAAAAAAAATCTTTTATTTTATGTTTAGGTGTCATTAAATTAACAAAAATTTTAGGAAAAAACAAAAGATAAGGAGAGGAGACCAGAGAAGTAAATTATAGTGATCTCAAAGATCTTTTACAAGAATGTTTGATTTGAATGACTTAATCCTATCAATTTATAGTGAAGTCATTTATCAATGGATGATTAGGATTTATTGGATATAAAGGTGGAGATTTGTCTCCATAAATGCTTTTACATACTCCAACTACTATTATCTAGAACTTTTTTATAAAATGTCTAGAAAACGGGCCTAGAAAGTAGACTAGGCCATAATTGAGCACTAAAGTTTGGGTATGTTAGAAACACTAAAGTTTGAGCGGGCCGTGACACTACGGTTCTATGTTAAATGTTTTACATTATCAATATACTACTTGCAACAAGACAACTAATAATTAACGACTATATGTCAACAGAACAAAAACAAAACAATTAATGACTGTTGGGTAAATTGAACTATTTTGTTTTTTCACAGTGATCTATTTTATTTAACAGTGAATTATTTTCATGATCTCTAAGAGCATTTACAATGCATAAGATCCAAATATAAGATCCATTTAGTGCCACATCATCATTTTTGGGTTTGATTTTAAAAAAATTTGGTCTTCTCATTTGGATCATCTATAAATAGGTCTTTTTTTCCTACAATGCAACTAAATTGAAAAGGATAAATTGGATCCACTCTTTTAACTTTATTCCAAACAATGGGTTAATTGCACAAACATACCTTCTATTTATCTAATAAAACAAATTTTCAAACAAATGTCCTATTCAAACACAATCATCCCAATTGGAATGTGCTTAGGGTATGGAAAGTCAATAATACCCTTGGGTAAAAGAGAGAGGTTATTTTGATGGGTAAATTTTATAAATAACCCTGCATTTAGATGTAATTGTATAAATATTCATTTTTTTTCTAATAATTATATAAATATACCCTACCGTCATTTGACTTTTGTTAACTTTAACCTTTAACCACATTTGTATCCCAAAATGACTAAACTACCCTTGAAAACTTATTTATCTTTTCTTTTATTATTTAAAATTATTAAAAAATATTTACTTAAAAAATTGAAAAAATCAGTACAATTTTTTCAATTTTTTTTTTTTGTTTCTTTTATTTTCTTTTTGGACTTGTGTGCTCATCTTACCGAATTGTGTGGAAATACTCAATCTTTTAGGGTTTTAGAGATTAGTCTTGCTCTTAAACTTCTTTGTTTTTTATTTGCACCTTAAATTTCTATGATTTCACGCCTAAAAAGTTATTTTTGCATAGTAAAACATGCATTAAGTAATAAAAATAACATTGTCGGTCTGTTTTCTTTTGATAGTTAACTATTTTCAGATCTCAAGCATATAAACGTCAAATTCTCTTCCACACTCTTGCTATCTGTATAAAAGTAAATGGCAACGGCTCATGCGCAACCACCCACAATGATCGAAGGTATGAGAAACTATGTACTTGCCGATTCCCATGCCCTTTCAAAGAAGCGAGCATCCGTTGATTTTGAACCGGTTCGACTAATTTATGGTCTTGGTCAGAGATATGGAGGATGTAATCGGAGAAATTTGAGTTTGAAGGGTCTTCACCATCACAAACCTAATTGCGCCCATCAACTGGGTTGGTTCTAATTTTACGAGAATTAGGATTTCTGAACCGTCATGTGAATCTACTTGTCTAGGCTTAAGCGAGCCATGATTAACTATCTGGCTGCCCATCTTCATTAGAATCATCACTTTGGATCAGTGTGAAGATTGTGAAAACCATAAACAGTGAGAATTCATAGATATTTATCCAAAACAGAAATATCATATAGATGAACTACTTTTATTTGAACTATGAGCTATTATCTTCCATCTAATTATAAGCTTGACCATGGAGATTGGAGATGATAGAGTACATATATTTTTTTAAACAGCCTGCTTTATTAAAAAAAAAAACAAAGAACAAACAAAACAGGGCAAACCAAGGAGGCAGCCAACACGAAGAACACACAGCAAACAAACAAAGAGCCAACATCAGAAAAAAGCAAAAACAAGCAAAGCCAAGCCACAAGACAGCATCAAAAACATAAAAAACAGAAAAGCAGAGACCACCAAGACCCTCAAACAGAGCAGACGAGCAAGGGCACACCCCCAAAAACTGAATCAGAACCACTCGACCGTCTCGCCATCCAATCCAAAGCCTTTTTAGTTAGATTATCCGCAAAAGAGTTGGAGGATCTAGAAGGAGATGATAAAGTACATAACTTATTGTATTTACTTGGCTAGGGTTGATAGAAACCTAGAGCGATAAGTCGTGTAGATGATGTCTCTCAGTAGGGGATATTGCAATATTACAAATAGAGTGATTGGCACTGATACGAACATGAAAGTAACTATGGGAATTGAATTTGATCTGTCATGATAAACTAAGAAAAAAGTTGAGCTGAAAGTTATCATCATAGCTATTACTGATATAAAGAGAGCCCAAAGACCAAACATCAACTTGAGTGGCAAAAATCTCTGAAAATCCATCTCTGTGTAACCTGATGTGAGGATGGACAGAAACATTAGAATGGAGATTGAAGAGGAGGACAATGCGATTGCATCTGATATAGCAAAGACATGGAACGCAGTCTCCATCAAACGAAGAGGTATTCCAGTTTTCTCATTGTTACCGCCAGGAACAGTGAATGCTGCCGAGAATACCACAGTTGCAATGAGTGTGGCAACAACCATACATGATTTAGCTGTGTTCTTCATCCACTCTTCTCCACTGTGCAGTAATTTTTTGTGTTCTATGGTGAACAACTCTCGAGGTGTTTGACCCTCTGAGTTTTTCGTTTCTCTCAACGAATGTTGCATCATCATTTCTACCTCCTATGCCAGCATTGTAACAAGCAAAAATTATATATATGAAAAAAAAATGGAAAATTGAGGATAATGGAGAAAGAGAAAATGTTACCTCGAATATTAGTAACTCTTGTTGCATTTCCAGAGCTGCACCGGGCAAGCCACTGACTGGTGGTGGATCTGGATACTTTGCAGCTAGATGCAACATGCTATTCCTTTCATCATCTTCATATGTAGCTAACAACTTCTTATCGAAACCTATCTCATATATCAGATTGAATATGTTAGTATGACGGTGCAAAATTGCTATATGAAATATGCTTCGCCCTTGTTTATCTAACAAGTGAACTAAATCGGGATAAGAACGAATGAGCTCAGCCAACAACTCAAAGTTCCCAGATTTAGCTGCATCGAACAATAAATTTGAAGGTGTTATGATTAGCTCTTCAATATCTGCCTTTTGTTCTTCAATTGCTCCTTCTAGGCATTTAACAAGTTCAAGAGCTGGACTTGATATCAACTCCCGATTGTGAGTGAACTTGATTTTTTGAACTGAGACCAAGAAGGAATTCGAAGTTATAATTTAAGAAGTGACAATATGATTAAGAACAAAAATGACTACACTAAATATACTTAATTTAGACATCTAACATGAGATTGAATCTATAATCTCACAAGAATACAATCTCACAAGATAGTATCCGATGCCAGGCACCATTCTTTTGAACCAAACTCACACTTTGTATAATTATATGTGAAGAGGTTTAAAATAATCAAAGACATATACTGAGTATATATATATATATATATATATATATATATATATATATATATGTGTGTGTGTGTGTGTGTGTGTGTGTGTGTGTGTGTATAGGGAGGTTCTCCCGTCAGGTCGTCCTGAAATTATAATTTCGATCAGGACCACCAACCACAGCCACATGTTTAAATAAAATGGTTGATTTTTTTTATTTTTTTTTTTGACAAACATTTAAATTTATTAAAACATGTGGTTGGTAGTCCTAAAATTATAATTTCAGGATGACCTGATAAGAGAACCTCCATATATATATAATGTAATATAATAATAATTATTATTATTATTATTTTCTAGTCATGTCAGTTCTTCTGAATTTATTTTTTTTCCAGATGCGGTTAAATTTGAGAAGAATCCATTTAATGAGTATATCAGAAACTAACTCGAGTTGGTAAGCATCTTAAAAAGTCCTGTTTCTCTGCGAGCAAACATTGAAGAAGGCTTTCGGGCCAACACATGCAAGGCAGTGTCATTATTCTCGTTACGTGTCACAGCTAGCTCCGGTCGATGCTTTAACAATCTCAATGCAATATCTGAGAATTACATTTAAATATTTTAAGAATGATTAAATAAATAAAAAGCACCCTACATGTGCAATATCAAACATCTTCTTCAATGACTATTATGGATTACAAATTACCAGATTCTAAAATTTTGTCAATCAGATGTAAAAATAGAAAGAAAATAGAAAAAATATATATATATATATCATTTGTGGTCCGACTTAATTTGAAAATAACAAATTGTGGAATCCGTCACAATAGTATTTGTTGTTAATTGACTTTTTATTATGAATAGTACTATAAGAGTATTTCAATACTTAATAATGATTTGTTAAAAAAACACTTTATAATAATAACCTAGAAAATTAAAAGAAATTAAAACAATAATCTACTTTTGTTCAAATAAAATAAATAAACTTTGTGTATTATTATGATCTTTTCAAAAAACTTATAAAAATAAACATGGAGGGCTCTTGTAATAATTGAGAATAAAGATGAAAGTTAATCAAATTTCATCGGAAAGATAACTTAATTCCCTAGATGGGAATGGAGCAATTATGTTATTTTTCCGCTGATTACTAACTTTGTTTTCATTTATGTGTGATCCATGTAACTTAATTTTCAACCGTTATAGTAAACACTAGAGATGACAATGGATCAAGTTTTGCAAAATCCAAACCCAAACCTATGAAAAATTTTGACACTCAACCATGATCATGAACCCGTGAAATTAAGCGGGATGGGGTTCGGGTTTCCACCTCTTTTGGCTTCACCTAAAGAGTGAATGAAGTTAACCTTTTCTATATCATTTTAAAAAAATAAAAATAAAAAAAAATAAAAAAAATAATTAATTAGGTTCATCAATTAATATTATCTCGGAATGAATTTTTGTGAAGTTAGATAAAATATTTACACTTACCATACAAGTCGGTTTCGATACATTTGAAAAATATATCAGCTTTATCCTGTGGTGTCAAATGTGATTCGATGCCATCAAATAAAAAATTTGCCATTTCCACTCTTCCAAACAATGCAGCCAAGTAGAGTGGCACCATATTATCAGCACCTCTAAGTGTTAGTAAATCTGGATTCTTGTCTAGCATTAGCTTAGCAATTTCTATACTTCAATCTGCAGCAGCTATACAGAAGGCGGTGTTTCCATTTTCGTCTTGCAGCTTCAGGTCATCTGGTTTCATCATCTTTATTATCTCCTCTACAAAAGAAACTTTTTCTGTTCCAGTTGCGATGTGAAGGACAGTTTGACACCTCTTTGCAATACCTTTACGTAGCATCCATTGAGGATTGTCTCCTAACAAAAGTTTAGTTTCTTCCAAGTTACCTTTAAGCGCAGCCTTATGGAGTTTCATGAGACGGTATTGGTTCCAATTTTCACCTGCGTAAATTAGATATTTATATTTGTTAATTAAGCACTAGTAGAACTATAGAAGTAAAAGTGAAAGACCGTTTTATATTTTATCAAAGATTCCTATGCATGAGTTATTTAAGGGTCGCACTAGATAATGAAGGAATATATATGTTTTTGGAGAGTGAGCGAGAGAGTGCTCACTTTCGCTATGAAGTGGACTACGATCAGGCAAGTTGAGTCGAGTTGGACCATAAATATGGTTCTGTTGGGCTTGCGTGGAATGAGCATCTATTGATTCTGCTATAAGAACCATATCATGTGGATCGGCAGCTGCGCCTAAATTGACGACTATTGTATCCGTTTGTACTGCATATATAAAAATGACTTTACTGTTTACTAAGAACACAACTTGGTTTGATATTATATTAGCTACGCACCATATCAAAGATTCATGTAATTATATATGATTGGAGAGAGAGAGAGAGAGAGTTCACTGGGAAGTAGATCGGAGATGGGCAAGTTGGGTTCAGGCGGAGCATGATTCTTCAGCTGATTTTGTGGGGCTTGTGTAGATCGAAACTGTATAACTATATGATCTGCAATTTGGATGGTATGATGTGCATCTATTTGTGGAACAGCACCTGATGAACTCACTAGGGTGGTTGACGCCGCCATTTGTGTCCTGACTCCTGTGTACAAGAAATATTGGAAATTATATTATTATATTATCTCTTTTTAACCAAAATATATATTACAGTAAACACTACTTTCAGGCTTTGATGGAGCCTTGTACTTGACAGACAGTTCAAATTAAGACAGGCTCAAAATAAGACTTTAGAAGTTGTTCGGGCAATATTACATAGTTAAAAGAAACCAAAATTAAAGAAAAGAAAGACGAATAACTTAGAAAACTTTTCAGTTGAATTGGTCAGCAGATGATGAACTAGAGAAAGGCTTTTAGTGTTTGCTTGAGTAGGAGGTAATGCAAATTTAGAGAATGTAAGTTTAATATAGGCTAGCAATGATTAGGAGGAATGACTTTTTCTTTTCTTTGTTATCACATACGAGCATTTCCAATGTAATACTAAATCTTTGTCCCAATGTTATAATTTAGTGCAAAGTTAAAAAAAATAAAAATAAAAATAAAAAACGTGTTTCAATGCAGTGCCAAAAGCTGTGCCAAATTTGACACATTATATGCCAAATTTGGCACAGTGTATAGCATATGCAAATTTGGTATAGCAATAAATGCAAACGTATTTATTAACTTTTTCAATTTTAAATAATAAAAATTTAACAAGTTTCGTAGGGAAAATTGAGATTAAAACAATTAAACAATATTCAATATATTCAATGAATGCATTGGTTGTGTTTGCGGTTTTTTTATAATTTTAAATAATAAAAAAAAAATAAAAAATAGCATATCAAATAGAATTTTACATTGGAGTATAATAATAAAATGATATGTCAAATATAACATTTTACTATTTTTTTTACCAAATTTAGCATTAGCATTGACATATACATTGGAGATAGTCTAATAGCATAATAAGAGATATATTACGTATTCATAATTAGATCAACATTTTATAAAGGGTAGACAAAACTTTTTGGGAAAGCCCAAATTTTGGGCTTCTCCTGGTAGACATAAAATAGCTTAATAAAGAGTAGTTGAGTCAATTCATATATTTAAAAAGTTGTTTTGAGTTTTGCCAAACTTACAAAAGTCATACCAAACACACTAAGATATATTACGTATTCATAATTATATCAGCATTTGTAGTAAGTATGGCATAAGAGACTGTTGCAATTCTTGAATATTTCACATTTTCACCCTTAAAGTAACTAAGACTTAAAACAGTTAAAAGTCTTTGTGGGGACCTTTTGCCTATTGGATAAGTGAGTGCTATCAAATCCAACGGCAAGGAGGGGTCATGTCGCTTAGTATACAAGTGAATTCTTTAAATTGTAAACACATTTTCCCGGTAATTAAATTGACAATGTAACATTGATTAATTATAGTCATTTATGTGACTATTGAATGACAAGTGGTGAGTAAATTAAATCAAAATTAATATTTATTTAATTATCAATAGTCACATCATTAGTTGAAATCAATATAAGATATAAAGATTTGGTTGTTTTGCCTGCTTTGGCCTTGTTGTTTTTAGTCTTTCTCTGTTTTCCTGGTGCCTGTGTTTTCAGGCCGGCCGTTTGTTGCTCCCATTATGTTGGGTCTTTTCTCAAAAAAAAAAAGAAAAAAAAAATTGAGATATCTAATATTACTTTACATAATATTATATGATTACGTTTGTTATGAAAAGGTGGAAGGTATGTAGAAGCCATCCCAAGCCAAGATGGTTTTTTCTTAAAAAGTTTTAAAGTTAAAAATTAAAGAGTATATATATATATATATATATTGGAAATAAAAATACATATAGAAATAAAGACAAATTACAAAATTACCTTCGTATAATAATTCATAAAATTTGTCTAGCTTACAATTTAATTGAGATAATCTCAATAGATCATTCATTAAAGATAATTTTTTTGTCTGACACTCAAAACACATCAAAGTTTTCCTCATCATTCTCCACTAAAAATAAAAAAAACAAAAAGCAAATTTTGACTTTTTTACGTTTTATTTTATTTTATTATATTTTATTTTATTTTTTTTTGATATTCCACCTACAATAGCAGCAACTCGAATTTGGGATAATGTCAAAAACTGAATAAACATATTTACTATTGAGCCATATTGGATGGTGGTTACTTCATTTGCTAAGGTTTGAAAAAGTATGCATTAAGTTTATTTCACTTTCTACATTTTTTTTTTCCTTTTGTTCTCTATCTTTTGCAATGATATTTATAGGGGTAAAGATCATTATGTCTTTTTTTTTTTCTTTTTTTTTTTTTTAATTTTTTTTTTATCTAAGTACATACTTTATGATTAGGAAAATTTTACTGTATTATGAAGGCTTGCTTATTAGTCCACTCGAACAAAAAGTTCTAGCTACGAACGAATCTTCAAGGAAACTTGTTCAATGGAATGTACATCCCATAAAGGAGTAGTAGTGATTGGAACTTAATTGGAAGGATCGCCTGTCTCTTTGATGACTTGGGGTGGACTTGCTTAGTTTCTAGATCATGACAGGTAGTAATCATAGTGGAAGGGTAGGGAAGAGAAATTCAAAGGAAGTCTCCTTTGTCATTTCATGAGAGCTTCTTTTGACTAGACCTGGCATGGTTCCGGTTCCGGTTCCATGGTTTGGTGGAACCGGAACCGGAACCTGAACCACTATATGCCGGTTCCGGTTCCGATTCCATAGGAACCGGCGGTTTTGAACCTTTTTTTTTTATTATTAAAAAAAAAAAAAAAAAAAGACTTCTAAGTTCTAACTTGACAACTTGTAACTTATAAGTTGTAGATTGTAATTGAATAAAATAAAATATATAAAAGACAAATTACAAAATTAAATTAAATTCATTGGGTTATTATTTGAATAAAATAAACAAATGACAAATTACAAAATTAAATTAAAATAAAACTAAACAAAATGACAAATTACAATTTACATTTCATTGGGTATTTGGAAATTGAGTCACCCAAAATTTAAAAATAACATAAAATAAATAAATTACAAATTACAAAATTAAATTAAAAAAAAAACAAAAAAATAATAATATGTAAACTTATTAGCCTTGCACTTAATTTTTACCACAATTAAGTTGCCTACGTATCCTCTTGGGGGGGTTTAGAGGAATCAAATGCCACGTAGTTTTCTTACCTTTTATTACAGGTTTGGTGATGATGTGGAGTCGTGGACTAATTTTTATTACAGGTTTGCTATTCCAGCTCCACTGCTCCAGAGCCTTCAGGTTCGTCATCTTTAAAGAAATCGTATGTTGGCTCCTGATCGATTTTTTGTTGTCTGTTTTCCGCCTTTGTCCAATCATCAACACAAACCTGTATCTGAAGTGCTTTCGGTGTCAAGCACGAATGTCTTTCATCTAGGATATTCCCCCCGGCGCTGAACTCTTGTTCCACCGCCACAGTAGAAACTGTTGTTGAAAAATATTTTTGGCTATCATAGCCATGATTGGATAGTACTCTGTAGCTTCATTCCAATATTTTAAAATATCAAATGCTTCTGTAAACTCACAAGAAGAAGCTAGATAAGATTCAAGCTCGGAATACGAACTGAAGCTTGATGAAGAACATCTTGGTTTTTTGGTTTTTTTTAATAACATACTATACCCTAAATTCAAAAATCCAGAGGAGGATGATGGAGGCTGAGATGTAGTTTGTGTTCGTGTAACATCTATGTTCGGTGAGGATCCATACAATGGAACATATTCATCATATAAACTATACAATAATTTCTTAACTCTACCACAACACGCATCAACATCATATTCAATATTTAAACCTTTTTTGCCATAATAACCTTCTAGATAATAAGACAAAGATTGTAATTTACAACGTGGATCAAAAACCATAGCAATCAAATAAATATTTGGAAACTCCTCATAATAATTTAACTATTTTGCCTTCATAGCACTAACGGCTTTCGCTATTGCTGGGTCAGATTCACAATAAAAAAAATGCACCAGCAATATTAATACTCTCAATAATAAATAAATGTGTTGTAGGAAAATAAATACTAGATAAATTTTTTGTAGCATTATGAAATTTTTTTAACAAATTGAAAACATTGTAACAAGCATCCCAATGAGTTTCAAAAAGTTCAATGGTAGGAACATGAAATTGAATAAAAGAAACTAATAAATCCCTATACTCATAACTTTGAGCAAGCATTTTATAAGTAGAATTCCAACATGTTGGAACATCACGAGCAAATTTAACGACACGTCTACCATTTTGTTTACAATATCTTGCCCATGCTTTCATTGTAGAAGGATGTCTCCATAAAAACATTAGGGCTTTTCTAATAGGTACAATAAAATCTCCAAGAGTTTCTAATCCTTTTTGAACACATATATTTAAAACATGGCATGCACACCTTTGATGAAAAAATGTACCACCAAGAAAGGGTTTGCATAAATCAATTAAAGATGGAATAGCGGTGGTATTGGCAGAAGCATTATCAAAACCAATTGCAAAAATCTTGTTTTCAATATTATACTCTGAAAAAATAATTCTAAGCTGTCTATAAATATTCTGAGCAGTGTGTGCATCATCAAAAACTCTAAATGCAAGAATTCTTTTTTGGATAGTCCATGCATTATCCATATAATGGCAAGTGACACCCAAGTATGAATGCAGTTGCCAATGGTCAGTCCATATGTCGGCACATACGGTAACACGACCATTATATTTTTCAAAATATTTTTCTAACTTTTTTTTCTCTCTCGAATAAATCTTTTCAAGTGTTTGTGTGAGTGTGGATCTAGGGACACGGCATGCAGCAGGGTTTAATGCTCGTCGACAATAGTTAACAAAACCAACCCTTTCACCAAAACTGAATGATAAGTGTTCTACTGCTACCATCCTAGCTAATTCTTCTCTATTTTATTCATCAGTATAACAAAATAATTATTGGTTAGGAGTAGCGTACCTGGGAATTTGTGATTGTGACCTCGTTCTGGTTATTGCGTTTGGATGTTTGGTTTCAATATGCTTCCAATAAGTGCCATATCCTCCGGATTTGCTCCACTTATATGTTTTGGTGCAGTAATTGCAAGCCGCTACATAGTTTCCATCTTCTTTCCTAACTTTCTTCATATGTTTGGTGAAGAGATCAGATTTGTTCCGCTTTCGTATCAGATCTTCCTCCTTTTGTAGTTCCACTTCCGCTGGATCATAATCAAAATCCGGAGGTGTATCAATATCAGGCATATTTTCTGACTGACTTATAAAATTAGGGGTGGTGTCATTGGGATCGGGTTCAGAAATTATTAGAGGGGGAGTAGGACAGTTTAGGCCTAGGTCTTCAGCATAGGCCCGACGTTGCAGATATTCGTGATAGGTGGGGTTGTTATGATTGAGATTATCGATCATAACACCCTTACCTTTCATCGAAATCGAACGCCTAGGACCGTCACGGCCGTGACCCCTTCCCCTTCCACTTCCACTTCCACTTCCACTTCCACTTGCCATTTAAAAATAAATTTGGGAGAGAATTGGAAACTTAGAACTTAGAACTTAGAAGAATAATAGTATTAGACTATTAGTAGAATAGTAGGTACTATGTAGTAAAGTACAAAAGTAGTAAACTAGTAATTGCAAATAAATGAAAATGAAATTGGAAACTTAGTAATTGACTAATTGGAAATTAAATAAATTGGAAATAAGATTAATTGCAAATAAAATAAAATGGAAATAAAATAAATTGAAAATAAAATATATTGGAAATAAAATAAATAGCAAATAAAATAAATTGGAGATAAAATAAATTCGAAATAAAATAAATTGCAAATTGCAAATAAAATTAATTTCAAATAAAACAATTACAAAATGAAATAAATATTAAAAACCTTGGAAACTTGGAGAGTTGGAGAGTTGGAGATTGAGAGACTTGAGAGTTGAGAGTGTTGGAGAGAAATTAGAATTAGAGAATAGAGAGAATTGAGAAGAAATTGGTGTGAGGAAAAATGAAGGGGGGGGGAGGCCCAACGGCCTGTTGACGTCAGCAGGCCGTTGGGCCTCCAACGGTAACCCAAAAAAAAAAAAAAAAAAAAATTACGCGAACCGCCGGTTCGCGCAAACCTTAGAATCGGAACTGGAACCGGCCACCTCCGGTTCCGGTTTCGGTTTCGGTTTCAGTTTTGGTTTCGTTTTCGGTTTTTTCTATTCCGGTTGGGTTCCACGGTTCGAACCTGAACTGTGCCAGGTCTACTTTTGACAATCCAATTTTTTCTTTTTACACTTTTTTTCTAAAAACACTCTATTCTCAAAATTTAAATTTTAAAAAATTCTAAAAACACTTCATTTTATTACAACATTATCCTTTTTATCTTTTTTGAATTAAATTATTAAAAAAAGAAATTATCTCTCCTAAATCATTAAATTAATTATTAAATATTAAATACTCTCTCCTAAATTTTTAATTACCATATTAAACTCTATCCTCCAATACATATCTCTAATTTTCTATCTTCATTCTTTCTTAAGCAAGACTAATAGTTAAGAAAAAAAAAAACTTACTAATAAGCTTGATTTTTAGGAACCATATGTATGAATATATTAAAAAAAAAAAAGTACCTTGTTTTTAAAAAAAAAAAAAAAAATCGAAATATGAAGAATGATTTTTGTTATTCTTGTAGGTATGTGATTGTCTAGAGAACTTTAATTATTTCAAGAAATTCTGAGTTTAATCGAATCTAGTTGAAATAATTCAAGCTTTCCTATATCTTTTTTTTAAAAAAAAAAATTTTTAGAAAATTGACTTTTTAATATATATATATTTGTTAGTAAAAAATAAAATATTCAAAGGTTTTTTATTTCTTTAACTATTAATTAGAGATTGATCGAGAAAGTATGGAAATATGATTATTATTATTTATTTATTTTGAAAAATGGAGAGAGATTAATTAGGAGAGAGTGTTTAAAATGGTAATAATAGTTTTAGGAGGAAGAGTTCAATACGTAATATTTAATCTAATGATTTAGGAGAGAGATTTTTTTTTTTTAATAATTTAATTAGTTTGGATTGTCTTTAAATTTTTTGTTTTGTCTTGTTTAGTAATTTTAATTTAGGTTAAAATTGTCATTAATTAAAAAAAATTAAATTGGAGTGTGAATAGATAATTTATAGATTGGAAGAGCATCTCCAATGCTATTATGTATTTGGAGAAAATGGAGTGCCACATAGGTTATATATTAAAAAAGTTAGAAAAACTCTATCCAATGCTATTATTTAAGTTGAATATGGAGATGATGTGGCCAAAAAAAAGTTAGAAAATATGGAGTTGAGTTTCTAATTCTAGAAACTCTCCTAGAAATGCTGACTAGGATTTCTAACTCTTTCCACCAATAAAATTAAAGCTTTCAACTCTTTCCACAAATAAGATTAAACCTCATTTAATTGTAAAATAAAAAAGGAGAGAGAGTAGAATAATTGTTTTATTATGATTGGACATAAAATGGATGCATATTTGATTTAGATAATTGCATTGGAGATGTGAATATGCATTTCTCTAAAAAAATTTCAAAAGTGGGCCCATAATAAATAGAAACGATGATGTGGCACTACTTAGAAACTCAAAAATACATATTTGCATTGAAGATGCTCTAAGGAGAAGCTCTCTCATTTCATTTAACTTCTTTACTTCATATTTCATAAATTCCAACTTTATCACCTCTCTCTCTCTCTCTCTCTCTCTCTCTATATATATATATATATATATATATATATATATATATTAACAGTCTTTCTATTATCAGTTCGAACTGACAAAACATATATCAGTTCCTTGTATATGGACCAGTGGATTTAAATACTTTGACTGACAAGTGCATACAGCCAAGTCAAAGTATTTAAATCCAGTGGCCCACATGCAAGGAACTGATATAACTTTTGTCAGTTCGAACTAATAATAAAATTTCTGTATATATTAATACATATTAGTTGACTCAAATTTTCTATTTTGATTATAGATTTATTAAAAAAATAACATAATTTTATTAAATTGAAAATTACCACTTTAAATTATGAATTATAAACATAATAATTAATTTATAGATAACATATTACATATTATAATTATTTAATAATCTTAACAAAGATATTATCTTTACTGAAATTTAAAACTTTACTATTTAATAACCACTATTATTTATAATTCGTCAAAGTATATATATTTGCAAATATGATTTACTTTTTGAAGATCATTTAGTATATGCATTTTTATTATTAATATAATGAATTTCTTTTGTTCATTCAAGAGAATGAGGAGATACTATACAATTTATTTTTGTTTGACCATAATCATTTGCTGGAGCCTTCAAATGTTGCTAGAGAGAGGCTATACAGGAAGATCATGAAAAAATGGAAAAATCTCTTGGTGTGTCAAGTCTATGTAAATTTTAAGTACTTTATAATTTTTTAATAAAGAATTAGTTAACTGATATACCCCTTATATCCATACCGCGAGATTGTGGGTTCAAATGCTCCTCTCTTCATTTCAAAAAATAATAATTTATTAAATTATATATATATGATCCTGTTCATATTAGTGCGCACTGATGTTACTACATCAGTACCAATTCATTTAGACCATTGATTATGGAGAAACTTTGACAAGTGTATACACTTTAAGTCAAAGTATGTAAATCTAATGGTCTACATCCAACGCACTAATAAAGTTATATTAGTGCGCACTGACTTAATCATTTATATATATATATTTAAATATGAATTTTAACATTTTACTAATTTAAATATAAATTTAAATAATTAAAAAAAAAATCAGACAACAGACTTTAGAGTGGCGATTTGAAATTTCAAGTCAGGGCCGGGTTAGGATCCTAGGGATTAGTGGATTACAAAGGTTCTGTCTACGCAATGAAATTTCATTACAAATTGTTTAATTCATCTTATTTTTATCCCTAAAAGCAATTTTGTGTTATAATATATCTGGCTTTTACCACATGTGTTATACATACAAGTATCACATAAATATCTCCCTAAATATCTCCCATAAATATCTCCTATAATATCTCATAATATATTTGCTTGATCTTTTGTAAAAGTCAATTTATAAGACTTATGATTCTTATTTGTAAATGTTATTCAGCTGAAGCTCCAGATATATCAATACAAGTGTCTCTCAATTCATTTCTTATGTTCTTCATTCGTTCTTCATTTCTTTTACAACACGTTATCAGCGCGATTGTATGTAAATAAAAAGGATCCCTGATGGGTGATTTAATTACATCCCAATATTCTAGATCTATATATATTTCGTATATAAGATGGCTGTGCCGTCAACAGAACATATATATATAGTTCTGGATTTATTTTTATGCACATAGCAGGTGAGCTCAGCCTCCTGGAATTGTTTTTACAGAACATATATACCGTTCTGGAACTGTTTATTTACGGAACATAACAGGTGAGCTCAGCCTCCTGGAATTATTTATTTACAAAACATATATACTGTTCTGGAACTCTTTATTTATGAAACATATGAGATTGGCTAGACCGACGAACCAGAACTTAAAGTTTCTGGAATTATGATATTTAAGTCGGCACGGTTTTGAAAACCGATGAAAACCTTGAGTTCTGGATCTAATGTTATATTCATGAATGCCATACGACATTGTATTGAAAACCAATGAGAACCTAGAGTTCTGGATCCAGTGTTATATTCATGAATGTCATACTTCATTATTTGGAACTTGGGGTTTCAAATCCACTCAAAATCTGAAGTTTTCTAAATTTAATATATGAACTTACAGTTCATGGTCGAACCTGAAATTCGAAAAATCATTATGATCCATGATTTTATTTTATCTCATAAGGGATTTACACATCCAACAGGATGTTGAAAGTATCATAAAAGAGATTTAAGATCCTAACGAATAATAAAATTGGAAATAATATTTTATCCATTTCATACACATCCAACAGGATGTTGAGAGTATCATAAAAGAGATTTAAGATCCTAACGAATAATGAAATTGGAAATAATATTTTATCCATTTCATACACATCCAACAGGATGATATGAGTATCACATAAAAGGATTTAAGATCCTAACGTATAATGAAACTGGATGTAATATTTTATCCATTTCATTCATGTTTGATGCTCCTAGAGAGCAAAATTTAGAGTTGCTGAAAAAAGGGAATTCTGAGATCAGTAGTCTACTTGACAGTAGATGAACTTGATGAACATGTGAATGTGATGGGTGTTGGATAATCAGATCATCTAATCTAGTATCACCAAACCCCTATATGGGTTTGCTTCTGGGTTGGTGGGTTTCAACCCAGACCCATTGCCTCCTCGGGTCAACACCACCTTGTCGGTGGGCTTCGTCTGTTTTTGCACTAGCCCAGTGCGTTTTCGGCAACGATTAGAGATCATCGGTCATGACCCATGATCTGGTCCAGATCAGTCACAGAGCTCGTTTTTGCTTTGGGCCACTTTTGGAGAATTCGATATTCTTGATGGACTGTTTTGCAATTATTTTGGGCCATTTTGTAATTTTGACAAAATTTTAGATCAATTTATAATTAATAAAAATTTTGAGGGGTCTTTCCGTAATTTTATAAAATCAGGGGCAGCTTTGTAATTTCTCTTTAAAACAAAAAACAAAAACAAAAACAAAAAAAGGAGGGGGAATTATTATCATTTCAGATGAGATATAAAATGGCATTACACATAATGTCTATAAAATTTCTAAAAAGAAAAATATATGTCTTGCCGAGAGTGCAACGACTCATATAATTCTGCGGAATCAGAAATATTTTATGAATTCAACTTTGCTGGGAGCAAATGTTCTTAATGTATTAGATCCAACGGATTTGATAGAAAGCTCTGGAAGAGCCATGATATTGTTATCGAACAATACTAAATTATGTATCAAGTCCAACGGATCTGATAAGAAAGCTCTGGAAAGCCATGAAATTGTTATCAAACAATACTCAATTATGTATCAATGATACTTGATATTATTCAAAGAACAAAATATGTTTAGCTCAAAAGCATATAAGGTTAATACCATATCAGATCCAGCGGATCTGATTAAATGCTCTAGAAAAGCCACAATCTTATTACCAGATGGTATTAAATTGTGTATAACTTTATTAATGTCATATTAAAACTATGAATAATAAATAGTGTTGAATATATGTGCGTGATTCAAGCCAGAAGCTGATTATAGAAAAGCTGTGTTCTTTATCATCCAGATTATATTGCTGATCTGAAAAGGGGTGTAGATGGATATATTCATCCACCAAATAAACCATCTCATTCTAAGGTTGGTTTTGAATCCCTATCATCCAAAGGGATATATGTGGACATATTCATCCACCAAATGAATCCTTCCATTATTTTATGGTAATGATTGATGCATCTACGTGATGGTCACATATTTGTGTATTATCAAACGTCTTCAGTTAAGATCGACATTCAACATCCAGTTTTTCGCATGTACTCATAATCAGAATGGATCAGTGGAATCGCTTATCAAACGTCTCCAGGTAATTGCGAGGACTTTATTATTCCAATACAGTTACCAATTTCTATATGGGACATTCTATATTACATGTTGATGCATTCATCTATGACTCACTACCTATCATCGGTATTTACCATTACAACTTGTAATTGCTCATTGAATTGCTCATTGAATTGCTCACATTTTTAAGATATTTGATTGTGTAATATATCGCCTTATTTCATCTCTAGCATGATCTAAGATAAGAATTATATATCATTATGAGATTAATTTTGATTTTGATTAATCTCTATTAGATCATTTAAACTTTTGAGAGTTTATATTTTTACGTACAATCTATATATCATTATATTGATTAATTTCCAGATGGAAAGTTTCTCCAGAAAGAATAAATGGAAAGTTACTCTTATACAAAATAGTTCGGTTCTCTCTCTCTCTCTCTCTCTCTCTCTCTCTCTCTCTCTCTCTCTCTCTCTCTCTCTCTCTCTCTCTCTCTCTCTCTCTATATATATATATATATATATATATATATATATATATATGTGTGTGTGTGTGTGTGTGTGTGTGTGTGTGTGTGTGTGTGTGTGTGTGTGTGTGTCTTATTTCAATCTTTGTATCACTCAAATACGAAAGATAATTGATCATCAGATAATTATTAATTTGTTACTTGATATATTAAAGGTAACAATATTTTATAAGTTGTCATCTCATAAACTCCGGCCGGGTGATTGTTCTTAAAGAATGATCAGAGTAAATGACAACAAATAAATCATCTAATGAATATCATAAGCTTATAAACCCTTTTTTGAAAGGTATTGTTATCAAGATCCTAATGTAAACAAAACTCGAGTTATAAATAAATCTACTTTCTCTAAATCAACTCTGAAAGAGTCTGATATATCTAATGAGACACAAGTCTATGAAATGACTAAATCCATTGAAAATGGAAGAAATCTCAACAGAGATACAAGTATATTGAAATTGAGAAAATTTCTATACTAATATATGAAATGACTAAATCCATTGTAATGGAAGAAATCTCAACAGAGATTCAAGTATATTGAAATTGAGAAAATTTCTATAAATCATATAAGAGAAATGTGGAATCATAAAGAAACAATCATTGATGATGTATTTTTATACACAGTAGCGCTACTGAAATTATAAATGATAATTATGATATTCATAATATCAATGATTGTATACAAAAGGCATGATTGGCCTAAGTGAAAATAAGCAATTCAAGAAGAATTGACTTCATATGTCAAACATAAAATATTTAAACCAATAGTACTCCAAACACCTGGAGATGTCAAACTAGTTGGATACTAATGGGTCTTTATACGAAAACGGAATGAGAAAAACGAGATCGTGAGAGATGAGGCACGACTCGTAGTATAAGGTTTCTCACAGAAACTTGGTATTCAATAGTGACGAATACAGTTACGTTTCAATTTTTTGATAAATTTGGCTGCCTTTACAAGGCTTGAAATACGTCCTCTAGACGTAGTAATCATTTATCAATGTGATTCACTCAATGTAGATATTTATAATCCCGGAAGGATTTAATGCTAGAAGCATGTAAATCGAGATCTCGTAATCTGTATTTGATGAACATACAAAAATCCTTATATGGATTAAAAACAATCTGGACGGATGTGGTATAACCATCTCAGTGAATATCTGATAAAATAAGGGTATAATAATTATATTATATACCCAAGTGTCTTCGCAAAGAAATCAGAATTCGAATTTACTATATTTACAACATATGTTGATGATATGAATTTAATTGGAGCTCCTAGAGAGCTCTTGAAAACTCTTGAATTCTTGGTAAATGAGTTTTAAAATGAAAGACATGGGAAAGGAAATATTGTCTCAACCTAAAGGTCGAGTATGGATCAAATGGAATGTTTGTCCATCAATCAGAATATGTTGAAAAGATTCTGAAAAGATTCCATATGGATATTACTCCATAAAGCAAGTCTTTGCTTATACTCCCTCCCATCATTTATGATGTTATTTCATTTCATGAAATAAACATCTGTATACCCTAGTTTAGCAATCTAGAAGATTATTTTAAGAGAACTTTTATCAGGGGGAGCGTCCCATCATTGGGAGCATATCAAATGAAGTATATTAATAATATTTGGGAATATGTGCATTGTACTCTTTTTCCTTTTCAATCAGGTTTTTCATCACATTGGGTTTTCCTGATAAGGTTTTTAATGAGGCAATTCTCTAAGCACACCCAAAAATCTTTTGATTCATGAAGATCATCATAAATATTACATTAATCTAGTTAATCATCGTATATATGTAATCTTGATCAAAAAGATCATTGTAAATATTACTTTGATCTTACTAATCATCGTATATATGTTACCTTGATCCATAAAATCATCATAAATATTACTTTGATCCGACAGATTAATGAGTATATTTGCTAAGGTTTTTATCCCACTGGGTTTTCCCTAGCAAAGTATAAATGTGTGAAATGTCTTAAAGAAAGCATTAACTATTGACATATTTGCTTTGTACTCTTTTTCCCTTCGATCAGGTTTTGTCCCACTGGATTTTCCTGACAAAGTTTTTAACGAGACAATCAAGGGAAGCAAAGTTCTGCGCCAGGGACGAAACCAGGATTCATCACTAGGAGGGGCTAGAATAGATCTTCTTAATAAACCTATACGGAATGAAGAATTTTTAATAATTGAAAAATTAGGATGCACCTAGTAGTTAACAAGGTAAAATTGAAATAATAATGTATATATTTTAAAATATACATTTTCGGTGTAAGGCTACTAATAATGTACCAAAGAACTTTTTGAAAAGTTTTAACTCAACTTTAACAAGGTAAGATTGAAATAAATTTAGAGGATATGAGGTTGGTTTGGTGGTATACCCCCCACACCTACACCACGACATTGTGGGTTTGAGTCCCCCCTCTGGAAAAAAAAAACCCCGAAGTTATGTAATACTTCAAAAAAAATTGAAATAAATTCCTCATTTGTTAGCTCATGCCATAGTTGTATTTTCATTTGATGTTGCACTCAATTTTTATATCAATACTTTGTAATTTTGAAAATAGATTAACCCTAAAATTTTATAAACAAAAAATTATAATAACCCTAAAATTTTAAAACAAAATAAATTTTTAAAATTTATATAATTCACAAAACTAGAAATTAGATCAACACTAAAAATTTCAAAATAAAATATAAATATAATTCATTAAAATATACCTAATTTGAAAACCAAACTGTTTTAGATAATGAGTTTAAGCCAAATTTAGAGAATGGGAGAGAGTAGTTAATAAAAAAGTCTTTTTTATTTGAAGCAGTGGGAGTGAGTAAAAAATAAAAAAATAAAAAAAAATTAAATAAATAAAGAAACAAGTGAAAGGACAAGCATGTCATTTTCTTATATAATTGATCTAAATAAATATTTAAACAATTTGTAAGGACTATTATGAAATTTTCTCAATTTTAATTTTTTTTTTAAGATAGGCCAGGGTGGCAGGGTGGGCTTGAGCCCACCCTAGCTCCTGTTATGGTCTGTCCTTGTTCTGCGCAGACATATGTGCACTATACTCTTTTTCCCTTCGATCAGGTTTTGTCCCACTGGATTTTCCTGACAAGGTTTTTAACGAGATAGTTTTGAGAACATCTAGCATCACAAGATCCAGGAGACCATTGTATATATTTTACTTAAGTTTTATCCTATTGGGTTTTTCCCTAGAAAATTAATACATGTGGTATAAATCCAAGGGGGAGTGTTATAATATATGTGGTTTTTACCACATGTTTTATACACACAAGTATCACATAAATATCTCTCTTAATATCTCCATAAATATCTCATATAATATCTCCATAAATATCTTTGCTTGATCTTTTGTAAAAGTCTATATATAAGACTTATGATTCTTATTTGTAAATGTTATTCAGCTGAAGCTCCAGATATATCAGTACAAGTGTCTCTCAATTCATTTCTTATGTTCTTCATATGTTCTTCATTTCTTTTACAACATTTTGTTTATGGTAAGTCTAAATTGTTTTATTTAAAAAATTGGTGTAAAGAATAATTTTATTAGATGATAAAAGAAGAAAAAAAAAAAAGAAAAAAACTTGTGTTAAAGTGGGCATGTTATGAGTAGATTGTAGAGACTAGTAACATATTTTGGAACTATTGGGGAATGACTGAATATGAGGGGCCAGGAGCCAGAATGATTATGCTTTACCAAACATTGGCCTAAATTCCTCGGGCTTTCTTTGGTGAAAGGGCCAGCTCAACTACCGAGCAGTAGAAAACAGCAGTATTGCATTATGAGAAAATCTTGCATAAGATGGTCTCATTGCTAGGTAGTGAGACCGTCGAATGAAAATACACTATTTACATTGGAAACATGAAAATATAATTTTAAAGTTCCACACGACACACTTTCATTCTCACGTGATAATGAGACTGTTCATATAAGTTTTTCTCTTGCATTATTGCGTGATTCTTAGGGGCATGCCAATGGGTCAAGATAATTGCATTTTGATGGCTGTCTTGTAATTGCAGTACTTAATTTCTTTTCGCTTTCATCATGTTTTCTCTTGACGTAAACAAGTCGCCATGTCGCCACTCAACTCTGGTCACTCTTCTGACGTAGCCAACCACACCGCTCACAGCCTATCTGAACTCACTAAGAACAGTATCGTTTTCCACAAAATATATCTTGCGTCTATGTGTACATCATCATCCTCTCTCAAGCATGTGTTAGTAGTTGTTTCTTATGTCTGGATTTTTTTTTTCAAGAAATAATCTTTTGATAGGTGCTTTGTTGATTGTTTCATATGAAAAAAATTACATTATTTGGTTGGTAGACTTTTTTTTTTTTTTTTTTTTTTTTTTAAGGTCTACTTGGAGAAGCTCCTCCCCATGAACTTTTTCCAAATATAAGTTTAAACTCTACTAGTCTCTGCTAAATATAAAATTAAATAAACAATATTAAAAGCCCAACCAAACAACTCTAAAAAACTCAAATAGATATGTGTAGAGCTTTTGAGACAGTAGAAAACCCAATTAAACAAGTACTTAATATCACCAAATGTTTAAAACACTTTCATTTGTTTTTTATTTTTTATTTATTTGAGATTATCTAACAAAAATATTAAGTAGTTTTGGTTTTACTATTCAACAACCCTCACCTTAACAAATGATTTAACTTTTGGTATATCCAGTCTCATCAATTATGTATTTACTTTCTTCTTTGAAAAAAATAATGTATTTACTTTTATTTATTGATTTAAATATTTTATTAAAAATAAATATAAAATATAAAATTAATATTTTATTTAAAATAAATAAATAGAAAAGGAAAAAAAAATGATGAGGATCAACCGTAGAGGAGGCTGTTTGGCCTCCTCTAAGAGTGGCGATAAAGGCCGACGACCTCCTCCATGGAGACCACCGGCCTTTGTTGCGGATTTTCAAGGAGGTCGCGGTCTCCTCCCTTCAATCGAGAGGAGGCCACTTGGCTTCCTTTGAGAGTAGAGATAGAGGCCGACGATCTCCTCCATGGAGAAAGCCGACCTATGTTACCGATTTTTGAGGAGGTTGCAGCCTCCTCCCTTCAATCGAGAGGAGGTTGGCCAGCCTCCTCCGGTTTAACCCTAAGAGGCGCTCCTCCTCCTCCTCCTCCTCCTCCTAGGTCAATTTGTGGTTAGATCAGTTAGGGTTAGGGTTTAATAAAATTAAGATTTTTTAGGGTTAGGGTTTGAGTTGTTTAGAAAATCGAGGGTCTTTTAATTTAAGGGTATTTTTGGTAATAGATTAATTGTATGAGATTAATTTTGGGAGTAACTGTCAATGGGTTAATTATGACTTATTAAATAAGTGAAAAGTCAATTTTTTTTTTTTAACTTTTTATATAAGATGTTTTTTTAACTTGAATTTAATATTTAAGTCACAAAAACAAACTCTACGATCAGACAATTTATGTACAACCCGGATATCTACTCTCACAATAGAGAGAAAACTTTCCACACATTCTTCTAAAATTCTCTTAGTGGGACTCAAACCTTGACCACCTATGTGGAAGAGAGATGCTCTACCACATGTGCTATAAGGTGATGTGCATTTAAGTTCAAGAACTTAAATTAAAGGATCATGATTCTCTCTTATCTTTTTTCCTTCTTGGTTTTTTATCAAACATATAGCAAAGTTGAAATTGAATGGCCAAGATTATTATTTTTTTTATTTTCTTTCCCATCCTCCCAGTGAAACACATTAGGTCAGAGATTTTTTTTTTCTTTCCTCTTATCTTCCCACTCTATCAATCTATATGTTTTCATCTCTCTCTCTCTCTCTAAACAATTTTTGCACTCTCTCTATAATGCTGTGATTCACCCATTATTGTTTGTTTTTTATTCACAAAGTTTAGGCTTTTTTGGCTCTAAGAGGCAGGTTCAGTTTCATCTCTCTCTCTCTAATCTCTTAAACTCTCTCTCTCTCTCTAATGCTATGCTTCTCTCTTTTTTTTCTTTTTTTCTTTTTAATTATTGACAAAGTTGTTTCCATTTCAATGTTATTATAAGAGATTTTTGCTTTATAAATTTAGGGAACAAACTTGTGTATTTTTTTTTTAAAGTTGAACAAACTTGTTATTATAGATGATTTCGTGGAAAAAAAAAATTAGAGAGAGATGGTGCAAAATGAGCGGTGAATCACAACATTTGAGAGAGAGAGAAGGTGCAAAAAAAAATTAGAGAAAGAGAGTGATGAAAATAAACAGACAAACAAAGTGGAAGGAGAGAGAAAAAAAGTTTTTTTGTTAGGATGAATCACAACATTTTAGAGAGAAAGAGAGAGAGAGAAAGTTTAAAAAAATTTAGAGAAAGAGAATGATGAGAACTAACGGACAAACAAAGTGGGAGGAGAGAGAAAAAGAAAGTTTTTTTTTTTTTTTTTTATAATAGAAAAAGAAAGTCTTTACTCTTTATGTTAGAATCCCAAAACCGTATTTTATTGAGTGGAAGAGAGAGATGCAAAATTTAATCTTACCCATTAAAGTTATTCTCCATCAAACATCAACATATCTTTAAAAGCATTATAAAAAATAAAATAAAAAACATATCTTCAAAACCTAAAGAAAAAAAAGGGTTAATTGTACAAACATCCCCTCAATTTAGGTAATATTGTATATATATTCAACTTTTACTTTTATTACACAAACCTCCCCTAAAAAATATTGACCAAACGGTTAACTAATTGTGAAGTTAACATCTCAAGTGTTGAGTTGTCATTTGAATGTGTTCGTTACATTAAAGCATTTAAAAAGTGCAATGGCACGTTAAATGAGAAAGAATAAACAATTTAACAAGTTAATATCATTAACACTATGTTTGGTAGGAGGGAGGGAGAGTATGAGAGATGGATGAATTAGGAGGGAGAGATAGTAGGAGGGATGGAGAGGATAATATCTATCATTCATGTTGTTTGGTATTGAAAAGATGGTTAAATGGATGGATTGGTATTTAATTTATAAAATTACTATGTTACCCTTAAAAAAATTGGAGGGGCAATGCAAAATTGGAGGGTATTATAGTCATTTCCCTCCCATTTTGCTCTCCCTCCTCTCATCCCCCATATTTGGGAGGATGTAAAATTGTGGGCCCGGATGGATCCCACCTCCCTTCTCTCATCCTCTCCTTCCTCTCATCCCTCCAACCAAACAAAGAAGGGATTTGATCTCTCCCTCCATTTCTCCATCCAACCAAACAAAGCCTAAATGTCATTCATTATGTCATTTATCCATTCTTCTTCTCCTTTCATATTCACCCATTCTTCTTCTTTTATTGGCTGAAGCAAACCAACTCCTTATTACCAAATATTGTAAAACCACACCAGATCACTCTTAAAACAGTTAAACTTTATATATATATATATATATATAGTCAATTTGATAAGTGCATACACTTTAAGTCAATGTATGTAAATCTAGTGGTCCACATTTTTCGTCCTGATATATTTATTGTCAGGATGAACTAATAATAGAAAATCTATATATATATATATATATATATATATATATACAAATTTTCTATTATCAGTTCGAACTGACAATAAATATATCAGGACGAAGTATGTGGACCACTAGATTTACATACTTTGACTTAAAGTGTATGCACTTGTCAAAACTTCTCCATAATCTGTGGTCCACATTCTTCGTCCTGATATATTTATTGTCAGTTCGAACTGATAATAGAAATACTGTATATATATATATATAACAAAAAAAAAAAATCACTCATCTATTAAGTATTACTTGTAGACTAAGTGAAGCATCATTCATGTTATGATCATTTTCCCTTCTTCTTTTTTTTCTTTTTTCTTTTTTTTATGTTAAAAGGGTTTTCTATGTATTTGTGTATATTTTCATTTGTTTTTTAAGCAAAAAAAAATTGTTAATTGATGTATATCTCTTCTGTTTAATTAACTTTTATGGGTTCATATAGTATGACAAACTTTTAAACCTTTACTTTCATCAAAAAGGGAAGGAAAAAAAAAAAAAGCTTCTAAACCTTTATACAACAGCTATTTTGTGACAGCTAATACCAATTTTATTTTATTTTAAAAAAAAAAATCAACTGTCAATTTTAAATCAAAATTGTTGTTATTTTCTTAAAAGTGCAAGGGTAAAGTTGTCAATCTAAAATGTTATCACCCCTGAAAATATTTCTTTTTATAAAAAAATATATATAAGAAAATATTTCCATCTACTGTAACTTAAATTGTCACGTCAATTAATCACCTCTCTTTTTGGTTATGTGTAACGGTATTTTTGTCTTTACATATGAGGCATTAACTTTATGGTTAATCAACCGTTTGTTCAACTTTTTTTAGGGGAGGTTTGTGTAATAGAAGGAAAAGTTCAACATACGTGTAAATTTACCTAAACTTAAGGGATGTTTGTGCTATTAATCAAAAAAAAAAGACAGGAGCCTAAATTAAGATATAAATGGTAACATCAGTATAAATTTGAGAGTCTTAATAGGGGAAATAAAGTACCTCCCACTCTGTAGTTGTAAGAGAATGGTATGATCTCTTTCAACCAAAAAAAAAAAATGGTTGGATGGAGCAATGTAGTCAGGACATCCAGCGAGAGAAGCCTTGAACAAATCAGGCCTCATGTTAAGCAAGCCAATTGATTAAACAAAGAATAAAATAAAAAATAAAATTACATGTTCTTCAATTCTTGAAAGTACGTTAAAAGTATCAACATATACTATCAAGATTCAAGACTAAAAAATATAACTTGCAAGTATTGTCTGCATTTTTAGATGGTATATCATGGAGGAGGGTCTAAACTTGGACAAAACATGAAGTCATTAGGGTGCCTGGTTTTTTATTTTCTAGCTTATGCATTGTCACATGTTCTGGGGGTGTCCTGAACTCATTGACACTACCTACATTTGTATGTGTACGAGGAGATCATCAGAGTGAAAAAAAAAAACCCATTCTTGGAAACGCTTAGTCCTACACAAGTATTCCCCCATTTAATACATTCAATAATATCCCAAACACTTGCACCAACTTTCAGTAGCTTAATGGTTGATCTGATGAGTATAATAAAGGATAAAAATAGGTATCATCCTACATTGTCACATTGGATCTGAATTGCTCTTTTGACAATCTGAACTGATCTCCATTCTCCATAATTGGATGATCCAGCAAACAAATGCCTCTGTTAACAAGAGATTGATAAATGTCTCCTTTCTTATTACCTACAAACACGTCAATAATATATATGGAAATTCCTCAGTGTAAACGCTATTTGTCTTTACCATTTACCAAGATGAGTTGCTAATACAATGATGATCATTTTCTCCATCAAGTAGAAAGAATTCAATTCAAAGTAAAGTCGAAGAAAAGAAAGTTGTCAATATGCATGAATTTATGATCCTTGATCGAGTGAACGATGCGATTTCATAAATGAATGGTGTCATCAAAGCTTTGTCGATCTCTGTTTTGAAGCTGAGAAAGTGTTTCTATTCAAAGGAAAGAGCTGATGTCTTCTTCATATCAACAAGAGTGACTAGATTTGATGGAAGCCGATCCAAGCACACATAAGCAATCAGCACCTTTATGTGTTTGCATGGAAATGGAGTATTCCAAGGGAGGCTAATTGAACTATCGCTCAGGCGCTCAGCAGTTCAATACCTCTAACTGTCAAATAATCTGCATCAGCTGCATCTGTCAAGGCTGAATTAACAATAGGAAATATTGCACTAAAGTACCCTGACCTTTACTAATATTGCAACTAGATCGGACATTTTATAAAATGACAAATCAATACCCTTCAACAAACGGTTAACCGTTAGAATTAACTAGGACTTTTATTTAAGAAGGGCATTAAAGTCTTTTTACCAAAAAATAAACAGAAAATTTTAAACAAAATATTATAAAAACTATAAAAAATGAAAAAAATAATAATTAATAAACTCTTCTTCTCCATCTCCATCACGGTGGGGTCTTGTCGTTTAGTATACAATACAAGTGAATTCTTTAAATTGTAAACACATTTTTCCAGTAATTAAATTGACAATGTAACATTGATTAATTTCATTAGTACTATTGAATTATTTTTTTATTTTTTTGAGGGAATTAGTACTATTGAATTCACATTACATGTGGTGAGTGAATTAAATCAAAATTAATATTTATTTAATTATCAATAGTTGAAATCAATATTAAGATATAAAGATTTGGTTGTTTTGCCTGCTTTGGCCAATTGGCCTTGTTTTTTTTAGTCTTTCTCTGTTTTTCCTGGTGCCTGTGTTTTCAGGCTGTCCCGTTTGTGGCTCCCATTATGTTGGGTCTTGTTAAAAAAAAAACAAAAGATGAGATATTTAACATTATTCTATATAATATTATATGATTATCTTTGTTATAAAAAGGTGGAAGGTATGTAGAAGCCGTCCCAAGCCAAGATGGTTTTTTCTTAAAAAGTTTTGAAGTTAAAAATTAAAGAGGTTATATATATATACAGTCTTTCTATTATCAGTTCGAACTGACAAAAGTTATATCAGTTCTTTGCATGTGGGCCACTGGATTTAAATACTTTGACTGACAAGTGCATACAGCCAAGTCAAAGTATTTAAATCCAGTGACCCACATGCAAGGAACTGATATAACTTTTGTCAGTTCGAACTGATAATAGAATTTCTGTATATATATATATATTGGAAATAAGAAATATATAAAATAAAGATAAATTACAAAATTACCTTCGTATAATAATTCATAAAATTTTGTCTAGTTTACAATTTAATTGAGATAATCTCAATAGATCATTCATTAAAGACAATTTTTTTTTTTTTTTTTTTTGATACAAAGGTGGGCAAAGCCCAGAAAAAAAAAACTAAACTAAAATGGGAGCAGAGCACTGCCTAGTGCTCATAAACCCTCTGCAATCAGCAGCTAAAGTATCCTTAATAGCTAAAGGGGGAGCATCAAAAAACATGATACCAAGCTCCTTGTCATAGCCCAACCGAGCCAAAGCATCAGCCACAAAATTGCCTTCTCTAATTAAAGACAATTTTTTTGTTGACACTCAAACACATCAAAGTTTTCCTCATCATTCTCCACTAAAAAAAAACAAATTTTGACTTCTTTACTTTTTTTTTTTTGTTTGATATTCCACCTACAATAGCAGCAACTCGAATTTGGGATACTGTCAAAAGCTGAATAAGCACATTTACTATTGAGCCACATTGGATGGTGGTTATTTCATTTGCTAAGGTTTGAAAAAGTATGCATTAAGTTTATTTCACTTTCTACATTTTTTTTTTCCTTTTGTTCCCTATGTTTTGCAGTAATATTTATAGGGTAAAGATCATTATGTCTTTTTTTTTTTTTTTAATCTAAGTACATACTTTATGATTAGGAAAATTTTACTGTATTATGGAGGGTTTACTTATTAGTCCACTCGAACAAAAAGTTCTAGCTACGAACGAATCTTCAAGGAAACTGGTTCAATGGAATGTACATCCCATAAAGGAGTAGTAGTGATTAGAACTTAATTGGAAGGATCGCCTGTCTCTTTGATGACTTGGGGTAGACTTGCTTAGTTTCTAGATCATGACAGGTAGTAATCATAGTGGAAGGGTAGGGAAGAGAAATTCAAAGGGAGTCTCCTTAGTCATTTCATTTAACTTCTTTACTTCATATTTCATAAATTCCAACTTAATTACCTCTCTCTCTCTCTCTCTCTCTCTCTCTCTCTCTCTATATATATATATATATATATATATATATATTAGTTGACTCAAATTTTCTATTTTGATTATAGATTTATTAAAAAAATAACATAATTTTATTAAATTGAAAATTACCACTTTAAATTATGAATTATAAACATAATAATTAATTTATAGATAACATATTACATATTATAATTATTTAATAATCTTAACAAAGATATTATCTTTACTGAAATTTAAAACTTTACTATTTAATAACCACTATTATTTATAATTCGTCAAAGTATATATATTTGCAAATATGATTTACTTTTTGAAGATCATTTAGTATATGCATTTTTATTATTAATATAATGAATTTCTTTTGTTCATTCAAGAGAATGAGGAGATACTATACAATTTATTTTTGTTTGACCATAATCATTTGCTGGAGCCTTCAAATGTTGCTAGAGAGAGGCTATACAGGAAGATCATGAAAAAATGGAAAAATCTCTTGGTGTGTCAAGTCTATGTAAATTTTAAGTACTTTATAATTTTTTAATAAAGAATTAGTTAAGCGATATACCCTTATATAGTTATATCCATACCACCACGAGATTGTGGGTTCAAGTGCTCCCCTCTTCATTTCAAAAAATAATAATTTATTAAATTATATATATATATATATATATATATATATATATATATATATATATATATATATATATATATAATTCCGTTCATATTAGTGCGCACTAATGTTACTATATCAGTACCAATGCATTTGGACCATTGATTATGGAGAAACTTTGACAAGTGTATACACTTTGAGTTAAAGTATGTAAATCTAATGGTCCACATCTAGCGCACTGATATAAATCCAGCGCACTGATGAAGTTATATCAGTGCGCACTGATTTGATCATTTATATATATTAAAATATGAATTTTAGCATTTTACTTATTTAAATATAAATTTAATGAATTAAAAAAAAAAGAAAAAAAAAATCAGACAACAAACTTTAGAGTGGCGATTTGAAATTTCAAGTCAGGGCCTACAAAGGTTCGGTCTACGCAATGAAATTTCATTACAAATTGTTTAATTCATCTTATTTTTTATCCTTAAAAGCAATTTTGTTTATGGTAAGTCTAAATTGTTTTATTTAAAAAAATTGGTGTAAAGAGTACTTTTTTTAGATGATAAAAGAAGAAAAAAAAAAAAAAAACTTGTGTTAAAGTGGCATGTTATGAGTAGATTGTAGAGACTAATATCATATTTTGGAACTATTGGGGAATGACTGACTATGAGGGGCCAGGAGCCCGAGTGATTATGCTTTACCAAACATTAGCCTAAATTCCTCGGGCTTTCTTTGGTGATAGGGCCAGCTCAACTACCGAGCAGTAGAAAACAGCAATATTGCATTATAAGAAAATCTTGCATTAGGTAGTGAGACCGACCAATGAAAATATACTATTTACATTGGAAACATAAAAATATAATTTTAAAGTTCCACACGACACACTTTCATTCTCACGTGATAATGAGACCGTCCATATAAGTTTTTCTATTGTATTATTGCGTGATTCTTGGGGGCATGCCAATGGGTCAAGATAATTGCATTTTGATGGCTGTCTCGTAATTGCAGTACTTAATTTCTTTTCGCTTTCATCATGTTTTCTCTTGACGTAAACAAGTCGCCATGTCGCCACTCTCAACTCTGGTCACTCTTCTGATCTGACGAAGCCAACCACGCCGCTCACAGCCTATCTGAACTCACTAAGAACAGTATCGTTTTCCACAAAATATATCTTGCGTCTATGTGTACATCATCATCCTCTCTCAAGTATGTGTTAGTAGTTGTTTCTTATGTCTGGATTTTTTTTTCAAGAAATAATCTTTTGATAGGTGCTTTGATGATAGTTTCATATGAAACAAATTCATTTTTTAATTTGAAAGAGAAACAAATTCATTTTGGTTGGCTCTTTTAAAGAGTTACTATTTTTGTTTGACTAAAAATTATATTTTGGTATCACTAAAAATTATAGACCGTCACACAACATAAACAAAATTACTTGGTTAAAACATTTTTTTTAATATTATAGTAATTCGAGATTTGGAATGGGGATAAACTCGAACCCACAACCTCAAGCTGTAGGTGAGAGGGAGGGGTGTATAGAGGCCATCGGCCCATGGCCCCCCTTCTCTCAAAAAAGTCTTCACATTTTTATAAAGAAAGTTTAAGAATTTATAAAATTAGCTTTATATTTAAAGAAGCTTTCCTTTTGGCCACCCAATTTTTTTTGGTTTTTATGTTTCTGGCTCCATCATTGGGTGCAAGAAGCAAACTACTAGATCAACCTCATATTACCTCGATTAAAGCATATTACTAAACAAGTAGACTAAACATAGAAAAGTGAGGGGAAAGAAAATTAAAAGTAAGCACGTAAACGGTAATATCGTTCGGTTACATTTTGCCATATCACATTATTTACATTGGAACATGGCACAATTTTACTTTCCAGTTGTAATTAATGCAATGTGACACAAACGTCCATACAAAATTTTCTCTATATCCCTTTTGTAATCTACCGCCTGGCTTTAACGGTTGGGCTTGCTTGGACCAGCTTGTACATTAAGGGGGTCAATTTGAGGAGATTGAAAATTTAAAAACCGAATCTTACAAATAATAATAATAATAATAATAACAGAGAAGTACAAATAAATCTCTCATGTTTTGATGAAATGATAAATCAAACTCTCTGGTTTGAAAAATCAGCATTAAACCTCTCACCGTTAATGGATCACCAGTTGACTTAAGTTAAATCTAATAAAAAATAATTATTTACATTACAACTAAACAAAAAAATCATAAAAACTTAAAAATATTAAAAAAAATTGCATATGGAGGAGATATTCACAGATATATTTATTTTGAATACGTGCATGTCTTCTCCATTGTTTTTATTTTTATATTAAATATTATTTGGTTTTTATATTTAAAATCTTTAAAAAAAAATTTATTCATAATATATCTTACAACTTTTTAAGAAGTTGATTTTATTATTATTAGTGTGCGTGTCTATATTTATATATATTATTGTTTCATTTTTTATTTATTTAGTTATATAGTAAAGTATCTAAATAGACATGATTTATACAAAGTCAACTAACGGTCAACTAATGGTAGAGGATTTGTTTACTAATATTTAAGTCACAAAAACAAACTCTAAGATCAAACAATATATGTACGACCCGGATATCTACTCCCACAAAAGAGAGAAAACTTTCCACACATTCTTCTAAAATTCGCATGGTGGGACTCGAACCCTGACCACCTATGTGGAAGAGAGGTGCTCTACCACATGTGCTATGAGGTGATGTGCATTTAAGTTAAAGGACTTAAATTAAAGGATCACGGTTCTCTCTAATCTTTTTTTCTTCTTGGTTTTTTATCAAACATATAGCAAAGTTGAAATTGAATGGCCAAGATTATTATTTTTTATTATCAAACATATAGCAAAGTTGAAATTGAATGGCCAAGATTATTATTTTTTATTTTCTTTCCCATCCTCCCAGTGAAACACATTAGGTCAGAGATTTTTTTTTCTCTCTTATCCTCCCACTCTATCGATCTATATGTTTTCATCACTCTCTCTCTCTCTAAACAATTTTTGCACTCTCTCTAGAATGCTGTGATTCACCCGTTATTGTTTGTTTTTGATTCACAAAGTTAAGGTTTTTTTAGCTCTAAGAGTCAGGTTTGGTTTCATCTCTCTCTCTAATGCTATGCTTCACTTTTTTTTATATTTTAATTATTGACAAAGTTGTTTCCATTTCAGTGTTATTATAAGAGATTTTTGCTTTATAAATTTAGGGAACAAATTTGTGTATATTTTTTTTTTAAAGTTGAACAAACTTGTTATTATAGATGATTTTGTGGGAAAAAAAAATAGAGAGAGAGAGGGTGCAAAATGATCGGTGAATCACAACATTTTAGAGAGAGAGAAGGTGCAAAAAAAAAATTAGAGAGAGAGTGATGAAAATGAACAGACAAACAAAGTGGAAGGAGAGAGAAAAAAAAGTCTTTTTTTTTTTTTGGAAAGAAAAGAAACTAAATTAACCAGGGAAAAAATTACAAGAGGAGCTGGTATCCAACCAGAATTGTTCCTTACAGGAAGACAAAAGTCTTTTTGTTAGGATCAATCACAACATTTTAGAGAGAGAGAGAAAGTGCAAAAAAAATTAGAGAAAGAGAATGATGAAAGCTAACGGACAAACAAAGTGGGAGAAGAGAGAAAAAGAAAGTCTTTACTCTTTATGTTAAGATCCCAAAACCGTGTTTTATTGAGCGGAAGAGAGAGAAGCAAAATTTAATCCTACCTATTAAAGTTATTCTCCACCAAACATGAACATATCTTTAAACAGTAATGTTACATATCCCATCTATAATCCCACCATTTTCATCCTTACACACATGGTAGTTGAGGTGTCACTTGGTGAGTGGAAAAACATTAATCGGTGAGTGAATACATGGGTAAGAGAGATAAGTATCAATTAATATGTGTCCACTCACCAAGTGACACCTCAGCTACCACGTGTGTTGGGATGGAAATGGTGGGATTGTATGTGGGATATTTAGCATTATTAATCTTTAAAAGCATTATAAAAAATAAAAATAAAAATAAAAACATATCTTCAAAAGCTAAAGAAAAAAGAAGAGTTAATTGCACAAACACCCCTCAGTTTAGATAAAATTGTACATATATTCAACTTTTGCTTTTATTACACAAATCTCCCCTAAAAATTATTGACCAAACGGTTAACTAACTGTGAAGTTAACATATCAAGTGTAGAGTTGTCATTTGAATGTGTTCGGTACATTAAAGCATTTAGAAAGTGCAATGGCACGTTAAATGAGAAAGAATAAACAATTTAACAAGTTAATATCATTAAATGCAATTCATCATGTCATTTATCCATTCTTCTTCTCCTTTCCTATTCACCTATTCTTCTTCTTCTATTGGCTGAAGCAAACCAACTCCCTGTTACAAAATATTGTAAAACCACACCACATCACTCTTAAAACAGTTAAACTTTATATATATATATATACAGATTTTCTATTATCAGTTCGTCCTGACAATAAATATATCAAGATGAAGAATGTGGACCACTAGATTTACATACTTTGACTCAAAGTGTATGCACTTGTCAAAACTTCTCCATAATCCGTGGTCTACATTCTTCGTCCTGATATATTTATTGTCAGGACGAACTGACAATAGAAAGACTGATATATATTATAGAGAAGTTTTGACATCATACACTTTGGGTCAAAGTATGTAAATCTAGTGGTCCACATTCTTCGTCTTGATATATTTATTGTCAGGACGAACTAATAATAGAAAATCTGTATATATATATTTATAACAAAAAAAAAAAAAAATTCACTCATCTATTAAGTATTACTTGTAGACTAAGTGAAGCACCATTCATGTTATGATAATTTTCCCTTCTTTTTTTTTTTTTTTTTTTTTTTTTTTTTTTTTTATGTTAAAAGGGTTTTCTATGTATTTGTGTATATTTTCATTTGTTTTTTAAGCAAAAAAAAAAAATAAAAAAAAAATTGTTAATTGATGTATATCTCCTGTTTAATTAACTTTTATGGGTTCATAGTATGACAAACTTTTAAACCTTTACTTTCATCAAAAAGAAAAAAAAAAAAAAATCTTCTAAGCCTTTATTCAGCAACTATTTTGTGACAGCTAGTACCAATTTTATTTTATTTAAAAAAAAAAAAAATCAACTGTCAATTTTGAATCAAAATTGTTGTTATTTTCTTAAAAGTGCAAGGGTAAAGTTGTCAATCTAAAACGTTATCACCCCTGAAAATATTTCTTTTTAAAAATATATATATATAAGAAAATATTTTCATATACTATAACTTGAATTGTCACGTCAATTAATCACCTCTCTTTTTGGTTATGTGTAACGGTATTTTGTCTTTACATATGAGACATTAACTTTACAGTTAATCAACCGTTTGGTCAACTTTTTTTAGGGGAGGTTTGTGTAATAGGAGGAAAACTTCAACATACGTGTAATTTTACCTAAATTTAAGGGTTGTTTGTGCTATTAATCCAAAAATAAAAGATAGGAGCCTAAATTAAGATATAAATGGTAACATCAGTATAAATTTGAGAGTCTTAATAGGGGAAATAGAGTACCTCCTGCTCTGTAGTTGTAAGAGAATGGTATGATCTCTTTCAACCAAAAAAAAAAAAATGATTGGATGGAGCAATGTAGTCAGGACATCCAGCGAGAGAAGCCTTGAACAAATCAGGCCTCATGTTAAGCAAGCCAATTGATTATACAAAGAATAAAATAAAAAATAAAATTACATGTTCTTCAATTCTTGAAAGTGCGTTAAAAGTATCAACATATACTATCAAGATTCAAGACTAAAAAATATAACTTGCAAGTATTGTCTGCATTTTTAGATGGCCATGGAGGAGGGTGTAAACTTGGACAAAACATGAAGTCATTAGGGTGCCTGGTTTTTTATTTTCTAGTTTAGGCATTGCCACATGTTCGGATTTGGATCCTCTACTGATCTGATTTTTTTTTCTGACCTTTTTTAAGTATGTGATTGGTTGTTGATAAAATGGTTGTGAAAACCAATCACATCTCAACCACCAATTCATTTCAATGCTTATGTGTTATGAGATTAGGGGAGGTCAGGAAAAAAATCAGATCAGTAGATGATCCAAATTCCACATGTTCTGGGGTGTCCTGAACTCATTGACAACTCATTGACACTACCTACATTTGTATGTGTACGAGAAGAAACAGAGTCATCAGAGTGCAAAAAAAAAAAAAAAAAAAAAACCATTCATTCTTGGAAACGCTCAGTCCTACACAAGTATTCCCCATTTAATCCTTACATTCAATAATATCCTAAACACTTGCACCAACTTTCAGTAGCTTAATGGTTGATCTGATGAGTATAATAAAGGATAAAAATAGGTATCATCCTACATTGTCACATTGGATCTGAATTGCTCTTTTGACAATCTGAACTGATCTCCATTCTCCATAATTGGATGATCAAGCAAACAAATGCCTCAGTTAACAAGAGATTGACAAATGTCTCCTTTCTTATTACCTACAAACACGTCAATAATATATATGGAAATTCCTCAATGTAAACGCTATTTGTCTTTACCATTTACCAAGATGAGTTGCTAATACAATGATGATCATTTTCTCCATCAAGTAGAAAGAATTCAATTCAAAGTAAAGTCGAAAAAAGAAAGTTGTCAAAATGCATGAATTTCTGATCCTTGATCGAGTGAACGATGCAATTTCATAAATGAATAGTGTCGATCTCTGTTTTGAAGCTGAGAATGTGTTTCTATTCAAAGGAAAGAGCTGATGTCTTCTTCATATCAACAAGAGTGACTAGATTTGATGGAAGCCGATCCAAGCACACATAAGCAATCAGCACCTTTATGTGTTTGCATGGAAATGGAGTTTTCCAAGGGAGGTTAATTGAACTATCGCTCAGGCGCTCAGCAGTTCAATACCTCTAACTGTCAAATAATCTGCATCAGCTGCATCTGTCAAGGCTGAATTAACAATAGGAAAATTTGCACTAAAGAACCCTGATCTTTACTAATATTGCAACTAGATCGGACTTTTTACAAAATGGCAAATCATTCAAGAAACGGTTGACCGTTAAAATTAACTAGGACTTTTATTTAAGAAGGGTATTAAAGTCTTTTTACCAAAAAATAAACAGAAAATTTTAAACATAAAAACTATAAAAAAATGAATTTTTTTTTTAATAAACTCTTCTTCTCCAATCCTCGTTATTAAAGAAAAAGAAAATTAAAAAAAATAAAGATCTTTTTTTTTGGGAGATCTGGCATCTCCATCTTTGGCAAGAGACAAAATTAAAGAATTTTCAGATCTCCATCTCTTTTTTGAAGGGACCAGATCTCCATCTCCATCCTTTGCAAGAGACAAAATTAGAGGGAAAAAAATGAAATAATAAACTTTTCTTCTTTAATCATCATTAATAACATCAAGTACATGATTTTTTTTTTTTTTTTTTTGGGGAGATCTGGACCATTTCTTTTCTCAGTCATCATCTACATTTTTTCTTGATCAACATCATTAGTTAAAGAAAAATAATACAAAAATTTTCTTTTTTGGAATATCTGGGTTCGATTTCCATCTTCTTCAATCACCACCATTCGTTTTGTTTTTTCTCAATCAACATCATTAGTTAAAGAAAAAAATACAAAAAATTTCTACTTTGGAAGATTTGGGTTTGATTTCCGTCTTCTTCAATCTTCAATCATCATAACCATTATATATTTTTTTTCTCAATCAACATCATCAGTTAAAGAACAAAATATAATAATTTTCTTTTTTGGAAGATCTAGGTTCGATTTTCATCTTCTTCAACCATCATCCCCATTCATTTTTATTTTCTCAATCAACATCATAAACAATTAAAGAAGACAAAATTAAAAATAAAATAAAATAACCGCAAGGTAGATCCTAGATTCACCATTAAGGGCGAAATAGGAAGAGAACTCCTCCATTGAAGAGCCTCCTCCAATAACGTTTTTTAAATATAATTATTATAATAATTGATAAAATATGTTGCATATAGGTAATTTAGTCATTTCGTAATATTTAACTGGTCAACAGTTAAATCTAACGGTTAATCCATTGGTTAGGGGTATCAATTTGTCATTTTGGCAAAAGTGCAATCTTGCTGCAATATTAGTAAAGGTCAGGGCAATTTAGTGCAATTTACCCTTAACAATAATTAGCTACTTTTCAAGAAGCTTGTTAAAATGAAGCTACAGCTGTTGACAGAAATGTAAAGCTTTCAACTTCCAAAGAAAACAGAAAATACCAATCAATCTGGCCAAGCAAAACAACCAAATCTTATGAAGCTTTCTCATCAAAGAAAGCTACCACAAAAGGCTTACTTGATCTTGTATATTTCCAGAGCAGATTCAAACCAATGCTGATTGTGCTGTGCCAGACACCGGTTCAACCTGAAAGTGAAGATTTCTTAGGTTGTAAAGGAGGGAAAGTAACAATTTGATTCAGTTACTCTTGGAAGTGAATGTGATGCTAAAAATATTTACCATCTACACTACTGAATTCTGCATTCATTAATAATCAAATTCTGGTAACTCTGCCATACAATGAGAAATTTATCATCATCCATCTATGCAACTTAAGAGTAATTGTTTAAGCCCACCATCTATAAATGAAATCCCAATGCAGTGATCATAATCTAGCTCAAAATTCCTATTCTTAGACCCTCCCAGCAAAAACTTTACCAACTCAAGAAAAATGCCAGCCAGAAAAGTCAAGTGGCCAAGCTTAAACCAAAACCAAATCTCCCAAACAACTGTCCCCAAGCCTATAAAAAAAAAAAGTGCGAAAAACTTACCATAACCAGATCTTCCATCATCTTAGTCTCAAAAAGTTGTACAGTTTCATTCTTTTCTAAAGCCCACAACATGAGGTGGTCCAACACATCAAATAAAGATTTGTGCTTATGGAGCAGTATATGCAACAGAAATAGCTCCCATGCAATCAACGATTTCTTTGAGATGCTTTGAAATTTCAACAGTCTTTTGTTGAGCTCAAGCATCCTTCACAAGATTCACCTTGTTTCTCCAAAAATCATTATCATGGTACTCTACAGTCTACAATAGAAGGAGAAGAATCAGTAGGCTCAAAATTGATCCAGGCATGCATAAAGAAGATGACAGGCTGCTTAAGTCAATTACTCAAAACAAGAAGAATTCAAATCTGCATTTCAAAAACCAGTTTGAATGTGTGACAGTGTGACTAGTAGATCATCATCATGATATTACTAAAATAAGGTAGCCATCAAACATTGCTATTCATGAGAAGGCAACAAGAAGACTCAATTCATACATGACTGAAAGCTTAACCAACTATGTTAAGCAACAACCTTCAAATAATTCATATCATGTCACCTTTTGAGTTATATGATGAACTCGTTACAAAGGAAAGCTCAACTAAATGAAGGAAGCAGAAGTAAAGGAGCATTAGGAATACAAGGAAACATAAAATCTCCATACTGCCTAAAGCAGGTAGAATATTAGTCCCCAAGAGGACTAGTTATTAAACAAATCCCAAAGACGAATAAACAAATAAATCATCCTGTTCACAGCTACCCGGCTAGTTGCTTCAAAAAAGAAAACAGAAAGAGGTAATTGCTCAAAGCTAATCACCTTGATCATGAAAATAGTCTTAAAAAAAGTTAATCATATTATACATATTCCAGAAAGTGGAAATTCAAAAAATAATAATAATAATAATAAAGAGCCAAGTTTATTAAATGCTCTAGGACTTATTAAGAGCTAATCTAAAACAAGACCACACACCCCCCCACTTGCTAGTAAACATATATAAAGCCTTATATCAGCATCATGATTTGCCCTATTTGGATATGAACAACACCTTGTATGAATAGCCCTGATCTAAATGGGTAACTTATATATGGAACCTTAAGAAAGGTGGAAAAATATCAAAGAATAGAATTATCTAATATTAACTCCTCGGTGTTAATTCTCTAAGGAATGCATATATCTTGCCAGCATGTTATCAATTTTACATATTTACTGTGTGCTATAGAAGAACTCAATGATGGTATTTTTTATATCCGAAACCGAAAGTGCAGTAGCAAATTTCAGAGGCTAAGAAGAATTTAGAAAATCCTAACGAAGGGCCTAGCAAAAAGCAGGAATAAACCACACTACATCTAGGATTAGTATTACAGTCAAAATTAAAAAGCCAAAAGGTAAATCCTACAAAACCCAAAGTAGAAACAGGAGTAGATGATTACTCCACAAAAATCATGAGTCTTTACAATTACCAACCCACATGTGGGAGTTAAATCCAAACACAAGTATACAACAACCTTCCTTGCAAAGTCTTCTTTAATAAAAGATGTTATAGTATCAAACTACAAAAAGTAGAAGTCATTTATGCACAAATATTCCAACATGTAGACTCTACATAAAAGTGTCTCCATGAGAACAAGGCCACAGGATTTCATACAAGAAGCTTCATCAGTTCTACTTCTACATGAACAAGTAAAAGCAGAGGTATTATGATGAGAGAAGAAGGGATAATCTTCTGTTAAAGTCCTTCAAGATAAATCAAGTAAAGGGAAATCTGGCACAACAAGAGGTAATTTTCAGATTTATCCTACAATGCTATTTTAGTTTTATTGAGTCCTTGCAAAAGCTCAATAATAATATAATATTAAAGCACCAACACAATCTCTAGAAGTCAGAAGAGTGCTTGATATACCAAGCTTACAAATAGCCACGGGCCAAGCTAGATATAACAAAATAAAGCAAACCAGAAATTTTTACCAAAAGCTATTCAAAGCTACCAAAAATTGTATGCAAAAATATAAACTAAATTATATTCATACAATCATACCCAAATATCTACCAATGTTACACAAAATCTCTCAAAATCAATATAAACACAACCCAAAAATCCTTCAAGAATAAACCTATAGAAAGTCCCAAAAGAAGCTACACAAATAAGAATATCAATATCATTGCTTACCAGCAGCAAAATTTCTATCTGTTGGAGCTCGCCCATCATTCAACCATCAACTTAAATCCAATTGTCGATAATTAACTTGGATATCCAATCGGCCATCTATCAAGCTTTGGTCATGCTCGATCAAAAGTTTGCAGGATCGCTCTAAATACATGACACCTTACTTTGACAGTGGATATTCTGCATGTCTCTTTTATTAGAAAGCAGATACACTCCTAAACCATGTGAGTTGTGACCAAACCTTGCAAAATGAGAACACAATTTCTTACATCTCCAAAAGAGAAAACGCCAGCAGCAACAAAGAGACTTAAAAATAAGGAGATTAGTATACCTAGGAGCAGAGGACTCGAAGAAAGTGAAGACAGGTCATTGTTCACCAACAGGAGGGAAGGCTGGAGAGATTCATCAAAGGTCCTGTAAACCCACTATGTGAATTCCCAAAATCAGAATCACCAAAGTGACAGTGCATGCAAAGCTGTCTTCTTCAAACACCCAATGTCTCTGCAACAAACCTAAAACATCCATTTCAAAATAAAAACCTTAGAACCACAAAGCCCAAACCACAAAAGCAACATGCAGGGATCAACAAGCATGGAAAAAGAAAGGATGAAACAAGAACAACATAATTTCAAATGCAATTCATTATTTAGAAAGAAAAATCTGGTCTTCACAAGGATTCAAAAAATTCAAAAGACAAGAAGTGTGAAAAATGAAGAGAAAGAGTTACTTAAAAGATTTGAAGGGAAGAACGAAAAGACTTCTTGAGAAGTGCAAGACAGTGAAGAACTGATACAATGAAGAAGAAGATGGAGAAATAAAATGGGAATTTGGAGTTGGAAGCATATCTGGATTCAAAATGGACCGCATAGAAAAAGAAAATAAGTATTTAAAAAAATAAAAAAAAATCAACTCCGGGCCTTGGAACAGTTTTGGCTCAAATCCAGGAGTTGGGGGGGAATGTTATACCATAAATTAACCAGCTTAATGGATGATCTGATGAGTATAATAAAGGATAAAATATCATCCGACTTTCACATTGGATCTGAATTGCTCTTTTGACAATCTGAACTGATCTCCATAATTGGATGATCCATTGATGAAGTGTCAATAAACAAATGCCTCAATTCACACATGGCATGGAAAGATGTGAAAGGATTGATAAATGTCTCCTTTCTTATTGCCTACAAGCACATGTCAATTATGTATGAAGTTCAAACCAGTGGTCATGCTGCTGGTTTACATACTCACACCCAAAGCTTTCTAATATCATTCCATCTGGCAGGATACATATTGAATGCATAATGCTGACCATGAAAGTGATAAGAAACTTCATACGAATGACACTATAAATAAGCAAAGTCTCTGGGAGAAAGGTACAATTTATTTACATATTCTTAAAAGCTATCATATTCTTTTAGGAACCACATATCCACACAAAAAGCCTAAATCTGAGTAGAGGAGCTCAGCTATTTTGGAACGGAGCTCGAGCTCCTGAAGGCAAGTTGATCCAATTTTTTGCATCAAGATCCAACTCTATTGAGTCTGTTAACACAACTTATAATAGATGACTTCAAAACTTAACTGTATGTTAAAGTCAGGAACCCCTAAATCTTATTCTAAAACAATTCAAAGCTTAAATAGCAACTTACTAAAATTAACTAGAATTGATAGCAAAATTCAATGAAAGAAGACGTGATCATCAGTTCATCACCTATATTTTGCAATTATTTTTTCAATCATTCATTCAACTCAACCGACCAAAGGGTTTAGCAACTATACATGTTCCGTACAGGATTAGTTGTTAGTCATTGGAATTATTTTTTTCAATCATTCAAGAAAGAAAGAAAAAGAAGAAGGAGAAGAAATAAGAAAAATGCCTACCAGATGCACCCTAATCCGTTACCAAAATAACAACAATAATTTACTTAAATGCAAATATTAATGTAAAACAGGATGTGTTTTTTTTTTTTTTTTTGGGAAGTATGTAAAACTAGATGGGTTTTTTTTTTTTGGAAAGTAAAACAAGATGTTATTAACCAAATACAACAAGTAAAGAACCAAAGAAAAGTCAACTCAGTTTTCAATCGGTGATTAAATCTTTCCTTACTACTACTTCATCAACAACTTCTAAAGAATAACCAAGTCCCTCGAATTCTTGAATCCCAATTCCCGTAAAACTAAATAGTAAGTAGACAAAACCACAACAGCAACTCAGAAGAAAAGTCTGCCAACTAGAAAGAAAGAAAAGTGAAAAAGAAAAATCATGCATGCTCAAGTGGGTTAAGTGAAGAGTTGTTTCTACAAAGTATGATTTCTCTTAGACCACATACCAAAATACTTAATTACCCTAAGGGGGAAACTTTACTTATTAATACCATCATACTCTAGAAATTTATAGCATTGATCCTGTGAAGTTGCAGGTCCACCATTGATACTAATATTCCAATCTTAGAAGTCTTGTGATATGATAAATGATTGAAAGCTTTCCAAATAGACACCAGTCTTTGTTGCAAAGTAAGATAGCACTAGCAAGACATGATAATTACCATTTCCAGGAAGCAAGCATATAGCAGAGTCTTGCTCAACTTGAGCATCTTCTGTAGCACTCTTCAACAGGAATAAGCATTATAATGGTTCTGCACACATATTTAATAATTAAAAACTAAAATAATAATGTCAAAAGAAAAGGAACACGACCCTAGCACACTAGTATAAACTTTAAAGTTTAAATACATGTAATTTGAACCTCAATATCCAAAGCAATAAAACATTGAAAGTTTCAATTGTCATATTCAACAAAGACATTTCATGTACAATGTCAAGAAGTAGATTTTGCAACACATATAAATTGACCATATAGACTCAGAGAATCTGCTGCAATGACCCCAAACCTTTTTATTTCATTGGAAATGAAGCTAGTTTAAGAGAATTTAAGCCAGTTTTCACTAGAGTTGAAACATGTCAAACATATTATGCCCCTGCTTGCATGTACATTGAACTCCAGAGTGAGTATGTACTCTGTAAGTTTCAGCCTTCCTGAAAATAAGTAGTTAAAATGCAACCCCAGTCCAGCGTTTCACAGATGATTCAACTTCAATTTCTTGTATCTTTGAACATCCCAATCAACGAAAATCAAAAGCAGAACTTTTTTATGCAATTAACACAGCATTCGAAATACAACACAAACATATACCTCTTTCCTCAACAGCCGTGCATTCTCCTCTTCTAGTTGTGTCACCACTCACCAGAGACTCCAGCTCCACTGTATAAGCCTGAATATATAAAAAAATATAAAAAACGATTTTAGTATTTTACTTAGGAGAGTAAAAAAGGTCAAACCGTCAAACAGAAATCAGGGAGAAAGAGAGCTACTTCACAAAAACTAAATCATCAAAACTAACTTCACAGAAACGAAATTATTGTCGATGTAGACAGTAGACCTGCTTCAGTGAAGGCACAAACCATATTTCAGAGAGAGAGTTGCGAAGTGAGGAGCACGACGACTATGACTTTTCCGGCTGTGACTTCGACGTCACTCGACGCCGGCGGCAGATTGGAGAGAAGGACTACGACGGATTTTAGAGACGGAGACATATTTGAGAAAGTCTCGGTAGAGAGAGAAAAAAAAAATATTTTATTTTTTTGAAAAGAGAAATTGTTTGAAGTAATGAAAAGAAAATAAATTATAATTCGGTTTTTATGGAAATTAAAACCACGGATGTGAGAGGGCCCCAGGCAATCCAACAGATCAACGTTTTTTTTTATTTTTTTATTTTTTTAATTTATTTTAATTTTTATTATTATTATTTTTATGGACGGTGGAACATGCTCTTTTGCCGAGAATATGGTTCTTTTTCATCTTATTGCACTTGAATTTTTTTTTTTAATCTAGGGATGGTAAAATTATCCACGGATACAGATATTTGTAAGAATCCGTTTCATTTAAAATGAGGATAAAAACTATTATTTTGGGGACAGAGTGGGGATGGATGTCATCCTAATATCCATTTTATTTTCGGGGGTGAAGATAAATATAATCAATAGATATCTATTTCCATCCGGATCCATTATAGATTTTAATATTTTAAAAATATAAAAAATTATTATGTAATTATGAATTATAATTATATAAGTTATTATTATTTTTTATTTGAACTTTATTAGATGTATTTGTTTCTCCCTTTAAAGTTTAAATAGGATAAAATGTACTATTACACATGTTAATTACATTTTTTATTTTGTAAACTATAAAAATTTATATATATTTTTTCATCGGATACGGATATAGATGAAGCGAGGATGGATATCTCTACCTCAATTCGGGGATTATCCGAATCCGCCCCGCTCACTTAGAAATGGGGATGGAGATAAATATCTCAAACGGATACGGGGATGGATATTGGGGTATCCATCCCCGATCCGATCCATTGCCATCCCTACTGAAATCTAAACAGGCCTGAAATGTAATGAAATATGAATAGGTCTGAAATCTGGAATCTGGAGAACATGTTTGTTTTTATGTATTTAAAATCTGAATTAAAAAATTAGATTGTTTGTTTTTTAAAAATACAACATCTGAAAACCTTATTTTGACATTTATACCCTTGTACAGTTAATGGTGATTTGAATTATAACACTATTAATAATAAACTTTAAATTTATAATTTAATTTATTTTCTAAGATATTCAAATAAAATATTTTTTATATTCACTAATTAAAAAAACCATTTTTTGAAATTTAAATAAATTAAATATTTTTTGTAGAATATAAATGATGATATATAATTAATATATATATATTTGAATAAAGAAAAGAAATATAATATAATATAAAATTAAGGAATTAAAACAAATAAATAAAAAATCTCACTTTCTCACTCTCCAACGACAACAACGCCTCTTTCTTTACAACCAAATCCTAATTCACTGTCTGTCTTTCTTTACAACCAAAGCCTTATTCAAAGACTAATTCACTGTCTCTCTCCAACATATATCATTCTCTTATACTTCCTGCTCCCTCTTTTAAAAATAAAAAATAAAAAAAAATCAAGTTCATCAGAAGGACATCTGGAGAATCCAGACTGGTCCTAATGGAGGAGATTAAACGAGTTCATCATGGGGGAGTTGGAGGTGGGTAGCAATGCGGCGGTGTCGGAGGGTGGAGATCAGAGACGTATCACTACTGCAGGGTCAGCCCTGAGGGTAAGCCCAAGAGGCAACCGTCTAGGGGTCCCCAAATTTCTAAATTTCAATTTAAAAAAGAATAACGATATTTGCACCCTTTAAAAACTGTATGTACACCCCAAATTAGTATGTTTTTAAAAATCCAATAATACCCTTGAGTAAAATTACTAAGATGACTAATTGTTTGTTAGAGCATCTCCAATGCAAGCGTGGCTTATGAACAAAAAGAGATGCCACATAGGATAAATAAACACTATGTTAATAATTGTATTTCCAATGCAACCGTGCATATTCAACCTCAAGCTGACGTGGCAAAAAACATATTAGACATTGTCAACATGACCGTCCACTTTCAGACGGTCTGTTGCACGGCTATTTTTTAGGTTGACTCAGCAAACATTTAAAATTAACATTAAGTTTTCATATATTTTTGGTAAGGAAATAAAATAAATAAAAAAATAGAAAAAAAAAATGGACATATCATTAAAGAAAAGTATGTTTTAGACGGAAGAATTGGAGACCAAAATTTGAGTTGATTGTCTATCAAATCTATTTTTATGCCATATAGGAAGCAAGTCTCTTGACATTGTTGTCATGTCAATAATTATTTGTATGCAAGTCACTTTTACATTGGAGATGCTTTTAATACACCCACAAATAATTAATTAGTTTCCTATTTTAATTTTTTGTAATTTTTTTTTTCCTATTAATGGTTTGATATTAACATTTATCATAAAAACTCTTTCCATTTTAATAAACCCTAGATTCTCTTTTAAATATATTTTCAATCTCTTTTAAGGAAATACAAATTGATTGTAAGTATGGAAAATGAATCAAAATCATGAGATAAATTTGGTTGTGAAAAAGTAAGATTTTAAATTAATTTTTATTAGAAGAACAAAAATATTATATATATATATATATAAACAAACTTTTAAATTAACTATATTATCTATATTCTTTTTTATTTATTTCAAACACACTTTAGATTTTTATTTATTCATCAACATTATATGTTTTTTCTTGTAAAAAAAAAATATAGATGTTCTTCAACTTCATTGAACACCTATCTTTTTTTATTTATTTATCATTTAACATCTATCCACTTTCACATCACTTTGGACATGACACAAATCTTACATCCCTCCAACTCTCTCAAATAAAAAGTGGTTCTCAAATTTAAAAAAATAAAAATAATCTTTAAATAGATTTTTAACCAAAAATGGAGTTTGATTTTGAAAAAACCAAGAAGAGAAAATAAGTAGGGAAGAGAAAGAATAGTAAGAGAAATAAAGGTAACAACAAAATTAGAAATAATAATAAAGTTGAATAGTTGAGTAGATAACATAATAATAATCATAGACTCATAGGTGGTGTATACTTACAAAAATACAATACAGTATAATATGATTTAGATAACATAATGGTATTTTTGGCCTTAAGTGGGGTTTATTTACAAATTAGAGAATTTTTAAAAATTTTGATGGATGTGATTACGAAAGGGTGTAGATACAGTTTTTGAGGAGTTTCATTATCGCCTCTCTTTAAAAAATATTGTGATTTCATGAATATAAGGCAGGAGATCCATATAACAATTATAATTAAAGGTCCACCGTTTACACATGTTTTTTTCTTTAAAAAAAAAAGGCCTACCCGAAACACAATTATAATTATTACAAAAGACACCAACACATCAAATCCCTTTACCAAACTGATGTGGGACACTTCCGGAAGGCTGTTGGAGGGTCAAACGACGTCCGTTTTGTGCCCATAATATGTCGTTGGAACAGTATTGACGAGCCCTACATTTGTTATGACTGCTGTTTTGCCAAAAAGATCGTTTTGACCTCTGTTTTGCTGGTTTTCAGTTTAGACGGGATTTTGATGTTTTATTCAATTTAGGAAGATTCCTTTTTTTAGTTTGATTAGGAATAAAGTTTAGGTTTGGGAAATAGATCAAATTTACATTTTCTAGTAAATTTTGATCTTTTATTTTCAATCAAGTTAGAAGTTAGTTTGTTTTATTTTCTAAAATGTGAGCAAGTAAGATTTAAGTGATATATTCTTTTATGTAATTATAAAATGTTTATTTTGGTTACTTGTTATTTGCTATTTTATTGTGTTACATTGTTGATTTTGTGTTATTATATTGATTTTTATAAGTATTTACTAGAAAAAAAAAAAATCAAGGAAACATACATAGAGGGTCGAGGGCCTCATTTTTACATTTCGCCTCGGGCCCCCGAAATCTCGGGACCGGCCCTACGTATGGGTGGTCCAAGTTCTGGTAATGGTGAGGAGTTTGACGGGGGAGGAGTTTCATGGAGACTTTGAGATGTTGGCTGATTTTTATTATTGTTATTATTATTTTCTAGATTTTTGGGTTGTTAATTTTTTGTCTTGACTGGGTAATGAAATGGTTTGGGTTTAGGATGAAATCAGGTAGATGAAGGTTAGGTTTATATATCTGGTGGTATTATTGGAATTATGTTATTTGTGAGAGGTTATTTTGGGAAGAAAATTTTTAAAAAAATTCAGACACATACAACTTCAGATTTCAGCCTACTGACTTTTTAACTTGAGATTTTTTCATATTTTTTTCGGATTTCAGAGGTTTGGAAAAAATAAACAAGATGTCTTAAATGGGATTTCATACCCTTCGAAACTTCAGACACAAAAAAACAAACAGCACTTTACATCCACACTTCACAGATTATAAGAGCATTTCTGAATGGATTGTGAGAAAATTGGATTCAAATCACCTGTAAAAAAATAATATCTCAATTTGTGTCTAACCAACCAAAATAAATAATATCTCAATTTGTGTCTAACCAACCAAAATGGGCCATGTGTACACAATCATTTATATTTAATTATTATTTTTTTATAAAAAAAAAAACGTGTACATATGGCTCAATTTGATTAGTTAGACACAAATTGAAACACCATTTTTTGACAAGTGATTTGAATTCGAGAAAATTATAGATCAAATACGATTAATAGATATCGTATTTAATGGCAAACAAAAAAATTATAGACATAGATAAATATAAAAACCGGTTAAGAATTTTTTTTGATTAAAAGTAAAAAAATAAAAATAAATAAATAACCAGTCATTAATAATCTAATTAGAAGATCTTATATCAAAATAGAGTACACTTAAAATGCTAATTAATTATGACCAACGCACAATAGAGTGCATGGGTGGGTTTATCAATTCAATGCATAATAGAGTGATACTACTTTAAGTCATAAAAATCTGATAAACTAAAATAATATGATTTTGATATGGTTCAGAATCCCTTTCCTAAATCTGAAATATTACAAAGAAAAAAAGAAAAGAAAAAAAAAAAAGAGAATCGAAGCTCTTGGATGGGTCCCTGTTGTTGTTGTAATCATGTCCTGGATCTGTATTCCAGTTATTGTAATCCTATTGTTGTATTCCAATAAAAAAAAAATAAATAAAAATAAATAAATAAAAAAAAAAAACTCACAATACATTCACGAATGGTAAAAATAAAAATAAAATCACATATTTTTGTTCCCACTTTGTCCACACATAACGCTAGGGCTTCTAACACTGGCCGTAATCGTACTGCTGGTGGGATTTTGGGTCTTTGGAGGAGGCGTTTGAACTCCCATCATAGTTCTAGTAGTACGAGGACTATTGCTTTTTTTATCCTCAGCACTGACTGAAGAGCTTGGATTCATTTTCAGAGTTACCTGTCAACCTACCAAATCAAGTCGTTGTAAGGTTAGATCTTTGAGGATAAATGATATAAATACATTTCCATTGAAGATTAATCTCGTTGGGACAGTTTCACCAAACGGTAATGAGACCGTCCCATCGAAGAGTTTCTCCTCAAAAGCGTGGGTGGGTTTATCAATTCAATGCATAATAGAGTGATACTACTTTAAGTCATAAAAATCTGATAAACTAAAATAATATGATTTTGATATGGTTAGAATCCCTTCCTAAATCTGAAATATTACAAAGAAAAAAAGGAAAAAAAAGAAAAGAGAAAGCACCGATAAGAATAAACGTACGAAACAAACAAATAAAAAAAATAATGTTATATATCTAAACGGGTTTGCTATATTTACGTACGGTGTCGGTAACTATTAAAATATCAACTTTTTTTTTTTTTTCCTTCTGTGCAAGACAAGCATCTGGACAGACACCAATGAAAGAAAGAAAAATTACTTGGTTCTGGATCATCTAAAGTGCAAGATTTAAATAAAAGTAATCCACATTGTAAATTAAAAACTTAAATAACCCCAAAATGGACCAAAAACAATAAACAATCAAAATCAAATCACTAAAAGCATCTGATGTAGTTCAGTGAACAAACTGTACAAGTAACTAAAAAAACAGAAATCAAGTGATGATACAGTCTAATGATCGATAATCTTACTCAAAGTAACTAAAAATCAAACAAAACCAAAGGTTTGTGGACTTACCGTGTAAATGAAGAGAAGAGGAAACAACGATGGAGAGAGATTTTGATCGATAATCTTACGTACTCGAAGCAACTAAAAATCAAACAAAATTAAACATATTAGTTTTCTTAATCAGATTGATCGATTAAAAGGAAGCATTATTGCGAGGTTTGGACTTGGAGACTTACGGTGGAAACAGAGAGAGAAGATAGGTTTTGAGACTAGCGGTGTAAATGGAGAGAAAGGAGAAAACAAAGTTATATGCAGAGAGTGTTATTGGGAGTAGTGAGATAATACTATAATAGTATTTCTGATTACATGCAAAGCTGCTGAGGACGAGAAAATCTTGGCTGGGACGGTCCCATACACGTGGCCATGGGACCGTCCAATGAGAACGTGCCACATATACATTTGGAGAGTATGTGCAGAGTATGTGGCGCACTCTCATACTCTGCACATACTCTCCAAATGTATATGTGGCACGTTCTCATTGGACGGTCCCATGGCCACATGTATGGGACCGTCCCAGCCAAGATTTTCTGGCTGAGGTCCTGAGGACATCTTCTTTTCCAGAGATATCAGCTTTATTGGTCATCCAGATCCTTCCTAGTACCAAAGCAAACTTGGACACGCACCGACTACACGCCCAACCATGCTCCAAACCATGAGAAAAACTTGTAATAGAAGAGTTTGAATTGAACAATCAAGTGACTTAAAAATGTCTATAATTCCAAACACCTATTTTCCGCCTTTGAGTTCAGAAAACGAGTAGAACTCGTTCGGCTGAGGTTTTTTAAATAAAATAAAAAAACCGAAAACTGGCAAATCAAGTCAATATTTTCTGAATTTTGTTTTTGTTTTCAATTTTTTGGGGCCCACAAATAAAATGATTAGCATTAGCTGCTTTATTTTATTATTTTTATTTTTATTTTTAAAAATTATACCTATTTCTATTATCTGTTAACTATATAAAAAAAGAGAGGGAGTTGCTTCAGAATTATAGCATCTTTTTTTTCTTTTATTTTCTTTGAAAGTAAAATCTATTGACTGTATAAAAAGAGGGAGTTACCTCTGAATTATAGCATTTTTTTTTTCTTTGAAAGTAAAATCTATTAACTATATAAAAAGAGGGAGTTCCCTCTGAATTATCGCATCCCTTTTTTTTCCTTTTTTTTTTTCTTTGAAAGTAAAATCTATTAACTAAATAAAAAGAGAGAGTTGCCTCTGAATTACAGCATCTCTTTTTCTTTTTTTTTTTCTTTTTTTTTTCTTTGAAAGCAAAACTATGAATATAACCCTTAAAGTTTATATAATTACTTAGTAGATAGGTTTTTGTAATGTTTCAATTATAACATCCCTTAGATTTTCTTTGAAAGTCAAATGACAAATACAACCCTTCGAGTTTGTATGATTACTTAATAGATAGGTCTTAGTAATAGATAACACAACAGGGACTATATAGTAATTTTTAAAATTTATTGTGATTTAAAATTCTAACACGGTAGATTTTCAATTATAACTCTCAAAAGTTCCTATATTATTAAAGAAATTTTTTACTTAAACAAATTTAATATATATCATAAACGTAGGGGGGTGTATTCAACTTGGAGTTTGTTGGATTTGATTTGATTTTGTTGGATTTTAGAAATCAGGGTGTATTCAACTCAGATTTCATTGGATTTGTTTGAAATCCAACAAAGTCTAGGGGTATTCAACTCGGATTTTGAAGGATTTCAAACAAATCCAATGAAATCTAGGTGTATTGGAAATCCAATGGATTTGGTTGGATTTGGTTAAGTGATGGATTTGGTTGGATTTTACAATGAAAAATATAAATAGGAATGGAATTCTCAAATCTTGGCCTCAACCCAAAGATTTGTGAAGATTTCATAACTCTCTCTCTCTCTCTCTCTCTCTCTCTCTCTCTCTCTCTCTCTCTCACTAGCTTCCCAAGAGCTCTCTCCGGTAATAATAGCAAGAGATTTCCAGATCTCCAAAAATCTCTTGCCTTTTTTTTTTTTCTGGACTGTTACATTTCAAGATCTCTCTCAGATTTCCCACTTGGAACCAAGATATCTGGAAACCAAAGCTTTCTTTTTCTCTAGAAACAAGATCTCTAACCCGTGTTTGTTGTTGATTTTATAGTTTCAATAACAGAAACTAAATCAAAAAATTGAAAGTAATAAAAAAGTAAACACACAAATCAAAACACTCCAAACAAAAATTGGCATAGATTCATAGTAGATCTAGAGAAACCACCATCTAAAATGGTTCCTTTCATTGGTCTTGAAGGGGACCGATGTCATCTTCTTGAAGGTGGATGTTGATGAAGGTGAGTGATTTGCGAGAGAGTGTTCAATCTTCTCGACTGCATTTAGAGAGAGAAAAAAACTGATGAAGATGATGGTGGTGGTGGTGGACGGTTGACAGTGGGTTTTGATCTGAGTTTGGTTGTGAGAAGAAGAGATTGGGGAGAGAGAAGAGAAATGCTTCACTTGAGCTAGGAAGGGAAAAAAATTTGACCTGGGTTTGAGAAGAAAGGTTTGGTTTGATCTGGGTTTGATAAAAAAAATTGACTATTATTATTATTATCATTATTATTTTTATTATTTAAGACAAATCCTTACAAATCCATCCAAATCCATCCAATTCTACTTAACGAAGTCCAATGAATTCCAACGAACTATTTACACAATTCTGACAAAATCTAATGAAATATGTGGGATTTGTGAATTCCATCACTTAAAACAAATCCATCAAAATCCAATGAAATATGGGTTAAATAAACCCCCCTAAGCCATATATATGTTTTCTTTCAAGGAGAGCCACATGCAAATCGACATCCTTTGACACAAACATTTTTTTTTTCTTAAACATCAAATCTATATCTATTATCTATACGCTCTATATAAAAAAGGACAGTTGAGCCATATTTTTAACCTTCCTATTTTGTTGTGATTTTTTTTAATTGTTAAAAGACTTATATACCCTTACTCTTTTCAGTATTTCCTAATTAATTATGAATAGTTTATCTGATAGCAGGATGAAAAAGAATTTACAAAATTTAAATTATTTTACTAATGAGAGTTTCTTTTGACAATTCAATTTTTTTCTTTTTACACTTCTTTTCTAAAGACACTTCATTCTCAAAATTTAAATTTAAAAAAAAATTCTAAAGACACTTTCTTTTATTCCAAGATTATCCTTTTTATCTTTTAACACTCCTATTCTAAAGACACTCCATTTTAAAAAATAAAATTATAAAGACACTCAATTTTATTTTAATAAAAGTTAGAACGAACCATCGTAGCCTTTGGATTCATCCGATCAGTAATCTTTTTTGAATTAAATTATTTAAAAAAGAAACTATCTCTCCTAAATCATTAGATTAAATATTACATATTAAACACTCTCTCATAAATTTTTAATTAACATATTAAAATATATCTCCTTCAATACATATCTTTAACTTTCTATTTCCATTCTTTCTCAAGCAAGACTAATAGTTAAGAAAAAAAAAAAAAAAAAACTTACGAATAAGCTTGATTTTTAGGTACCGTATATATGTATATATTAAAAAAAAAAAAAAAAAAAGTACCCTGTTTTTCAACAAAAAAAAAATTTGAAATATGAAAATGTTTTTTTGTTATTTTTGTAGGTATGTGGTTGCCTAAAGAACTTTAATTCTATCATTAGTCATATAATTCTAAGTTTAATCGAATCTAGTTGCAACAAATCAAGTTTTTATATATCTTTTTATTTTATTTTAAACAAGGTATTTGCATTGACTTTTATATTACTGTTAGTAAAAAACCAAAATATTCAAAAGTTTTTTTTTCTTTAACTATTAATCAAAGATTAATCTAGAAAGTATGAAGATATGGTTTTTTTTTTTAAATGGAGAGAGTATTTAGGAGAGGGTGTTTAATATGGTAATAACAGATTTAAGAGAGAGTTTAATACGTAATATTTAATCTAATGATTTAAGAGAGAAAATTTCTTTTTTTTAAGAATTTAATTAGTTTAGAGTGTCTTTAGAATTTTTTATTTATCTTGTTTTGTAATTTTAATTCAAGTTAAAATTGTCATTAATAAAAATAAAATAAAATTGAAGTGTAAATAGATAATTTGTGAATTGTAAGGAGAAGCTCTCTTTACTAATTTTACAACAGTAAAAAAACAAGAAAGGCCTTCACATGTTTAAAAATTATATGGAACTTATACGGTATAAGTGAATATAAAGGATACCAATGTCATTTTATGTTTACATTGTTTTTAAAATTAGAAATTTATCTTTCTGTAATTGTTTGGAGGACCAATAACAAATTATACATTGGATCCACATCACTAAACAAAATTTTAAGAAATTAAAACATGACACCAACAGCTTTGGTTGACAATCAGGGGTTGTCGGAAAGAGGTTTGTGATTAAAAAGGCAAAATGTTCTCTTATCTTCTTCCAGCTTCTTACAAACTAAACTTAAAAGGATAATTATGAAGAAAAAAAAAATAGTATATAAATAAGTATTAGGTGGAATTGGTGAGAAATGTCACCTTTTTAAACTGATTTGGTGACAATGTCATTGCTTTAATAAGTTAAGTTTAAAAGGCACCTATTATGGTGAACGGACAAAAATACCCTTATTTTACACATTCTTTTCTTACTTTGAAGTTTTCTGAGATTTAAAACAGACATTCAATGGATAATTAGTTTTGTGGCTCTACGCAAACGCATTCGGGGGTCGAGCTTCCCGCTGAGCTCGCGGTGGTCGAGCTGCCCGGTCATCTCGTGGGGGTGTGGGGGCAACGCCCCCAGAGATTTTTTTTGGTTTTGAATCTTCCATTGAAAAGGCTCGAAATGAAGTGTTCGAGCCTTTTCATACACCAATCGTGCCTTTTCATTAGTGTATGAAAAGGCTCGAACACTTAATGAAAAGGCACGATTATTGTACAATCGTGCCTTTTCATACACCGATCGTGCCTTTTCATGTACAAAAAGGCACGATTACTGTACAAAATGGCTGGAAACTTTGTTCAAAAATGCTCGAAATATTTTTTAATTTTTTAATCGAGCCTTTTTGAAAAGTTATCGAGCCTTTTGGAAAAGTTATCGAGCCTTTTAGAAAGGTTATCGAGCCTTTTGGAAAAGTTATCAAGCCTTTTAGAAAGGTTATCGAGCCTTTTGGAAAAGTTATCGAGACTTTTCCAAAAAGGCTCGATAACCTTTCTAAAAGGCTCGATAACTTTTCCAAAAGGCTCGATAACCTTTCTAAAAGGCTCGATAACTTTTTCAAAAAGCTCGATAACTTTTCCAAAAGGCTCGATAACAACTTCAAAAGGCACGATGACAGTGTAAAAAGGCACGAAAATATTTCAAAAAGGCACGAAATCATTTCGAGCCTTTTCCGAACTTTTTTCGAACCTTTTTTGAGCCTTTTCAAACCTTTTTCGAGCCTTTTTCGAACCTTTTCAAACATTTTCGAGCCTTTTTAACTATCAATTTTAAAAAAAAAAAATTTGTATCTCTGAGACTTTCTATATAGTTCATGCTTCCCGAGCCTTTTTGTTCGTTGATTGGTCAGTATCATTGATTCATCAGTTCCACTTCCATTGATAGAGGATTTTGAAAGAAAAAAAGAAAACAAAATGGTGAAGAAGGTTACTGTGGGGGGCAATTTTGTCCGTTCACCATAAATGGTGTCTTTTAAACTTAAGTTAGTAAGTTGGTGCATGTTCCCAAAAAAGAGCCTCAAATAGTGCTATTTAATTTTTTAACCCTAGTTGAAAGAAGAAGAAACAGGAAATAAAAGAAAGAAATAGTGAGCTTTAGCTTTGAAATCTCAAATCAAGGTATTTATGTTTCTTGATGTGTTTCATTATTTTGTTAAGATCTAGATATAATTCAAAAAAAGATACGATCTTTATGAGAAAAAATGACAAGTATTTTGGAAACACAAAATAAAAACTTGAAAAAAAGGGCACATAATTGAAGTCAAAGATCTACACAAAAAAGGCACATAATTGAACCTGGCATAAGAAAAGAAAAGAAAAGAAAAAAAAAAAAAAGATGTTACAGGGAAGAAAAATAAAAAACTTCATGATGAGAGATTTAGAGAAACAGAATAAAACTTGGAAATAATAGGAGAAGATCTGAAGAAGAGAAGATGAGTTGTCAAAGTAACTTATATATATAAAACAAGAGAATATAATATATGGTTAAAAGAAAAAACGTAGATGAAAAAAAACCCGTCTTGAAATATAATAAAACTAAACAAGGGAAAAAATTGAAATAGAAATCCAGAGGAGAAAATAACAAAATACAATCAAGAAATCTAAAACCAGAACAAGAGATGAAATCTGAAGAGTTTAGTTATGGTTAACTTTAACAGGGTGAGAGAGAAGTATCAGATTTGTTTGTTTGAGAGATAGATTACTAAAGCCACTGTAGTGGTATATTTATTGTTGGGACCAAAAATGAGGCACTTCTGAGTGTATTTGTCAAAATTTTCTGTATGTATGATTCTTCAAACAACTTGGGCAAAAATTACTGGAGATTACAAGAATTGGATGTGCTCTTGATGAAGATAAAAGTTCTTTGCTTTTAATACTTTTTATATATACTAGGTTTGGTTACACGTGCACGTGTTTTAATAGAAATTAATTTTGATATAATATTAAAAAAAATGAAAATTTTATATACAACTAATTATGAGATCACAAATTATAATAAATAAAAAAACATAATTCAATCATACAAAAATAACTCCCATGATGCATCAACTTATGGAGGCATTAACATTATTTACAGTATTTTATTTTTTTAAGAAAAAAAAAATAAAGCCTTATACCTAATTACAGATGACATAAATATATACATGCTTCCCGTTAAAATGAGCACCTCAAGGAGAAAAAAAAAAAAATTCAATCAAAATCATTCAAATACAATCACAATATTTCAGCTGTATTATAAAACTAATAAGATTTCAGTCATAATTTCTCATAATTAATTGATAAGTTTTGAGAAATCAAAACAAATACAAAAATGAATTAAACCCTAAATTGAAGAGAAAATAATGAAAGGAAAAAAAGAAGTAGAAAATAAAAAACGTACCATTTTTAAAGGAATTGAAGAGGAAAGAGGACCCAAGTCTCTTCTGATTCTTTAGCATTTGATTTGTTGAATGACGTGATCTTCTTCGGTGTTTAACAGACACCCAAATAATTAAATCTAACTGAAATTTTAGCATAATTAACAGCAAAAATAAAGAACCAACCTTTTCGTGAATGAATCATGCAGAGAAATTCATTGGGAAGAAGAGGAGAGAAAGGGGAAAAAATGTTTCAATGTTTATCTCTCGTTTTGTCTAAAGATGCGAAGGACCCAAAAGGAAAATAATGGGATTTGTATAAAAGAAAGATATCTAGTCCACCGCTTGGACTCTAATAGTTGTTTTAAATATATATATTTTTTTCTTTCACTTGTATATTTCAAGTCAATTTTACTTTAAAAAAAAAAAAAAAAAAAAAAAAGGATGCTATAATTAAAAAGCTTATTTTCAAAGAAACTAATTAATAATTATTAAAAAAAAAAAAAAAAGATGCTATAATTAACTGGCATATCGCTCTTTTAATAACTATTGATTTGGGTCCAGTCTATATCATTACCTCTAGCCTCTTAGTAAATAACCATCTAAAGTCATAATAATTGGGGTAAACTATTTAACAATGATTTAACTTATTTAGAATTTTAAATTAAGATAAATTTTGGAAATTACTATACAATCCATGTTGTGTTACTGTTACGAAGACATGTCTATTAAGTAATTCTACAAACTTGAAGGCTTGTATTTGTTATTTGACTTTCAAAAAAAAAAAAAAAGGGATGCAATAACTAAAATCTTACTAAAAGCTATCTATTAAGTAATTATATAAAGTTTAAGGTTCGTATTTGTAATTTTACTTTTAAAGAAATTTAAAATAAAAAAAAAATCAAAGAAATTAAAAGAAAAAAAAGGGAGGCTATAATTCCAGTTGGCCACTTCACACTTTATATATATATATATATATATATATATATATATATATTTCACAGAAAAAGAGAGTTCCTTATATATAAATATAATATATATACAGAAATTCTATTATCAGTTCGAACTGACAAAAGTTATATCAGTTCCTTGTATGTGGGCCACTTGATTTAAATACTTTGACTTGGCTGTATGTACTGGTAATAGAAAGACTGATATATATATATATATATAATATAGAGGGATTAGAGGGTGATAAGTAGTATTGATGTGGATAAAGAAAACCAGAGGCCATTAGCTTATGCCGGTGGTTTTGGGCCTTCAGTGGGCGCAAGCGCAACTGGCTTTCTAGACTGGAGAAACATTTTTGCCCTTTGAGACCAGCTGTAAACATTAAATAGTTGGAGGTAATTTTGGGGTTTTGAATGATATTGGTGACGTGTATTGTTGTGTTATGTGGTTATCATGCATTTCATGTGATGCCATTTGTTTCATGCATGCTCTTTAAATGACATGTGTGTCATGTGTGTTAATTTAGTGACATGTGTGTCATCACACATGTAATCCACCGATAATGTTTTTCGAATGTGGTTGTCCATCGATTACGTATTCTGAATGTGGTCAAATTTAATACCAACATTTATAATACTCAAACCAAACTAGGTTAGATTAAACTCTTTTTTTTTTTACAAATAAATTAAAACTTTTATGGCAACTCGATATTTTGTTTTGATTTCACATCAAGGTCCCAGATTTTATTTAATTTTATAGATTCCTTATGGGTCGTTAGATTTACTCTTTCTCTCGATCATGGTTCTGTTATCAATCTAATCTCAGTCAAAATATCTTTATCTTTACTGTACAATAAAACCACTTTCTCTCATTCAATCTACATTTTATGACTTCCAAGAATCAATTTACTGGTTTGAAGTAACTATTAGGAGCTGACTAAACAAATAAATTTTAGCAATTTTGACTCTTTTGAATTAGTGCGGTTTCGGTTGTTAAGTTATTGTTGAGGTTTACGGTGAGTTTTAAGTTGTTAAATATTAATTTTGAGTTTTCATATATAATATTTAATGAAAAGCAAGTGTATTTGTATATATAAAAGATAAAATATAAACCTAAAACAAGTTTTATATTGGACAGTCTATAGGCATGATAGACTTAGCAATACCATAATCACTGTTCGTTAAAAATTCAGACCTTAGAATGTTCCTGATTTAATGATTTTAGATTAGATAATATAGAATTGCCGGTTCTCGAAGAGTTTGATTTTTGAGATGCTAAGTGAAAGACTTTTCGAGATCTTAGCACTTTTAATTTGGCTTTAATTTGATTTTACCTAAATTCTGATTGATTTTAGTGTTTCAAGTGATGCGATTTCTTTATTGTAGGTAAAGTTGGAGGTTGCCTTATTGATTTTCACTTATTTTGTTAATTTTTTTTTACAGAAACCCAGAGAGAGAGACTTTACGCAGATAAAGAGCTCAGCAACTGTACTTGGTTCATAAACGAAAAGGTTTAGTTTCCTATTCAATTATCTTTATAGCTCTCCACAAAATCTGATTGAAATTGTTAAAATTTTAAAAAGATTGGAATTTTGAATTTATTTGTTCTTTATTTATAGGGTAAATTGCAATGAAGTACCCTCACGTTTTGCCATACCATAGCTAAATCGTGTTTTTTTTTCTTCCTAAAATTGCAATGAGGTACCCTTGACCCATTTGACCAACCTTAGCTTTAACGGCGATCTGTACCGACGGTCCATCTATGGCGTCGGTTAACTCCGTCGATGGTCGGATCTAGAAGATTGGATGGCGCTGAGGTCGTTGGCGTGATTGGTTTCGTTGGATTCACGACGGAAAGGCGTAGATCTGGTGACGAAGCTTCGGCGACGATTATGATGTCGGCGGCGGCGATGATTTTCGAACAATGGTTTGACCACCCAAACGATTTTGTTTGGTGACGGTCTTTTTGAGAGATTGAAAGGTCGGTATCCCCCGCATCTTCTGGTGTAGGTGGTGTCGACTCACTCTCTCCGGTGGTCGACGATCAGCGAAGGTAACGGCTGAGAGTAACGGTGAAGGTTGGTCAAATGGGTCAAGGGTACCTCATTGCAATTTTAGAAAAAAAAAAACGATTTGGTTGTGGTATGGCAAAACGTGAGGGTACTTCATTGCAATTTACCCTTATTTATAAGAATTGTGGGGGTTTGTTATTGTGGAAGTTTAGAAGAAATTAGAATTGCTTAATTACCACCTTAGAACTAAAGCAGTTGGTGGCGGGATATGTGGATAAGCTTTATCATTGTAAGTAGGTATAATGGTTTTAATTGTGCTTTAAGCTTTAAATCTGGTTTGTATGTTCTTTTTGCCTTTTTCGTCTTATTCTTAATCTCTAGGTTGTGAATCTTGTACCAATCTTGTAGATTATAAGTAAAAAAGAAAAAAGAATCATGTTATTTGAAGCTTCTAATTTTCCTTCTGAAATAAGTTTTGCCTAGACATTAGAGTTAGTTCCGTCATACTGGTGTTTCTTCCATGCCTTTCATTTTAATTTGACGCAAATTGTCCTTGAATGAGGTTGAAAGCCATCGTATAAATCCACAATAATACCTCATATGCTTTTGGAATTAAGGATTTTTGATGAAAAATACCTTATAATTCTTTGTTAAGGGTTATTATTTATTACTTTTTACTTGACATTTCAATTAGGATTTTAAAAGACTTAAAAAAAAAAAAAAAAAAACAACAAACATTTATTGACAAAGGCACCAAGCCAGGGAAGCAAACAGCCCACAAGCCAATAGAACAAACCACCCACAACCAACACACCCAAAGCAATGAAAAAAAAAAGACCCAAACAACAACAAAGAGCGCCATCTGCCCAGACAAGAATAGAGGCACCAAACAACAAGCCAAAACAGCCAGAACAAAAAACAAAAAAAACAAAGCCCCCAAGAAAAACAAGCCGCTCAAATGTCACTCCAGCTGAGCACATCAACACCAGGAACCGAACCATTCTTGGCTAAAGAATCCACAAAAGAGTTGGATGATCTACGACAAAACTCAACCCTTGTTTGGCTCAAGTTTTCCAACCAGCTACGAATGTCGCGAACCATGTTCTCCTGACTTCCATTCACATCAGCACTGCTAAACACCCATCTAACAGCATTGTTACAGTCACTCATTATAATGATAGGCCGAAACAATAACTCTGATTTTGACCCAACCAATTCACACGCCTTCAAGATTGCCATTATCTCCGTAGAAATCGCGTCCTGAATCCCCACGTAAGAAGAAAAGAAGCACATGATTTTACCCAAATGATCACGTAACACTCCTTATGAAACAAATTATAGCACGGTGTGTATAAAACTATCTAGAGGGGGGGGGGTGAATAGATTTTAAGCTTATTACCCAATTTTTCGTGATTAGTCAAAATTACGAAATTACCCCTAAATAGATAAAGCGATAAATCAAGTATAAAATGCGGAAATTAAATAACACTTGATTTTTACGTGAAAACCCTCACGGGAAAAACCACGGGCTAGTAAGTAAGCCACACTCGAACCTCGAATCCACTAAATGTGTAAACGATTACAACCTAATCCCGGAAGTAATCACACACCTACCTAATTCCGGTATAAGTGAACCTAGTCCGATTGTTTGCGAATTAAGCAACCTAATCCCGATCACAACACAAGACTTAATTCTCTAAAAAGAGATTAACACCCTAAGTGAATATATGAATATTCAAATGTAACATAGAGCAAGGGAAACCCTATATGCTTATCTAAGATGATGAATATGCAATTAAAAACAATCTTAGATATTAAAGCTAAATGACATGTCAATTAGCTTAGATAATCATAGATTAGAGAAACCTAGATATCTATCATAAAAACAACACTCAATCAAATCAACACAACAATCTCTATCTTGAATATTAAAATATAATCTAAGAACAATCAAGTAATAAAAGAGATGCCATAATAAATTAAACACTAATTATGTATGATAATAGTGAAAAACTTACCAAAGCAAGTGTGATGATGAAAGACCCATGCAAGCAAGCATCCTAGATATGCTAGAGAATGCTAGATGAACTTTGATGCAAATGGATTTTGGTTTGAGTGTTTGATGAGCAAACTTGATTGCTTTCTCTCTTAAAAATCTCTCTTTTTAAAGTAGGGTTCTTGATGATTAAAGAGTCACTCTCAGAACAAGAGAAAGTGATGTATTTATAGGCATGAAAAATAGAGCATGTGAAAAGATAAGTTTGCCCCCTGAAACGCACCGATCGACGGTTTCAATCGGCGGCCAGGCCGCCGATCATAACCGCCGAATTGGCCCGAGAGGAACAGGGGACCAATGGCGGTTTCATTCGGCGGTTTCATTCGGCAGTTTCGTGACCGCCGATCCAACCGCCGAATCAAACCTGAGATTAAAAAATCAATCAGGTATGAAAACGGCGGTTTCATTCGTGACCGCCGATTCAACCGCCGAATTAGGCCGAGAGATAAAATCAATCAGGTCTTGAATGGCGGTTTCGAACGGCGGTCGTGCCCGCCGATCATAACCGTAGAATTGCTCCATACACTACTGGAAGCAAACGGCGGTTTCATTCGGCGGCCAGGCCGCCGATCATAACCGCCAATCACCAACAAAGGTGAAAACCAAGGAGAAGCCAAGGGCATTCTCCGTAGGCGGTCATCGCGCTAGACCAAGCACATTTTAGTGCATGCGCGGACGTTTTCGAAAACAATCGGGAAACGAATTACAAGACAACAAGACACAATTACACACAACAAAATATAACACATAAGTGCAAGTGTGAAATGTGACAAGTGAAGAGAATGCACACATATGCAATGTATGTTAAGTGTGTGTGTGCAACTAATCTCTTTAAAGAAAAGTAAGCACACAGAAATTTACCTTCGGTGCTTATCAAGACGAGGTCTTCAAAGGGCTTGAGCAATAACACCGATACCTAGGCTACCCTTACAAAGAACCCCCAACATGTGGTTTGTCCACGAAATGAGCCAATCAACAAATGGGAACCTTACAATCTCCCCCTTTGGCTATTTCGTGACAAAACCACCACTCACATTGATTCCTCACAAAAAAATAGAAACTACGGGACTATAGTGATATTCTACAGTACAAAGAGATAAGAAAATAAAACTTCAAGTCTTCAATCTCTTGTAGAATAATCAATCCCTGTAAATAAAGTTTCTAACATTTCCAATACAAGTAAAAAGTGAGATGAATCAAGTGAGAACAAAAACAAGCATTAGCATTTGTAAAAGATTAGGCACAACATTATGAAATGTATGTGTATGCAATGCTCCCCCTCAACGGGTTACTCCCCCTCAATGAATGTTCTCCCCAATATGCACAATTGCTTATATATTTTGCAACTCCCCTTACCATATACTACTACCCCTTTTTGTCATGATATAGGCAAAGGAGTAGTCCCCAACCGGGTCACTCATAGCAACAAGAGATAGTAGCATGCAAGATTTGCATAATTAATATAAGTCACACTATACATCTCAATTAATTTGGAGAGAAACAATGAGATTTATTTGAAAGAAAATGTGTGAATCAAACATGCTTTGCATACAAGACATGTAGTATTCAAGTCCAAAAAACAATGGTATTTGGCAAAGCAAATGACAAAGGTTTCTAATAAGAATTCAAACCAATTTCACCAATGTCATGAGTAAAGCAAGGATATAGAATATATTGATTTCAATTTAAGAACAACTATATCCAACTTTATAAGCGAAACATGGCATGAGCGACTTTGCACCCTATTTGATTTTTCCGGATAAGATATCCGTATGATAGTAGCCATGTTCAACCAATAAAGAAGGAGAGACATTTGGAATGTAAATTCCTTTGAACGGATACAAGATCCTTTATTCATTTTGAGTCTCATAAGCTTTCACACAAGGTTTTGCATTTTAAGAGAATGCAATCATCAATTCATGCTTTTCATGTGAGTATGTTATATGAATTTCATGCTTTTTCATTTGACATTAGCATGTTATTTAAGAATCATCATGTCATGGAGATAATCATAGGTTATTCAAATCATACTTCCTACATACATCTCCTAGTCCAAAAATGCATGTTTGAACATAAATATGACATGGATTGTAAACAAGCAAGGTTCACACTTATTGAATTGAAAACATATATACATATGTGCAACCAAGCTTACTCAAACAATTAAAAGAAGAGGCATAAGTTATTTAGAATTTTTTGCACGATACAAGAATGCAAAATAGCTCTCTTTGCTTGAGTTCCCCATATGGGGTCAAATAACAAAACACATCACTCCACAAGACATATCCCAATAGATCTACTTAGTGTTTTAAATCGAGTAGAATCTAAGGGTTTAGTAAATAGGTCCGCAAGTTGATCATTAGTACCTACATGTTCAAGTACTATGCATTTATTTTCAACAAGCTCTCTAATGAAATGATGGCGGATGTCAATATGCTTAGTTCTAGAATGTTGCACCGGATTCTTGGAAATATTAATGGCACTCATGTTATCACAAAAGAGAGTGAGAGTACCTTGGTTGAATCCGTAGTCTACTAACATTTGCTTCATCCATAGGAGTTGTGTGCATCCACTCCCCGTGGCTATGTACTCGGCCTCGGCCGTGGACAAGGAAATCGAGTTTTGCTTCTTGCAAAACCAAGACACCAAGTTGTTGCCTAGGAAGAAGCAACCGCCCGATGTGCTTTTCCTATCATCACAATTTCCTGCCCAATCCGCATCACTAAAGCCTACAAGACTATCATTAGTGTCAAAAGAGTATCAAATCCCATAGTTGGAAGTCCCATTCACATAGCGAATGATTCTTTTTACGGAAGAGAGATGGGACTCCTTGGGATCCGCTTGGTACCTAGCACACACACCCACACTAAAAGATATATCGGGCCTACTTGCGGTTATATAAAGCAAGCTACCTATCATGCCCCGATATAGAGTTTGTTCCACACTTTTACCACTAGCATCCTTGCTTAGCTTCAAAGTGGTACTCATGGGTGTATCACAGTGTTTGGCATTCTCTAAACCAAACTTCTTCACTAGGTTTTTGGCATATTTGGCTTGGGTTATGAAAATCCCATCATCTAATTGCCTAATTTGCAAACCTAGGAAGTAACTAAGCTCACCAACAAGACTCTTCTCAAATTCATGAGACATGACATCAACAAATTGTTGGACCTTGGTGTTGTTGATAGAGCCAAATACAATGTCATCAACATAGATTTGAGCTATAAATAACTCATCTTTGTTTCTCTTGATGAACAAGGTCTTGTCAACACTACCTCTTGTGTAGTCATTGTCAACAAGAAATTGAGTGAGGCGCTCATACCAAGCCCTCGGTGCTTGTTTCAACCCATATAGTGCCTTCTTGAGGCGATAGACATGGTTGGGGTGGTGTGCATCCACAAACCCCTTGGGTTGTTCAACAAACACTTCCTCTTGTAAGAAGCCATTGAGGAAGGCGCTCTTGACATCCATTTGGTGCAATTTGAACTTGTGCACACAAGAAATGGACAAGAGAAGCCTAATGGACTCTAAACGGGGCAACGGGAGCAAAAGTCTCATCAAAGTCGATACCCTCAATTTTAGAGTATCCTTGTGCTACAAGTCTAGCCTTGTTCCTCACTATGTTGCCATCCTCATCGGATTTGTTCCTATAAATCCACTTAGTGCCTATCACATGAGTGTTTTTAGGCCTAGGAACTAGAGTCCAAATCTCATTCCTTTCGAATTGGTTTAGCTCTTCTTGCATGGCTAGAACCCAAAATTCATCATTTAAGGCTTCATCAACCTTTTTGGGTTCAATTTGAGAGGTGTAGCATGTGTAGCTAATTAGATTAGCTATTTGACGCCTAGTTCTAACACCCTCATTCACATCTCCAATAACATCCTCTTTGTTATGGAGCCTTCTAACCCATGGAGCGGGTTCATTAGAGTCCAAGAGAGGGACTATAGTAATAGGTTGTGTGACTTCATTAATGTCATTGGAAGTCCCAACATTGGGAGTCACCACAACCCTCTATAAAGGAGAGTCATCATTTAAAACTTCCTCCTCCTCATGGTCATGAGACTTGAGCCTTGTATCATCAATAACAACATTCGATGATTCCATGACGGTTCGAGTCTTCAAGTTGAAAACTCTATAGGCTCTACTATTCAAGGCATAGCCAATAAAGATACCCTCATCACTCTTAGCATCAAACTTGCCAAGTTGATCACGGTCATTTAAAATGTAGCATTTGCTTCCAAATGTGTGGAAGTAGCTAACATTTGGCTTCCTACCCTTCCATAACTCATAGGAGGTATTTCTAGATCCGGGCCTTAGGAAAACACGATTCCCTATATAGCAAGCCGTATTGACGGCTTCGGCCCATAGGTTCCTAGGGACGTTGTTGCTAAGCAACATAACTCGGGCCATCTCTTGAAGGACCATATTCTTTCTCTCAACAACTCCATTTTGTTGAGGTGTCCTAGGAGCCGAGAACTCATGGGAGATGCCTAAGCTATTGCAATAGCTTTCAAATGAGGCATTCTCAAATTCCCTCCCATGGTCACTTCTAATCCGTTTAATGCTTTTAATGTTAGAATTCATTTCATTTTGTATTTTAGTACAAAGCATTTTAAACTTATCAAAAGTTTCAGATTTTTCTCTAAGAAAATATGTCCATGTAAATCTAGAGAAATCATCAACACAAACAAAAATGTATCTCTTTCCACCTAAACTTTCGGTTTGCATAGGACCCATGAGATCCACGTGGAGAAGCTCTAGGGGCTCCTTGGTGGAGAGATACTTGCCCTTTTTGTGCATGCTTTTGGTTTGTTTTCCTTGTTGGCAAGGTCCACAAATACCATTGGCTTTCTTCCCAAGCTTAGGGAGGCCACGCACACAATTGAACTTTCCAAGGGTTCTCAAATCCCTAAAGTTCATGTGGCTAAGTCTTTCATGCCACAACTCTATTTGCTCATCCATGGACACATTGTTTGAGACAATTCTAGCTTCAAGACAATAACAATTGTCACTAGATCTCATACCTTTCAACAAGGTTTGTCCATCGGGCTTTAGGATTGAGCAATCATCTTTACTAAACAAGATGGAATATCCTTCATCACTTAGATGTGAAATGCTTATTAAATTGGCTTTCAAGCCATCAATAAATAAAACATCGGATAAGGAGGGTAATCCGGGAATGGAAATGGTTCCTTTCCCTACAACCTTCTTTTTGGATCCATCACCAAAAGTGACATATCCTCCTTCCTCCATAACAAGAGTCTCGAAGAAACTCTTGTTTCCCGTCATGTGCCTAGAGCACCCACTATCTAAATACCAAAAATTAGAAGAATTTGCCTTCAAGGCTATTTGAGCAACATGGCAAACATTTTCATTCTTTCTAATCCACCTAGAAACAATCTTAGCTTTCTTAGTGGTCTTTGGTACATGGGCTCTAGATGTCCTAGGATCATGCATAATAATATTATCATTCCTAGGAACATGCATCATGGCTCTTTTCTTTTTCTTCTCAATCATGCTTCTAGTTTGCACATTTTAATATATTGAAAGCAATGTGGTCTAATATGACCATCAAATCCACAAAAATGACATATAGGAGTAAAATAAGGAATCATACCTTGTCCTTGTCTTTGTGGATGAATGGGTTCAAAGCATCTTCGTTGTTGAACCGGTCTTGATTGCTTCCTAGCTTGAGGTTGCATGATTGGTCTCTTTCCTTTGTGAGCCACTTGTGGAGGAATGTAGGCTTGAGAGACCCTAGGGGGTTGAGCTTGAGGTTGCCTTCTTGGCCCCATCTTCATTTGTGCATTTGAACATTATCCTATTTCTAACTTCTTCCTAGGAATTTGCACAAATGAAGTTTCTTCGTTCCTCAAACTCTTAACAAACACGGTCTTGTTAGAGGTTGAGATCTTCTTGCCATCTTCATACCTAAGACCCCTCTTGTCACATGGACTCTTTCCAACACCAAGCATATGGTCAAGCTTCTTGGTGCTAGAATCCATCCTAGTCATAGACTCTCTTACTTCTTCAAGCTCCCTCTTTAGGCTTTCTTCATTCCTTCTAGATAAGACTAACTCCTCATTTAGCTTATCTTCCATCTTCTTGAATTTTTCCACTTGTTCACTTAAGTGGTCATTTTGAGATGAAAGCTCAAGATTTTCTTCTCTCAACATCTTGATCTTTCTTGTGCTCTTGATTGCTAAATCATTAAACTCGGCATGGCATTTAGCAAGCACCTCTTTCTCCACAAAACTACTTATGGAGTTAGACGAGGAATCACTTTCTTCTCCACTTGAGTCATTTTCCTCTTGACTCATTTCCTCTTTCTCACTAGCACTTTTGCTTTTATGGGAGGAGGCAAAAGCTAGGAGATTAGCCATGAGCTCTTCATCACTTGAAGACTCATCTCCCTCAATGGAGTCATCACTACTCCTACTCCATGTGGCGGCCATCACTTTACCTTTCTTTTTGACATTGTGATTAGCACATTCGGGGGCAAAGTGACCTATGCTACCACACTCGAAGCATCAGACCCCTTTCCTTTCGGTCTTCTCTTTCCTAGGCTCAAACTTGTTGTAGGAACCCTTTTTCTTGTAGTTTTGACCTTTGGAACCAAAATCCTTTTTCCCGAACTTCATGACCCTCTTGAATCTCTTCACAAATAATGCAAGGTCTTCGTCCGAGTCATTCTTCTTTGCCTCCTTTTCATCCTTGGAGGTTTTCAAAGCAATTCCTTTTTGCTTTTTAGGAGGTGTGGAGATAGGACCCTTCCTAGACTCATAAGCTAGAAGTCTTCCAATCACCTCACTCGGCTTCATATCCTTATATCCACTATTTTCTTCTAAAGCCGTTACTTTTGATTCAAACCTATCCGGAAGAGATCTCATAATCTTTTGCTTGATTCTCCTATCCGAATATGGATCACCAAGTTGATGACTTTGGTTGACTATGTCCATCAACTTGATTTCGAAGTCGTTGAAGCACTCATTCTCCTCCATCTTAAGCATCTCGAATTGAGTTTGGAGGACATGAAGCTTGGAGTCCTTCACCACTTCGGTTCCCTCATGTGCAATCTCTAGGATGTCCCAAGTCTCCTTAGCTATCCTAGTATTTTGAATCAATTTGTATTGATTTTCGTCCATAGCACATAAGATGGCATGCATCGCCTTCCTATTCCACTTTGAAGCCTCAAACTCTTGCGCGTTCCATTGCGCCTTAGGCTTCAATACTTCTTCTCCTCCACCATCGGGAGTCATCTTGGGTAGATCATATCCGTCTTCTACCGACATCCATGCACGGTCATGAATTTGGCATATATAGGATTCCATCTTCCCTTCCATTGGGAATAGTTCAAACCGATAAGAAGTGGAGGCCTTGTGCTAGAAGCACCCTCGTTGCCACCACCATTTCCACCATTTCCACTCATAGTGTTTATGAATGAATGAAATGAATGCAAATGTATGAGTGATCAAAAATCACACAAAATGCAAAACACACCAAAATGAGCAAGGATCACCTATGTATGTCTAGGAACCCGCTCTGATACCAATTGAAACAAATTATAGCACGGTGTGTATAAAACTATCTAGAGGGGGAGGGGGGGTGAATAGATTTTAAGCTTATTACCCAATTTTTCGTGATTAGTCAAAATTACGAAATTACCCCTAAATAGATAAAGCAATAAATCAAGTATAAAATGCGGAAATTAAATAACACTTAATTTTTACGTGGAAACCCTCATGGGAAAAACCACGGGCTAGTAAATAAGCCACACTCGAACCTCGAATCCACTAAATGTGTAAACGATTACAACCTAATCCCGGAAGTAATCACACACCTACCTAATCCCGGTATAAGTGAACCTAGTCCGATTGCTTGCGAATTAAGCAACCTAATCCCGGTCACAACACAAGACTTAATTCTCTAAAAAGAGATTAACACCCTAAGTGAATATATGAATATTCAAATGCAACATAGAGCAAGGGAAACCCTATATGCTTATCTAAGATGATGAATATGCAATTAAAAACAGTCCTAGATATTAAAGCTAAATGACATGTCAATTAGCTTAGATAATCATAGATTAGAGAAACCTAGATATCTATCATAAAAACAAAACTCAATCAAATCAACACAACAATCTCTATCTTGAATATTAGAATATAATCTAAGAACAATCAAGTAATAAAAGAGATGCCATAATAAATTAAACACTAATTATGTATGATAATAGTGAAAAACTTACCAAAGCAAGTGTGATGATGAAAGACCCATGCAAGCAAGCATCCTAGATATGCTAGAGAATGCTAGATGAACTTTGATGCAAATGGATTTTGGTTTGAGTGTTTGATGAGCAAACTTGATTGTTTTATCTCTTAAAAATCTCTCTTTTTAAAGTAGGGTTCTTGATGATTAAAGAGTCACTCTCAGAACAAGAGAAAGTGATGTATTTATAGGCATGAAAAACAGAGCATGTGAAAAGACAAGTTTGCCCCCTGAAACGCACCGATCGGTGGTTTCAATCAGCGGCCAGGCCGCCGATCATAACCGCCGAATTGGCTCGAGAGGAACAGGGGACCAACGACAGTTTCATTCGGCGGTTTCGTGACCGCCGATCCAACCGCCGAATCAAACCTGAGATTAAAAAATCAATCAGGTATGAAAACGGCGGTTTCATTCGTGACCGCCGATTCAACCGCCGAATTAGGCCGAGAGATAAAATCAATCAGGTCTTGAACGGCGGTTTCGAACGGCGGTCGTGCCCGCCGATCATAACCGCAGAATTGCTCCATACACTACTGGAAGCAAACGGCGGTTTCATTCGGCGGCCAGGCCGCCGATCATAACCGCCGATCACCAACAAAGGTGAAAACCAAGGAGAAGCCAAGGGCATTCTCCGTAGGCGGTCCTCGCGCTAAACCAAGCACATTCTAGTGCATGCGCGGACGTTTTCGAAAACAATCGGGAAACGAATTACAAGACAACAAGACACAATTACACACAACAAAATATAACACATAAGTGCAAGTGTGAAATGTGACAAGTGAAGAGAATGCACATATATGCAATGTATGTTAAGTGTGTGTGTGCAACTAATCTCTTTAAAGAAAAGTAAGCACATAGAAATTTACCTTCGGTGCTTATCAAGACGAGGTCTTCAAAGGGCTTGAGCAATAACACCGATACCTAGGCTACCCTTACAAAGAACCCCCAACATGTGGTTTGTCTACGAAATGAGCCAATCAACAAATGGGAACCTTACACCTTATATACCAGCATTACCTGGTGATCCCCTCACCGAACTATCAACGTTAATTTTTAAAGCGTTAAACCGAGGAGGGGTCCACCTCTCCACAACATGAATATTCTTTTTTGGAACCTCTGAACAATATTCTACAATATTCAACAGAATATGGGTTATAGGAGCTGAAGAACCACTTCCGAAATGTTTGAACCACCACCCGACTCTACATCTCACCATGTCCGCCGCTCTAACGAAATCCATCTGAACCTCTTTGAAAACCATTTGATTCCGAACTTCCCAAATGGTCCAAATTGTTGCATAGAATAATGATCTCCAAGCTCTGTTCGAAGAACTCCACGGGCATAGATTGAACCACCCTCTCCACCAAGCCGATAGAGAAGAAGACTGACAACACCTAATTCCCCACCAGTTCATACCATGCAGCCATAACTTCCAAGCCTAATCACATAATAAGAATAGATGATCAATCGTTTCCTCTTTTTTGTTACAAAGAGGGCATTTGATATCGTCTCGAACTTGCTTCCCGAATCTTCTCAGGACGTTCATAACAAGAACTCTCCCATAAAGAAGTTGCCAAACAAATAATTCTACCTTGGTAGGGCAGAATCCAAGCCAAACATCCTTGAATATCGACGTCTCTCCCATCCCGAATCTTCTCAGGACGTCCGTAACAAGAACTCTCCCATGAAAAAGTTGCCAAACAAATAATTCTACCTTGGGGGGGTAGAATCCAAGCCAAACATCCTTGAATATCGACGTCTCTCCCACATGCTCAGTCTCTATACAATGTCTAAAGGATTTTACTGAAAACAGACCTGAAGACTCAAAGTTCCAAGAAATAGAATCGTTCACAGCATCAGTCACCTTTAAATTTGACAGGCAACCTAAAAAACAATGCCATTGCTCAATCTCCCAATCAAACAATTTCCTTCTTAGGCCAACCTCCCAAGTCCACTCCATACCATCTCTTCTCCCAAAGTCTCTAACACAACCTCGCTTGTTAACAGCCACCGCGAAAATTCTCGGAAAAGCCTCATTCAGAGGCGAGCCTTCCATCATCACATCTGTCCAAAAATAAGCTCTATCCTCCCTTACCACCTTTACAAAAATCCCCTTGTGCAGAATCTGATTTGACAAAGTCCCTGGATCAAGAAGTTTGCCATTCGATTTGATAAAAACCAAACTCTTAGCACCATCTGACCAATCCCACCTAAGAACATCCCTCTGAAAACCATATTTAGCACTTAACACCTTCTTCCATAAGGGGGCATCCTCCATACCAAATCTCCAAATCCATTTGGCCAACAAACCTTCATTCAACCTCAAAACTGAGCCAATGCCAAGACCACCATTTCCTTTGCTCTTGCACAACAAATCCCATTTCAAACAATGAACCTTTTTTTTAGCTACCCCGTCTCCCCAAAAGAAATTCCTTTGCAACCTTTCAATTTTGAGAGCAATACTAACCGGCATCCTGAAAACGGACATGAAATATATAGGAATACTAGACATCACCGACTTGATTAGCACGGGATGACCTCTTTTTATTTAGAAAAAGGCGCAAGACGATTCTCTATCCTCCTCACCAAAACATCCCAAAAGAATTTAGAACCCAGTCTGCCTCCTAAAGGAAATCCCAAATATAGAATAGGAAGCGAGATTTTCTCATATCTAAAGATATCAGCCCAACACACAATCGAAATGTCACATTTCCCAACCTCTACGATACCCGTTTTATGGAAATTCAAGCGCAACCCCGAAGCCAACTCAAAGCATCTAAGAATCCTCCTCGCATTCCGTAAATACCTCACATTAGGTTGAATGAAAAGGATTGTATCATCCGCAAATTGTAAATGAGATATGTGAACCTCCCTATTGCCTAACACTGCCCCTTTAATCATATCCTTCTTCGCCGCTTTCCTGAAAAGAGCACTCAAACCTTCCACCGCCATATTAAACAGAAACGGCGAAAGAGGATTGCCTTGTCTAAGGCCCCTCTTCAAACCAAATTCCTGAGTAGGTTTCCCATTAACCAGAATCGACAAACTCGGAGAAGAGATACAATGAGCCATCCACTTTCGCCACCTAAGACCAAAGCCCATCTTATCTAACATATCATCCAAAAAAGCATGATCCAAGCTATCATAAGCTTTTTCAAAATCGAACTTCACCAGAAGACCCCCTCCCCCCCTCCCCCCCTCATCCCATCTACTGTGTTTCCAGTGGTGAATGACCTCCTCCGCTATAACAAAACTATCTAGAATTTGACGGTTTTGGACAAACACCATTTGAGTGTCACCTATCACCGAACCAATCACTCTTCTCATACAATTCACTAAAATTTTCGTAAGAATTTTGTAAAGGGAACCTACCAAGCTAATAGGTCTAAAATTCACCATAGATTCCGGGTTAAGGCATTTAGGAATAAGGGTTATAAAAGTTTTATTAATATCCTTCACTACCGACCTGTCCCTATGAAACTCCTCTAAAATATTCAAGAAATCTCCTTGAATTAACTCCCAATTCTCCTTGATGGACTTGATGTTGAAACTGTCTAGACTCGGCGTTTTATTATCATCACAACTACTCAAAACTTCCTTTACCTCATTCAAACTGAAATTCTCTTCCAACAACACACTTTTCGCTTCCGATATTCTGCTTAGAGGAAGGCCATTGATTTTAGGGCGCTTCTACTCTACATTTTTGTAGTGATCCTAAAAAAAAGTAGCCACCCTCATACTAATCTCCTCCCTAGATGAAATCCTCTCTCCATAAAAAACAATCTCTTCCATTGCATTCCCTCTTCTTCTCCTGCTAGCAACACAATGAAAAAATTTCGTATTCCTGTCTCCATCCAACAACCACTTAACCCTAGATTTTTGCTTCCATTCCTGTTCTTCCAAGCGGAGAGCTTTCCAAAAATCAACAAGAATCCTCATTCTTTCCTGTCTCAACCATCCCGACCACCTCTCTTTGGCTGCAGTGGCATCAATTCTAGCCAACTGCTCTTCTATACTCTTGGTAGACTGAAAATCCTTGGAATGCTTAACTGACCACCTCTTAATAATAGACTTAGCAGCTCTCAATTTTAACTGAAGAATGCGACTGGAAAAACCTTTAACTCTACAACCTACCCAACCTTTCTTGATCTCCGCTATCAAATTCTTATCCTCGAGCCATCTATTATGGAATTTAAAAGGACTAGGACCCCGCTTCTCCTCTGAAACTCCTAAAGTAATTGCACTGTGATCCGAAATCATTCTAGGAAAGTTCATTTGATTCAAATTCGAAAACCAAGACAAAATAACAGGAGATACCAAAAATCGATCTAATCTAACCCAAACCCCATTCTCCCTGTTATTAGACCAAGTGAAAGGAATACCTATAAGCGGAATATCCACCACCTTTGCTTGAAGGATGAACTTGTGGAAGTTTCTAGCTGACCAGCCGACCCAACCGCCTCCACTCCTACCCCATTAGAAAGTAAATCTCCCCCAACTCCCCTAATAATGCGACGGTTGAAATCAACCAATTTAAATTCCTGAATAAAAAGAACGGTCGGCTTCATCTGCATCACAACCTTCTTGACCTTCCTCTTTTTAGTCTCTTTGCCTAAACCTCTGACATTCCAAGACATCAATAACATTAACAAAATAGAATCCTGAAGAAAGATAGCAGCAACACAAACGAACTACCGTCGAAATCTATCTTCAACCTCTTGTTCCATGGTGCTCAGTACTTGAGATATTTCATCTTCGTTACCGTTGAAATCAAATCCTAAAGCAACCCCTGTTTTCAAAATTTTTGTCACTTCCTCATCAAACTCTCGTTCCTACGTCCTATTCGGATTAGAATTAGCAACCTTTCCTCATTCTTAATGCCACTACCTTTTCAATAATTTTTGCAATCTCATCGCCCAAACTCCATTTAACCCTCTTTGCTCCTGGATTGTGATTCGAAATGGATCTCCTCGTTATCATAGGATGAGACCTGGTACCTGAAATCGTGCCTCTCCCTCTTGATTTCTTGACTGGAACTGACTGATCTGCACCAACTTCAGCTAGCTGTGTCTCTTCGACCACAGTATCTTGAGAAGGGATCTTCTCCAATGATGGGTTACTTCCATCTGTTGAGAAACTAGAATTGCTAGAATTTTGCTCTCTCAAATCTATACAAAACTCAATTCCTCTATCACCTTCCTCCCTTTCATCCTGAATGTCGTCCTTTGGAACACCTAGATCAGTATCCTTGATTGGGCTGGTTAAATCCCTTTCTTCGTAACATTCTATCTCTTAGGCTTGGAAGCAACCCCCCTCCTATTCTGAACTAGAAATAGCCCCACTAGAGACTTCATTTGGGCTAGAGTTCTTTTTTGTCATCAGAGTTTTAAACGGGCTCCTATGTTACTCTTCTACCCCACCCACTATCTCCCTAAGAGCTTTAGGCCCAATAGGTTCCTTTAACTACTACCATACACTATTTTTCACAAAAACTCTCACACCAAAGTCTTCATTTGACGAACTAGTGATCGTGCCAAAACTATGTTACATTTTGGCCCTCAGTATCATGTCCTTTAGCTTGTTTTCGAGTGTATTAGGTGGTTTAATGTGTTTTGGTGAGCATGTGTAGGTCCATTCCATTTAAGTGATGTTAAATCTTATTTTGGGAGAAAAGAAGTCAAAAGATGGAGAAAATGAGCAAATTGGAAGAACCATGGAAAGTTGATTTTCAACCAGTGCAGAACAGCCAGATTTCGGGGCCTATATTTCTCAGCTCCGATTGAATTGTATGTCGTATTACCTATGGATTGAAAGCCTCGGAAGTCTAGTTTTCGGCATACTTTTCGGATCACAATTCCGATGTTTCTAGAAGGAGTTATACCCATTTTCGTAACGATGCACGAGGCTGAAAAATTCCAGGTGTGGTCATTGCCAAGTTCGCCCCCTGACAGCGACTTTGGCAGCGACCTTTTTTAGCAACAGGGGCAGAGATCTTCGCCCCCTATCTGGTCGCCCCCTGACAACCAACTTGGCAGCGACCTTTCCGTGCCAGCTCAGCCCAAGGACGAGTTCAGACCTAAATTTCTGGCAGCCATATATATATATCTCGTTTCCTTGGTAGAGACAACAGCCCCCATCATCTTCATCACCCACACACCAGACCATACACCATTTTCACACCCTCACACATCAGACATCAGATTTCATCACATTTTACAACCACAAAAACATCACCCACACACCAAATCCGAAATTCACATTTCACACCAAACCCTCTCCTTCCATTTTCACCATCTCTTCCACACACACCTCTCATCATCTCTCATCACCAAATCCACCCACATCTTGGAGATTCTTGAAGCTAGAAGAGGAGATTCAACTTGTCCAAGAAGATCTCAAGAACTACAAGTAGAAAGAGGAGGCTTATGTTGACCAATATGGGTTTTCTCTATAACTTTTCTATGCTTTTATTTTCTCTATTGATGTGTAACTAAACTTTATCTAGGGGATTGATGTAACCATATTGGACTACTCTATGTAATTAATTAGTTTATTCTCTAATTCAATTCGATTTTAGTCTCAATTATTGCTTTAATTGCTCTAATATCTCTACTCATGTTTTCTTGTGACCACAAGGGACATGGGTTGAGAGTTAGTTTATTTAAGGTGTTGAGTTTAGGTGTGGGTGACCATCCCATCTAAATCTCACAACAAGCTTAGTAATTGGGAAGGTTGATTTATGCATGACCATGCTAGGTCAACTTGGCTTAGAGTTTTGTGTTAAATATGGGTTTTGACTATTGCTTGTCACATGACCTTGTGGGAGTAATGAGAGACCCTAGAACTTAATTGATATATTTTCTAAAACAAGCCCTAAAATTGGATTGAAGTGCTTAATGAGACTAAGTAAGAACATAGAGTGGTCTAAGAAGGTTGCATCGATTCCCTAGTATTTTCTCCCATATATCCATACGTTGTGTGATTGTGTGTTGTGTTTAGTTTAGTTTCTAGTCGCAAGATTGCATTTTTACTTCTCAAGTTTGCATCTTTAGTTTAAGTTTACATTTTTAGCTTACAAGTTTGCATTTTTAAACATTTTCAAGAGACCAAATCACCTTTTCAAACCAAAGCATTATGCAATTCACTTTTCACACACTTAGAGTAGATTTTTCCCTAGACTAATTAGTTTTCAACTATTTGAATCACCGATCCCAGTGAACGAACTTTGATTTAAATTGAAAGTAAATCATTTTTACTGCATCAACTAGACTCAGAAGTACTACTCTAATTGAAGCGTCCTGTCTTGATCTCCCCAATCCTAATACCACCCTTACAAATCAGAAATCAGAGATGTTTCGTTTTCAAATTGTAGATCCTACGACCTTTTCCTTTCTCCTCCCTGACACATTTCCTACTCAAGTCAATCTCTTTCTGCTTTTGGATCCTAAGAGACGAAAATCTGATAGCCTTATCTCTGTTCCCTTCTGAAACTTTTGTTAGGATTATGCTCAATAGCAAGAGTGTAATATTGTAATTAACAATCTTTTTCATATTAATAAAGTGATTTCTGGTTTAACAAATCTTATAGCATTTATAGTTTAATATTATAATTGTCAAAGTAAATAATCATAAGGTCTAAAGACTATGAGAAAAGAAGAATTGTTCGTACATCTGGATATGTATGTGGTAGACACAATTCTTTGGTTAGTCTTGAATATTGTTCACAACTTAAGTTAAATGTTGGGCACCTTTATCTTGTTAAAGTTGTAGAATTCTTTTGCTAGCATTTGAGTGGGATCAAATGAGATATGATGAGTCTAAAATCATCGGAGTGTCTTCGAGTAAAAGAATCTAGTGCACTGGGTGCATTGAACTGGATCACAATGAAAAGCTTTATCTAGAACCGTCAATAGATAATAGTCTTTTCATTATCAGGACAATCGGAGAGTCTATCTTAATCCTGAGATAAATGATGGACTTATGGTTGCAAGTGATATCATTTGAGTTATCAATGAGTACGATTATATAGCATAGTCTATCCTCGATAGTTTGGTGATATTCATTTGTTAATCGATAGAGGACTTCATTTATAGATATGGACATCGTGGCTCCATTTATTAAATGAGAGTATAATATCATCATATGGATGTTTTGAGGTAATTGGATATTAAATCTCAACGTTGAGTTTTCGATAGTGACTATTGAAAACATGGCTTCTGGACAAGTCAAAATATCCAAGTTCAAAACGTGGTCATGTGAGTAAATATGGTAACTTGGAGAGTTATAGGCGGTCTATGAACTCTTGGCGATTACTGATATTAATCACGAGGATACACTATCTCCAATATGATTGTCTAGGGTTATGAAAGAGGAACATCTTCCTTTTCTATCTTTATTTAAGAGTTCAATTTTAGCTCTTTAGTGGAATGAGTTAAAATTAATGGATCGGACCTAAGTGAATCATTTGTTGATTGTGATTAGGTTGTGTCTATTGAAGCTTAAATTTAGATAGCCCGCCAAGATCCCCAATCCACACGGACTTGCATGGATCACTTGATATATTCTACCGGACCAATTTAAGGGTCCATCTAGAATTGCATTTAATATATTAAGAATATAATTTGCACATTAATTATTTAATGGGCTGCTCAATTATATTTATATATTAATGAATGACATGTGGGCTTGTTTCTTTTAGCAAGAATGGGTCTGGTTCACATGTGGGCTTTTTATTTAATGTCCAATGGATTAAATTAAATGAAATAAGAAAATAATATATGACCCATTTTATACACGTGGGGCGGCAAGGTTAAAATATTAACCTAACATATTATTTTGTTTCATTGTTTAATTAAATAAGAATTAATTAATTTTTTAATTAATTGTTTAATTAAGAAACAAATCTTTTTCTGTTCAGGAAATATATTTCCTAGAGTTATACTAAAAGTAAAAGACTTGTTTGATAAGAAAATAAATAATTAAGTTTATTTATTTAATCAAATAAGAAGTCTTTTTATTTAGTCAATAAAAGAATAAAAATACTTATGAGTTGAATTAGGGTTAAGAGTCTAATTAACATGTGAATTAGGGTACAACACAATTCCTTTTTTGTAGAGGAAATTTGGCAACCCTAATTGGACCACATGGAGATTTCGGCCATCCCTAAAAGGAAGAGGAGAAAAATTTCGGCCACCCTATATAACACTTGTTATAGAATTCGGCCACCCTACTTGTTGATTGATTCAATTTTCTTCTTCTTCTAAACTCATAGACAAGTATTTGATTATTCTACTAAGACATAAAAGAAAAGAAAAAGATTATTCTTTTGATGGTACTCTAATTGCCTGTTCATCAATAAGCTTGTGCGTACAACATCGAATTAGGTTCACGCGAGTTTCGATCATTAGATTGAGAACTCAAAAGTGACCGGAATAATCTTTGTATTCTTTTGATTGTTTTGTGACTAACAAAAGAAAAAGAAAAGTTTGTTTGTCCATTCTCAGGTTTGCAATTCAAAGAAAAAGGGAGACCACGCTCCTAGGTGATTCACGTTCGTGCTAGGATTGAAGATCTTGCGGATTACCATCGACGTAAGTCAATCGGATCACGCGACAAAAGGTATTCAACTTTTGTTACTTTATATATGGTTAATTAATTTAAAGGGTTAAGGTTCATAAAAAGGAAAAATTTTAAAACATACTAAATCGATTTTTAGTCTCGCTTCCGCTGTGTGTACTACAGTATTTTTCCCTACAACTTTCCTACAAAGAGAAGAGTTCATTTTCCTAAAACCCTTTTTAACTTCTTTTTTCCTGCCACCACAAAAGTCTTCCATACTGCCAGCCAATCTGTCATCTCTTTTCTGACATCTTTCCACCAACACCCACTCTCTTGTTTCACTCGCCCTTGGGGACTCGATTGTCTCAAGCTTTGGATCCTCTCTAGACTTCAACCCAGAATTCAAACTGAGATTTTGAATCAACCATTCGCTAGAAACCGGCTTCGGCGATTCCTCTATATTGATTAGAAAAACTTTGTACCTGATGACAAGTGTCGTTTTGCATGTCAAAATATTTATATTTTAAGTTCACCTTGTTAGTGCAAGTGACTAGAGACTAGTATAGCAACAAGCAAGGGTATTGTCCACATGGAGGTGTCATCCGTCAACCGTATCGAGTTCTAGTGTTTATTGAAAGCATGTAAATAGAATGCGGATGTGGTGAGAATGGTGTGTGTGAGGTGTATGCATATTGTGGTGTGGTGTATGTGGAAATGTAATTAAGAAAAGAATGCAAATAAAAACAAAGAGAATATGAAATTGTGAGAATGGTGATTAAAGAGACAAATAATAAAAGGGTGGCTTGGAGATATGTAAGATTGTGGTCATACAAGGTACTTATTAGTTCACCAAACATAAGTGCACACCTAGTTGATTGTTAGGCATTAAGTTCATCCAATTCAAGTTAAGGGCTCGTTCTCACAATTAAGGAGTTCCGAAACCAAATCATCTATTATTACGAATCATTCGTTGATTAAGGAAACCAAAATCTATTCTAGCTCCCCAAAGGTCATAGAAAAGCATGTGTCTTAAGGTCAAAGACCCATTAAGCTCATGAACATAGAGCCAAAACCTGCTTTAGCACGGTCATGCATAAAACAAGTTTCATCCATTCTTTTAGAGCTAAGTAGTCAAGACTATACCCGGAAGGTCATCCATAGAGGTACAATCTCAACCCACATACACTCAAACCCATCAAAACAAGGCATTTCGACCTTATAAAGACATACATACACACATGAGATATTTGATTACAACTATTCCTACATATTAAGTTAATCTACCCCTAATCCCATCTATGAACACATATCAATTTCCAATCTCCACACACATGTATATCAAGATAAGAGATTATGCAATAATAACAAGAAAAAATCAAAACCCAAATGGATTTATGAACAATCATAACATAAATGAGCACAAATATAGGTTTACAATATTTCCCAAGTGGGGTTACACATTTAGAAAACAAGAAATACAAAGAGAAGAGTTTAAAAGAGACAACCCTTGAAGATGACCTTCTCCAAGTTCTCCATGCTTGCTAGCTCGAAATTGGTCTAAAGACCTCTCCTTTCTCCTTGCAATCTACTCCAAATGTGGTGGATGATGGGTAGAAAGTGGTGGTGGTGAGCTTCCTATGGAGGTTCCTCTCTTGGTTTGGGGAAGAAGATGAATATGGGCTATTGAGAGGTGAAAATTTTATGTATTCTTTTTTGAATTAAGAGGCAAAGAGTTGTATTTATAGTTAGGGTAAGTTTGGGGACGAATTGGGGTGCGAAAGGACACATTTGCCCCTAAAAATTGGCTTAGAAACTAACCCTTCGCTGTGCTGGCAACGGAAGGTCGCCCCCAAGTTCGCTGTTGATGAGGGCGACTAGCTAGGGGGCGAACATCACTGCCCTTTTGAAGCTGAGGAGGTCGCCCCCAAAGTGGTTGTTGGTGGGGGCGAACTTGACAGCGACTGTCAATTGAAAATTTTTCAGCCTCGCGCACCGTTTCGGAAACACGCATATCTCCCTCTAGAAAGCCCGGAATCGCGATCCGTAAAAACCACTGGAAAGTAGACTTCCGGGGCTTTCCAAAAATATGTAGAGATTGAGTGGTTTGATCTAAGGAGTGAGATATGTCCCCCAAAATTTAGGTGTTCTACATAAAGTCTCTGTCGTGGTCGTGTTTCTAGCCTCGCGCACCATTACAAAAATAGCATATCTCCCTCTAGAAAGCTCGGAATCGTGTTCCGTAAAAACTGCTGAAAAGTAGACTTCTGGGGCTTTCCAAAAATATATGGTAGGAAGCCCAGTTCAATGTGAAGAGGGAGATATGGACCCCGAAATATGTGTGTTCTGCATGAGCATTTGCAATGTTAGCCCATTAACCTTTGGAAAACAGAGTTGACCAGTGCCGCGGTCTCAATGTCGTGTTCTAGCTCAACAGTGGATCCACCATGGAACAATGGTTTTGCTTACCTTGGTTGACCCTGAATCATGCCGCGGTTTGGGTCAACGGCGAGGCCGCGACAACTCTATATGGCTTCCATTCTTGACTTTGTTTTGCTCATTTTGACTTCCCAAACTTGATTTTAAGCTCAAAACCTTATTGTAGGGAATATGTACCTACACATGGCTCACGAAACACATTATATACAAAAATATACTTGAAAACGAGAACAAACGATAGGAAATGGGGACCTCAAATAAGTATATAAATCGTCAGATCACCTGACCTTGACCTGAACTACTTCTAAGATCTTCTTATCAAGGGATGCTAGGATCAAAATCCTTCCTTTATCCCTTCTAAGCTTCTTAAACGAATCCTCTTCTACCCACATTGTCTCACACATTTGTCCTCCTAACTTCTTGAAGAACGCTTTACACTATAAGTGTAATGGAACGCCTATCACGTCTACCCATCTAAGCCTGGCTAAATATGACATATTATCCTTCCACTCAGACATCGAAGAGAAGCAAGATTTCCAGAAGAAGTTGTTAGCAATGAACCCATCTTTGTCACAACTAGACTCAAAAGTCCAGGCAATGCTTTTCCCTTTGTGGTAGAAAATTCATATCCTCTATCTACCAATTTCTTATTAACCCGGGCTAAACTAGCAAATTCTTTTAATTCACCTATAGCACTTTGAGCTAGCCAATCTTCTACCTCCTTGTCCACAGTCCACGACATTGAAAGAGATTTCTCCTTCTGGTCACTTCCATTCCCTGCATTTCTCAGCATATCTTTCTTAACCACTTGAACAAAGGAACGTGTCTCCTGTACCTTTAGATGTCTAGGATGTCTAGGATGATCCTCTTGCTTGAAATCGCCTCTCTCTTTCTCGAAGACCTTTTTTCCGTATGAATGCTCTATCTCTCCCATTGCTCTACCTGTAGGAATCCTGCGACTGTTCCATCCAACCTCTGTTACCTTTGCCATGATCGGCCAACCGTAAATATGCATACCATTCACCATTTGAGCCACCTTGCTCGCTTCCTCCCTAGAGCCAAAACGAATGAAGGCGTAACAGCTGCTTATTGACTCCCTCTTAGTTGAGAGAAACACATCCCTAACCTTACCAAAAGGCTTGAACATTCCCCATAAACCAGCAGTATCCATGGAGGGAATCAGATTATCCACGAAGATGGAGAATAAATTATCTCGAAAATCTTTTCCCCTACCATGACCATGCTTAAAGTTGGAGTATCTCTCTCTAACTTTCTCTCTCATCATTCTATCAAAAGACTTTTTTTAAGTGGATGACTTTTGCAGATTTTATGGACTTTTATAGACTTTACAGGATTATGAAAAACTTTCATAGACATTTTAAAAGGCTTTCATAGACTTTCATTTTAAAAGACTTTCGTAGACTTTCATTTTAAAAGACTTTTATAGACATTTATAGACTTTCATTGACTTTTAAATATAATGTATACTTTGTTTTAGCACAAATATATATATATATATATATATATATATATATCATGTCAATAAAAATATATATTTTTTCAAATGAATAATAAAAAAAAAAAAACCATCGTTTATGAAACTTGACAAAAGCATTCATGTCTATATATGTGATTTTAAATTTTAAATTTTTATTTTAATTATATTTTGCATCACAAAGACATCATGCTCCTATTTTTTTTTTTAATAATTAGTCAAAATATTATAAATTTTCTTTTAGAATAAATGTAGCAAACCGACAATAATATTAACGTTTACATGTCTCTACGAAAGTATGACAAAGAGTATAAAAAATCTACCAAAAAATCATTAAAGTTATTAAGATAAAACTAAAAAATTGCACATAGTTGTTGAATAAGACTCATGCTTAAAAGTGAGTAGTTTGATATTGATCATAATTATATAGAACAACGCTCATACGCAACTTTGATTATAATATATTGGCATGGTTAAGTTGTGGTTTCTATCTTTTATTATTTTTATTTTACATAAATGAAATTCATTTGATTTGTTTTGGTTTTGCTTAGTTGCTTTGAAAATATAGGTAAAAAAATGAAATCTCTCGTCCTTAATTGCATAGCTAATGGAGAGTTGTTTATATTATTTTTTAAGTTAATTTTTTTTTTTTTGGTTATAGATTGTTAATGTTTGTATGTTTTTTTTAATAATGTTTAATCATTTTAGAAGTTATTCGTTTTATTTTATTTATGAAATTTGTTAAGAATGAGTGTGCTTTTATTTAAAAATAGAACATATGTTTGGTGGTTGATGTTTTTTTAAAGAGCTTTATGTTTTTCTTTTAAAGTGAAATTCTTTCTAATTTTTTTTTTAAAAATCATTGAAAGTCTTTGGTAGGAATGAAAGACAAATTGTGAGATTTGTTACAACTAAAAATCATTAAAAGTCATTAAAAGTCAGTGAGATTTTGAATACCTCTTAACTTTCACAGACTGTTAAAAAGTCTTGATTGAATACCATAAGATTTTTGAAGACTTTTTTAACGTCTATAAAAGTCATAGGGATAAAAATCTGTATTGAATACCCCATGAATTTTATAGAGTTATTAAAAGTCTACATTTAATACACCTAAACTTTTTAATTTCATAAAAGCCATTAAAAGTCTTTTAAAATCTTAATTGAATACACCCTCCTAATTTTGTTACATTTGTTTGAATGAATTTGTATATGTTTATGATTTATATATAAAAAATATTGTCTTTATACTTTTACTTACATTTGCTAGAATTATGAGATTGAATTGGGCAAGAATTATGGGATTAAATTGAGCAATATTATTAGTCAATGATTACCTTTATTCTCATCTTAATTATAGGATATTCTCAATCATGATTGAGATTGTGCAGTTGACTATAGATTGATTTGCTTAATTGTAGCTTGATTATTTCCTTGTAAATGGTCCTTATATGTATTCTATATATTGTAGATCGAAACACAATGAATAATATTATCAAAAAATTATTTCACAATTGTGTTATTTTGATAACATTGATCAAACTTCATAGAATTGGAGCTATTTGAAGAACCTTGTTTGCACATTGAAAATTGGAAAAAGGTACATGGTGTAGCTTTCATCTCTTCATTATTATGTACAGTTAATATTTTTATTTCTATTTCTCTTTTTATTTTGTTATTGATTTCATGTGAGTTTGTTAGACAAGCACTATATTTTATTCATACTCATAATAATCGATATTATTGGTGTTGATTATTATACTGCTTTTTGTTTGAGTTAGATACGTAGATAATTTTTTTTTTTGAAGGAAGAGTAATTTCATTCCACAAAAGAAAAAGAGAGAAGGACATCAGATAAGGCCAACTTCTGTAGCCATATGGGATAAGGATCATACATAATGACCGAATTTTCAAGACCAATAGCTCTTCTAGCAACTTCATGAGCTACCCTATTGCAAGAGCGGGGAATATAGGAAATTGAGGTCTTTCTCTCCCTACTCAAAAGGAACTGGATATCACAAATCACATTGAAAACATCATTTCTAGTGGAAATCTCACCATTACATAATCTTACCACATTTAGAGAATCAGACTCAATAGACAGAGGTTGCAAACCTGACGATGTTGCTAGCAGTAGACCTTCATAGATCACCTTAGCTTCTGCAATGTCAGTTGAAGTTCTACCATTAAAGACCAACGCAGCTGATTTTAGAATTCTTCCTGAGCTGTCCCTGATGACTATACCTACACTAAATTTGTTCCTTCCCACATCCAAAGCGGCATCCACATTGACTTTAATAGTGCCAAAAGAAGGGGGAATCCAATTTTTAATTACAAGAGAGGGTATGGCAGAGGAATTATTTTGTGTTTCAATAGTCTTCCCTCCAGATAAGAAAAGAGTTGCCTTTGTCCAAGAGTCTCCCCAACATTTAGCTTTTTCTCTGAATAGAGATTGGTTCCGATTGTTCCACACAAGCCAGGCTGTAGTGATGAAATTGACTACATTTTCCAAATTGGCCACCGAAGCCACCCAAATCACTCTTCCAAGAAAATCATCAATTTTGAGTTTGTTTAGATCAGAGAAGAGGGGGCAATGGTTCCATTCTGGTTTCACACTTTTGCATCTCCATAAGGCATGTTCCACTGTTTCCGGTCCTTCCCGACAAAGAGGACATAAGGCTGAATCAATGATTCATCTTTTAAAGAGTAGAGCTTTGGTGGGGAGGATGTTATAACAAGCCTTCCAGCAATTTTTTTTTTATTTTGTTTGGGATTTGTAAACACCATAATTTTTCCACCAAGGAAGAGGACCTGAGGAGCAAAAGGCTTCAAATCTCTTCATGGCCGAGATGGCAACTCTATATGCACTCTTCACTGTGAAGGTTCCATCTTTGTTGAAGTGCCACAAAAAAGAATCTCTTCTCAGGTAAACACTCAAGGGAATGCTGAGAATAAGCTCTGCCTCCTCTGGTAAAAAATTCCTCCTAATTAATGATTCATTCCATTTTCCAGGACTTTCGATTAAGGTAGAGACTACGCTTGCGTCTGGCAGTCTTTTCGGAGAACACACCTTGAATGTGGAAGGCATTGGCAGCCATTGATCTTCATAAATTAGAGTATCATTTCCGTCTCCTATTCTCCTTCTTGAACCCCTGTTTAACATATATGCTTAAAAGAAAGCTACTGAAAGAGAAATTCTCATTGAAGGATGCCAAAGAGGTACATAGGAAATAATGATAGGATTTGAATAAACTAATAAATTATCTTGGATTATGAGAGATGTTTTACATGCAGAAAAAAAGGATATGCATAGATGATATAAGAGAAGATAACACTTCTTTTGAGCTTCAAAAACAGAGTGATGTTGAAGGTATAAAATTAATTATGAAAGTAAATATAGTTTTATATTTTTAAATGTAAATAACTTTCCTTGAACCATAACTTACTACCATTAATGTAGGTAAAGGCGGATAGCCTTGCTAAGATGGGATCCAGTTCAAGTGGGGATTTTGTGGAGTGGGGTGATTTTTAGTTTTTGCTGTCTCTGCTGTCCGTTTTCCTGTTTTCTTGAGGCTGGTCTGCGCTTTTGTGTGTTTCGTTTCTGTTGTTCTGTTGCTTGCTGCTCCCTGGTTCTCTTTGTTTTTGCGGGTGCTCCCCTGTTATGTGTGTGCTTTTTGTTTTTGTGGTGGGTGTTCCCCTGTTTCAGGGCTGTCGCCTGTTCTGTTTTGGTGTTGTTCGGGGGCCTTCCCCGTTTGCCTGTTGGCGTTAATAAATTTATCGTTTCAAAAAAAAAATTTAATGTAGGTAAAGGAGTTGCACAGATTGAAGGTGTTAGAGGAAAAATATTATATAGAAATCTGACTAACGAACAAAAAGAAAAAAAATATATGAAAGAAAACTATACAGACAAAAGAAAATGATGGTAAAAATAAATCTTGTGAAGAGAAAACAAACATATGGGCGCGTGGGGATGAGCAGTTGTACGCGTTTTGAGTGTGGTTTGTGACTTTTTGTTTTTTGAGCTTCTAATCTCACGCGCCGTCGCTCTTTTTGGTTTTTGTCGCCTTTTTTGCGTTTGTTCTTCGTTCTTTTGCTGTTGTTGTGCGTTCCTTGCTCTACCTTTGTGAGTATGGAATCCTCGAGTGAAAAATTTGTGTTTAAAGCTCAACAACCTCCTGCTTGTGAGATGAACGTTGATGCGAGTAAGGGAAATACTGAGTGTTCTTCTGTTAAGAGAGCCAGAGCTGATGATGATGTAATTGTTCGTAATGACATCGATATTAATCAAGCAAGGATAGGATCTATGGGTAGTTTTAAATCCAAACTCCTGGGTATGTCCATGCCTAGCTCGTGGAATGGACTTGGAACTATTAAAGAAAAGATCAAAATTGACTATGAAGATATTGTGATTACTGAGAGCCCGACTAGTCCTACGATGAAATTATCTCTAAAGCTGAAGGAGCAACTCCATAAACCATGGGAAAATGCTCTGATCTTGAAGAATATGAGGCGACCACATACTCTGAGTTTCATGACTACCAAGTTAGCATAGAAATGGTCTCTACTTGGTCATTGGCATTTGACAGATTTGGGGGAAGGCTATTTTGTGGTGCGATTTCAGATGAAGGACGACCTGGATTATGTGCTTATGAATGGGCCTTGGGTGATTGCTAACCAGTACCTGGTGACACAAAGATGGAGACCTAACTTTGTTCCAGAAGAGGATATGGTGCAGAGCATGCCGATTTGGGTGCGACTGTCGAAGCTCCCGATGGAATGGATGGATGCTGAGTTACTATGGAGCATTGGTGGCATGATGGGCAGAATGTGCAAAGTTGACCCTATCACAATGAACCAAGCTAGAGGTAGATTTGCCCAAATTTGTGTTGAAATTGATATTTCAAAGCCTCTCCTAGGTTCTTTGACTATTGATGATAGGATTATAAAGGTGGAATATGAAAATTTAGGCATTATATGTTTCAAATGTGGAAGGTATGGCCATAATAAGGATAGCTGCAGGGAAGGAATGATGGAGGATATTGTTGAGGAAGTGGTGGATACTAATGAATCTGGTGAGGAAAGTTTGAATAAGAAGGAGGAATCTCGTTATGGCCCATGGCTTTTAGTTTCTTATGGGAGGCCAAACAATAAGAATTTTAGGGAAAGAAGTGAGAAGATGAACAGTGGGAGTAGTAGCACTCCCAAACGACCTGAGTTTAATGGCAAAGTTAGAGTTAATAAGTCTGATGTTAGTGATAAACCTATTGGAACTTTGGAGAATAAGCTAGGAAAACAAAAGCCCAGTAATAGTGCTTTGGTGGGAGAGAAGAATTTGGTGAAGGGTAAGAATGTGATCTCTGGTAGTAGTTCTGGTTCAAGGTTTGATGTGCTTAATGAAGAAATAGAGGACATGCAAGTTGGAGATGAGAGTCAGGTTTTTAATAAGGGAAGTATAGACCCGGCTCATGGAAGGAAAAATGCCTTGGTTGAGATTACCAATCAAGGTAAGGATGGGCACAGAGGTTCAACTTTGAGGGGTATAAAGGGTGCCAATAAAGGTAATGAGAATGGTCAGACATTGCCGTATGTGCCAAAAGGGGCTGTTAGTAACTATAGAGGAAATGGGGGAGGCAAAGGCATAAAATGTCTCCATAAGCAACCTCAAACTACTGGAATTCCTACTACAAAGGTCAAGAATTTGGATAGTGGTAATGCACCATGCCAAGGTCCAAGTGAACTCATTTATGCTACTAATGTCAGTAGTAGTCCAGAAATTAATGAGAAGTGTGGTAATCATGTGATGCAGAATGACAATAGTTTTAAAGTTGTTGCCTCTGAGTTGGTGGAGGCTATGGCCTTGGTCTCCGAGTAAGGAGGTTTGTTTTTTCTCTTTCCATGATTTTAATTTGGAATGTGAGAGGGGCGGGTAAGGATTTGTTTGCTCGGAACATAGCTGATATTCGTAGAGTGCATAGCTTTGAAGTGTTAGTCATTTGTGAACCTAAAATTAGTGGGTTGAAAGCTAAAAGGGTTATCAATCGGTTAGGTTTTGATAATAGCTATATTATGGAGGCTGAGGGTTTCTCAGGGGGTATTTGGTTGTTATGAAATGAGAGCAAGAAAAAGATTCATGTGGTGGCTAGCTCGAAGCATAGCATCACTGCGTTAGTAGATGATCAGAATTACTTTTGGATACTCACAGTTGTTTATGCCAACCCTTGTGCTAACATTAGAAGGCAGCTATGGAGCTACTTGGACTCTATTAGAGGCTGCTTCCAAATGCCTTGGCTTATAGCGGGGGACTTTAATGAAATTACGTGTTGTGACGAAAAACGTGGGGGTAGGCCTACTTTTTCTAACAGTGGTTTCTCTAGTTGGATTGATAGAAATGAACTTGTTGATTTGGGGTTCATAGGACCTAGGTTCACTTGGATGAACAAAAGAGGTATAGGGGAGGAGGTTTGGGAAAGGCTTGATAGAGGCCTTTATTCTATGGAGTGGAGATTACATTATGCTGAGGGATTCGTTAAACATCTTCCTAGATTGTCTTCAGACCACTGCCCTTTGCTTATTCAATTCCAAAGTTCTCAAATTCCCAACAATCTTAATAAACCGTTTAGATTTGAAGCCATGTGGCTAAAAAGTATGAATTTTGATAAAGTTATGTCCAATTATTGGACTGGTAATAATGGTAATGCTACTATGAAACTTCAAGATCTGACCAGGGTTCTTGTGAAGTGGAATAAGGAGGAGTTTGGGAACATATTCCACAAAAAAAGGAGATTGTTTGCTAGGATTGGTGGCATCCAAAGATGTTTGAGTGAAAGGTTCTCCTATCATTTGTTTCGGTTAGAAGATAAGCTTCTTAAGGAGTACTATGACATTATTGATCAATAGGAGCTATTTTGGAAGCAAAAATCTAGGAACACTTGGCTCCAACAAGGTGATAGAAATACTAATTTCTTCCACCTTTCGACTATCATTAGAAGGAGGATGAATAAGCTTGAAGGATTGAAGAGGGATGATGGGAGCTGGGCAGAGGGGTTAGCTGATATGAAGGAGGTTGCTGTGAATTATTTCAAAGAGTTGTTTGTTGCTAAAGACAGCCAAGGCACATACTCTGACATTCCTAAGATGTTCCCGAGGATTGACTCAAGTGATTTGGCTGGTCTCTCTATGGTTTTGTGTGAACAAGATGTGAGGCCGAGTTTATTTGGTATTGGAGGCCTTAAGGCGCTAGGTCCGGATGGATACTCAGCTATTTTCTTCCAAAAATTTTAGAGCAGCTGTAAGGTGGATCTTTTCAACCTAGTTTCTGACTGCTTTCGGAAAGGAAGTATCCCCTATGAGATTAACAATACTATTATATCTCTTATCCCTAAAATCCCTAATCCCACTAATATGACACAACTTAGACCTATAAGTTTGTGCAATACCATTTACAAAATTGTGAGCAAGATTCTTATGCAAAAAATTAGACCGCTCCTTCCTAATCTTGTTAGCCCAAGTCAGGTTGCCTTTGTTCAAGGGAGACAAATACAGGACAATATTATTGTCGCTCAAGAGGTGCTTCACAAATTTAGGAATGCCAAAGGGAAAATAGGATTTATAGCTTGGAAGATTGACCTTGCTAAGGCCTATGACAAACTTCAATGGGGGTTTGTCAAGCAGGTGTTGGAAGAAGTGGGTATCATTGGGAAGTTAAATGATTTGATCATGAGTAGTATTACCTCTGTTCAGTACAAAGTTCTGGTCAATGAAGAGTTATCGAAGAGTGTGATCCCTAAGTTTGGCATCCGTCAAGAAGATCCCCTATCTCCCTATATCTTTGTGCTTTGTATGGAAAAGCTCTCTCACATCATTAATCAGAAGCTTTATGAGGGGAAGTGGAATCCTGTGAAAATTTCTAGAGGAGGACCAGAAATTTCGTATCTTTTTTTCGCGGATGACTTGATCCTCTTTGGGCATGCCTCTGAGCAACAAGCTAGTGTTATGAGGGAGTGTCTTGATGTTTTTTGTGATCTTTCGGGAGAGCAAGTTAGCTTCTCGAAATCTAGGGTGCTATGTTCTAACAATATTGGGGATGCTAAAGCAAAGGTGTTGGCTGATTTGTGTGGTTCTCCAATTACCAAGAACTTGGGCAACTATCTTGGCATCCCTTTAATCCACAGCCGTATCAATAAGAATACGTATAACTATATTCTTGAGAAATCGCAAAAGAGACTTGCATCTTGGAAGAGTGCAAATCTATCCTTTGCTGGTAGATGCGTTTTAATTAAGGCGGTTGCGTCGGCTCTCCCCATTTATGTAATGCAGTTGGTTAAACTTCCCTCTGAGCTATGTTCTAAACTTGACAAGTTAAATAGAGATTTTCTTTGGGGCAGCAGTACTGAAAAAAGGAAAGTGCATCTTGTTAAGTGGGAAGTTGTTTGTTTGCCAAAAAAGAAAGGTGGCTTAGGTATCAAAAATATGAGACTTATGAATCAGACTCTCTTGGCTAAAGCGGGATGGAGATTGGTTCAAAATGACAAAGGTTTGTGGGCTAGAATGATGAGGGGAAAATATTGCAAAAATGGCATTATTACTGGTTCTGCTGGTAGTGGTTGCTCGAATATTTAGAGAGGCTTCTCGTTTAGAGCCCAGTTGCTTGTTAAGGGGATGCAATGGAGAATAGGTGATGGAGAGTGTATTAAATTCTGGACTGATTCTTAGGTGCCGAATTTTGGTCCTATAATAGATCATGCTATCAGTCCTTTGTCAAACGAGTAGAAAGTTGAAACTGTGGCTGAGTATCTTTGGCCTTCGGGTTGGATGGTTAATAAACTGAATAGTGTTCTTCCTTGGCCTATAACTCAGCGCATTTTGAGTGTGTTTGTTGATAAAAAGGAAGGTATTCATGATAAGGTTACTTGGGGGCCTTCCAACAATGGTGACTTCTCGGTAAAGAGTGCTTATAGCATTCAGATTGAGGATGATAATGAAGTTATTTGGGATTGGTGTTTCATATGGAAGCTCAAGCTTCCTCCTAGAGTAAGTCATTTCCTTTGGGTTTTTCTCCATGGTAAACTTCTTACAAATGAGCAGAGAGCTATAAGGGGTCTCTTAGTGGATACTAAATGCAACTGTTGTCAGGCAGGTTGTGAAAATATGGACCATGTGTTTAGAGGCTACTGTGGTGCTGTTGATATTTGGGAGGATATTTGGAAGGGAGCTTCCAAGGGTGTCTTATTTAAAGCTGAGTGGAAAATTTGGCTCATGCAAAATCGGAAATGTAGCCAGATTGTTATGAAAAAATGGCCGAGTTATCTTATTTTTGCGGTTGCCTTGTGGTTTATCTGGAAGTGGAGATGTGAGCAGATTTTCAATTTGAATTTCAAGATGGCTGCTTCCCCAAGTATGGTTATTCTCAAATATGTGGATGATTGGTTTAGTGCTAACAATGTCCTTGATAAAGGTCCTGAGTCCCAGACTTGTTCTATTTCCTGGAATCCTCCTCCCCGTGAGTGGATCAAGTTGAATGTGGATGGGAGTATGAGGCCTGATGGGGGCGTCATTGCAGCTGGGGGAGTTTTTAGAGATGATAATCATCATTGGTTGGGTGGATTTGTGATGAATATAGGTGTGGGAAGTGTGCTAGAAGCTGAAATGTGGGGTATGTTGGAAGGTCTTAATCTTGCTTGGAAGGCGGGTTATAAGAAATTGATCGTTGAAACGGATTCTTTGACTGCTGTCCAGCTGATCAATGAGAACCTTCCTCAGAATCATCAGCTGTTTAGCATTGTTCAATCTTGCAGAAAATGCTTGGATAAAGACTGGAATTGCCTTATTTGTCATGGGTATAGAGAAAGCAACCGTGTGGCTGACGGCCTTGCGAAGCTTGGACACTCCATGGACCTTGGAACTTTCTTGCTCCAGGAACCTCCTCCTCAGATTTCCAACCTTATTGTTGAGGATTTTAGAGGCCTGTCCTTTCCTAGGACTGTGCCTAAGTCTCAGTTGTTCTGTTTTTTCTTTCCTGTCTTGGGCTTAGTCCCTCCTCTTTACCAAAAAAAAAAAAAAAATGATGGTAAACAATGATACATTGAAAATAGATAAAGCAAACACAAACAGTGACTGTTGTTCTCAATTACAAGAGAAGAAACAAGAATTCTTAAGCGGTAGAGAGTCTTACATAAAGAAAACTAAAGCTTCAGTTTACAAACAAAACTCTTGTGAATATACCCAACATAGAGAAAGAGCGCTAGCCCTGGTGATTAATGATGTGGTTCCTCAAAATGAAACAGGTAATCACTATCAGAACAACAACAAAATTATTCTTTAACTTTCAAGATATATATAGATACACAGAAATTCTATTATCAGTTCGAACTGACAAAAGTTATATCAGTTCCTTGCATGTAGGCTACTGGATTTAAATACTTTGACTTGGCTGTATGCACTTGTCAGTCAAAGTATTTAAATCCAGTGGCCCACATACAAGGAACTGATATAACTTTTGTCAGTTCGAACTGATAATAGAAAGACTGTATAGATACATACATACATATATATATATATATATATATATATATATATATATATATATATATATCTATCTTTAAACACTTACTTTATTTACTTTCACATTTTAGGATATCAGCTGTCTCAAATTTCCGTTCAAGATGAGCTTAGTAGAGGAAAGAACAAGTTCTCATACAATCTTTGAAGTTGGTATGATAATTTTTAATTTATATTAATAGAAGCTGCTTTATAAATACAAGTGTATATAAAAAAAGATAATAAATTTGTGACTGTTTTATATAGGATCAACATCAAACCAGTATAGTATTTCAACTATTTCTCAACGAACAACAATTAACTACAAAAGAAACAGGCAAAACTTATGAAATTGTTTTGTGAAATATAATTCATCAAAATTCATATTACTTTGACACAAAAAACACTACGTTTGTAATAAAGTAAAAAAATAAAAAATAAAAAAATTGTTAGAATCTGCATGTTGTCTATTGCAGATATTGTTGGTGCTATCCAACCATTAGTATCGGCGCATCATCCTCATTTTACTAGATGACTGGGGTCTATGTCAATTAAAAAAAGATAAAAAAAAGTATTAAAAGTCTTGAGCGTGGAATTATATTTCTTGAATAGAATAATTTATAAGTTTCAGTATGAGCAATGATATGAATTGTAAATCGGGATTCTTTGCTCAAAGATGTTCATTTGTACGTATATCATATATACCACACCACTTGTGATCTATCTTTTTTCAAATTTAGCAACCGATGCACCTATACAATAGGTAGAGTAAATGTGTGGCAATAGAGCTAGATATCCAGCAAGGCTATGCGAATACTTATTTGTTGTGATTTATGTTTTCAAGCTGTTGAAATTTATAGTGAATTTAGAGTTTTATTTATGTAACATATTGTTACAAAATGTGCATTTAGGAGGCATATGCAAGGCCATATGCCTTCCTTGCATATGCCTCCAAACCTAGTAATAAAATTTTTTTCCTTGGTTTTAGACATTATGTGGAAAAAGGGTATATTTATCATCAGTCGGCTGCAATTTTGAGAGCAGGAGAGGTCACGTGGAAAAGGTTAAAAGGGTAAATTACATATCCTTTTAAGTTTTAATGCTTCCCATATAATTCCATCCCAAGTCATACCTACGGTTTTCTAATCCATGGATTCAATAATTGAATGTCATCCGTGCAAATAAACATACACATTTCATAGATTTTATGCATTCAATGTAAGGGATATGAGATAGAGAAAAACATCTTGTTAGGTGCATATATAAGTAACTATAGTAATTTTATTTTATTTTTTCAGACTTTTCTTAATCCAGTAACAATATATAATCATAAAAGAAAATATATGGCTAACATTTTTTTTATCTCATCACTACAAGAAAAATAGGTTTTTATCACGCAATTTTATCACGGTTTTTATTAACCGTGATCAAGTTATAATAGTCTTTTTAATCCGTTGTATGTTAATGACGTACTTTAAAATCGACATAAAAGTTTCACGGTCTTTTAAATATGTCATAATTGGATCACAATTTTTATTAACCATGATCAAGTTATCACACATTTTCATAACCGTGATCAAGTTGTCACACATTATCATAACCGTGATCAAGTTATCACGAATTTAATTAATAGTGATCAACTTATCACATTTTGTTTATGCGTAATAATCACATTATTTTGTAGTGTGATAAAGAAAGATGTTTCTTTTATTAGTAGAATTATACTAAACAATAATTTTAAATTCTTAATCTCTCAAATTTGTATCGCGTAATACTTTACGATATAAAATGAAATCAACAAAGTACAAGTTGTCATACAATCTCCTTTTTGTAGTGAAATATTAATAACTTTGATTAAAATATTACAACATATTAAATTAAAAAAGGATGATTTTTTTTTTAAATGTCAAATTTTCTTTTAAGACCATCAATATGTCATTTTGATTTTTTTTTAATTACTTTATTTGGTATAACATTTTTTATATATGTCATTGAAATAAGTGGACACAAGTTAATATCATAGATTTGTCCACATCATATCTTTAGGTTAATATCATACATATTTTAAAAGATATATATCTCTCCACTTTCACACCAGAGCCGTCGCTTTCTCCCACCTCCCACTTTTTTTTTCTCTCATCTCTCACTCGCATTCTTCTTTTTTTACACAAAAAGAAAATAAAAATAAGAACTCTTGCCATGGTGAGTGCTTAATTTTTTTATTTTTTCTTGTATTTATTTATTTATTATCGGTTATTTTCTTATGTATCAGTTGTGAATTTGTTATAGTCTCTGATAGAGAACAATGAATTTCTTCTACACACTTTTTGTGTTTTGAACATCAATGTTTAATGTTTATGGAAAACAGAAGATCATGTTCTCTATTTTCAATGAGAAAGTTGATAACAACATGAACAAGAGGTTCGTTAATATTTTGTTTCTGTCTCCTTTTATTTTTCTCATTTTTTATTGTTAAAATAAGTTTTAATTGTGATTTGATGTTATAATGTAGTTTGAGTTTTTTTTTAGTCAATAAATCATTATTCAGATCTTATTCATGTTGTTTCTCATACTATGCAGCTGTATACTCAAAAGGAAGCCTTGAGGAAGATGAACAAAGAAAATTTACACATACTTTTAAATAGTTTTTTAGTAGAGTAGTTTGTATTTTAGGGTTATTTTTTGTGATAGTTTTGTATATTTTGATTATGATGTTTTTTTTATTTTTTTATTATTATTATTATTTTTTATTTTAAACTGTACAAAGGCCAAGCAATAAAAGAGTATCGATTTTATTTCATTGATATTGCAATTGAAAATTTATAAAAAATGTGCAGATATAGAAAAAAAAAATATTGATGTGATTCTAACGATAGGAAAGTAATAAATTACACAAAATCAATACAATCAAATAATTAAGGAATTAAGCATTGATTGTGGGTAAAAAAGCAAGAGAATTGATTTAATTCCTAGAATCACTTACTTTCCTAATAAATGAGGTCCTTACTATTATAAATTTACCAAAAATAAAACTGGATCTCCTCGTAATAAATAAATAAATAAATAAATAAATAAATATAAATATAAATATATAATCTCTTCTGAATAGGCATTTGGAAGTCAATTGTCAATGTTGGTTTTACGCCATTATAAAATAATAACGTTTGTAAATCGTCGAGAATATATCATGGGCAAAAACTATTATTGATTTATGACAGTTTTTAAAATTCGCCATAAATTAAAAAACCGTGATAAAATTTTTATTACACTGCCTTTAACAACACATACAAAACCGTCATTAAAACCCTTTCATAACGGTTTTTGAATATCATGAATAGCAATTATTCTTGTAGTGCATGCAACACTATAAGAAAATAAAATTGTTATTTAGTAATTAACTTTCTATAACCACGTAATAAATGGTTACAGAATCATTGTAACATGGTAGCAACAGAGATAAATCATAGATCCAATTTATTTAATCACTAAATTTTTATGATTTGTGTCTTAAAATTTAGTCAAGGAAAATATGTTTTGGTGACTATATCAAATTTAATTGCGAATGAGTGATTACTGTTTTGGCACCTTCATTTCCCTCCACATGAAAAAAAATAATAATAATTAGGAAAAAAACAAGGATAAAAGACTAAAAGAAGATCCTAATTCGTAAGTATGAGAATGTTTTTACTGTTAGGAGAGGGCACTTGAACATGAACCGACCCGAACAAAATTTTGGTTGTTAATTGGGTTGGTTTATGTTCAGTTTTCGACTTTAAAAAATCAATTTTACAAGCTGGTACAATAATAATCAATTTTGCACGCCAGTACAAATAATCAATTTTACATGCCGATTCAAATTTCAATAAAATTGAAAATAAAAAATTTGTTGAAAAAAGAAAAAACAAATTGAGATTTTTTTGTTGAAGAACTGTGACCTCAAATATTCAACTACCATTTTTAAAATTTTAAATTTATTAATTAAAATAAAAGTCAAATAATTTATAACAAAATAGAGTGATACTTGTGTCACTCTAGTAGATAAATTGAGAGCAGTAGAAATAGTTTTGAAAGTGCATAAAAAGAAGAAAGCATATTCAAAGCGTGTTGGGAGCCTCCTCCCATGTTTTCCATTTCCATTTTATTTTTAATATTTTTTCATTTATTAGTTTATTATGATTAATCAAAAAAGTGAATGTACAAATTATAACATCTTAAAGCATTTTAATGGGGTGTACTTTAAAAAATGGATGCACATAAGGTCTTTCGCATACAAATATTTATGATCTATTGCTTTAAAACCATTTAGAAAATTAGAAGTCTATATGTAACTAATCTGGGCTTTTTAAAATTGTTTACAGTAGTGGCTGTAAAACATGTTATAGGCTTATAGCTCCATTGTCTCACTGTCTGTCCAATGGCCACATTTTTCTCAAAATCAGCATAAGTCAAGATGTCTTCAATAATATCTAACCGTGCCTCGCTATACTATAAGGTTTGGGCAGGCAGGCTTGGACCACCTTAGGCCCAGATGCTACATTTTATTCATCCATGGCAACAATTGGTTTAGTTTGATATATCACCTGTGATATACCGATTTTAACCTAAGATATTTTTATACGGAATGATCTAAGATGACTTTTCACCACCAAATCATATCGGACGAAAACTTAACAAATGAAATTCATATATTATTTTGTTTTTTCGACATCACTCCTAATTTAGTCCGTTGTCTTCTTATTTCGTGCAAAGAAATACTTAACATTTCTATCATTGGCCACATGCTTTGGTGGATTCCTGTTATCTTGAGATGAGGGAGGAGGCCTCACTACACCAAAATATAGCTTTAACAACAAGCATCCAACAACATACAAGAAAGAAAGTTGTTAAATGGACTCATTAACAACTTTCAAAATTATGAAGTTGTTATTATTAAATAAACAGGTTCAATAACAACAGGCTATAAATGAAAGTTGTGGATAGAGATGCCCAATTTAAAGAGCCCACCAGAATTCTTCCTGAAAGCCTATTTTCTTACGAGTCTAATTAGTAATTTTTCCCATCTCTCTCACTTCAACGATGAAAGGCTCCTCCACCGTGAGCTCCACGACCACCACAACCCCCGTGAATACTGCAACCATAACAACCACCACGATTTTGTCTTAGAAGGTGAGTTCGTATCAATTTTTTGGTTGTTTGAAATTTGAAGTTGATTGTTACTCTCAAGTAAGTTAAACAAATCCAAGTCATTCTTCTTCTTTGATTTAATCGTTTGCTGCTTCTGATGTTGTTCAGAGCCGAAGAACAAAGCCGCTTACAGTTCGTGGAGCGAGAAGACTTTTTTGAAGCGATCGATTAATGTAGGTAAGCCTTAGAAATCTTCAAATTCGAATTGTTAGAGAGTTAGGGATTCGATTTCTGCTAGTGCTGAAATTTGATTGAGAGTTAGGTTAGTTTTTTAATTTTTAACTTAATTTTTAGCTGCTAGTGCCAAAACCGGTCAACTTTCTGTAATTTGAATACCTATTGCTGTTTGTGTTGTTTCATTTATGTTCACTTTTGTTTTTCTTGTTTTGTGTTTTAAGGTTTGTTTTGGCAAATCTTCGAATATAACACTCTAAGGTGTTTGACAAAAGTTCACAGAGAAGATTTAACTCTGTAAATGAAAAACAAGAGTGAGCTCCATTAATGGAGATTCAAGAGAGGAGAGACTTTGTTATTTCTTCAATAGAGAGTCTTTACAATATCTGATAACAAACGTATATAAAACTCTGTTTCTAACACACACTAAATGTATTTTTTGGAAAAAAAAAAAGAAGACGATGTGCGTTTTTCACCAGAAATGAAGCATGATATTCATGGTGGCCTTGCGATATGATTCTGATTACGAGCAGAGCCATTTTCGAAAGGTCCGGCTCTCTTTAATTTCCTTTTCAATTGAATTCATATCAACTGTGCATTATAAATGTTTTACATTTACTTGTTGTTTCCTTTTCGAAGTTGATTCCGTTGGTTTTTTGTGTGTTGGTGGTGTGTGGGTTCGCTGTTTGCGTTCCCCTGTTTTTCTCTGTTTTTGTTGTTTGGGCTGGGCGTTTTGTTTTTCCGGTTAAGATTTGTTTGAGTTGTAGGTTACTATTATATATATATTTTTTAATATAGGCAAAGAGAAAGAGGTATAGGAAAATGAGAAAAAAAACAGAAAATTACACATACGATGAGCAGGAAGGGCTAAGGGCTATGCTCGCTTGGAGCATGAAATGGTAATATACTCTTATTACATATTTAGTACAATCAGCTGCATATTGGTGAGAAATATACTCTCATTTTTATTTTGTCCATTGCAGAAGAAGAGAGTTTAGATCCATCATCTATAACTCGAGTGGATGTGTGGATTCGGGGACATAAGAATAAAGATGGCAAACATCTCAATGAGGCAACTAGTAGCACATTGGTGAGAAATGATCTTTTTTTTTAGTGCATTTCACAATCACAAGCAAATGGATATTGTCGTTAATGTTTGTGTTTTTTCAGAAAAGTGTTGAAGAGAGGAAATCAAGTGACAGCCAAGACAACCTCATGGAAGATTCACTTGCAAAATTTTTTGGACCAGAACGTCGTGGGCAAGTAAGGGCTCTTGGATTTGGTGTTACACCTTCTCTGGTGAATGTACAAATTCAATCTAGTGGAAGGGTCAAAGAACTTGAAAGTCTTGTACGCACTCAAGGCCAACAAATTGCGGAACTTGCTGAGAAGATTCAAGAGATGAGTGCTTTGTTATTGAAACAATCTGAATCGGTAATTTTTCTCTTATATTTATTCCTATTGAATACACGTAAATACACTGTTTATTGATGTTAGTTGCAATGTCTCCTCTCTCTCAAAAGTCTTATGTTCTCTGTCAAACTACTCTCACTCGGCAGTTTTATCTTGGTATCACAAGGAGATTTAGCTTCAAATCTCCTTTAAATAAATCAACTGTATAATTCAAGGAGATTGAGGTTGAAAATGAGTTTATGTAGTTGGGTCACCTGTGTAATTTTCGTATATATATTTTTTTGTGATTATTGTACAGGGTCAAAAAAATGGTGCAAGCGATGATACAATAAGTTCTCATATTTGTACTTCTCAGGTAAAAGACTTCAGAATAATTTGATCATACTTTATCATGAAATTGCAGTGAATAAGTTAACTAAATGTCAATATTTTTTGGTCATTTATTTTGATAAATTGTAGTCACAACAAGGTAGTAGAACTGCACAAGTCAATGACAAACATGAACATAGTAAATGCCAACTACTACATTGGTATGGAGATAATATTGAAGAGGTGGTTGCTGAAGGGAGTGTGGCCTCGACGGATACCAACACCAAAGTGCATCATGTACCACTTGGGCGAGATTTCTGGAGAGTATGGGTGGATTTGGTGTTTAATTCGGAAGTCATTTTAGTTCGACCAACCGATGAAGCTCGCACACTTGGTGGAGTTGTAGGAAGTACAATTGCATGGCCTAAAAGTTGCATTAGGTTATTGTAGTTAGCATAAGTTTGGATATGATATAAAAACGGATTTGGAATATTAGAATGTACTGTAAAATCGTAAATTCGAAAGTTTGGTTTACTTGTGATTTTATCTTAATTCGAAAATGTTGTATTGCAATTTGGTTGGCTATTTTACAAAATATTGATTTTAGGATTTTTTGTCTTTTGATTATATATAATGAAATATAATGAATTTACGAAGGTTTAATCTTGTGTAACTTTCATTGCAAGTTGTTGTTTATAAACTTTTAACAACAAGCTCTCTTAGTTGTAAAATTTTAAGTTTTTAACAACTTGCACTATAAGTTGTAGAATTTCATGTTTTTAACAACATACACTCTAAGTTGTAGAAGCATATAATATTTTTAACAACTCCTTAATATACAACTTGCACATGTATGTTGTTGAGAGTTTTTACAACATGCAATGAAATTTGTGAAAGAACTTTTTTGTTGTAGTGCCTATTATAATACCCCATAATAGTTTTAGTAGTATGATCGCTTTTCTTAGCTCCAACACTGACTGAGTTGCTAGGATCCATTTCGTGATCAGAACTATCAACCAACAAAATCTATGTAAGGTTTCATCTTTGAAGATACTAAATTACTATTATTATATAATTAATAGTGATTTTGAAATATAAAAATGTTATAATGTACTTCTATAAAATTATGCCACAAAAACCACTGCTCATTTGGTTTAGCTGTGAATTTCGTTCATTCGAAAATGTAGATTGGTAAATTTAAAATAATATTATTTTCAAAGCTAGGTCGGCAAGATATCTATATATATATTCTGCATATATTTCCTAATTCCACAAAATAATAATAATGAGAAAGTATTAAAGTTATTTTCATATTTTCACATTAATTAATTTTTTTCATTTACTATTTTTCACAGTAATTTAATTCTAAACTAATTAAGCAATGTGTGTTTTTTTCTTTTTTATAGAAAAAAAATAAATTATTATGGGTTTAGGATAAATGGAGAAAACTTCAATTATTGGGAATATAATATATATTATTCATATATCGATAAATTTAATTGAGTTAATATATATATATATAATTTTTCTATTATCAGTTCGAACTGACAAAAGATATATCAGTAGTTCCTTTCATGTGGGTCATTGGATTTAAATACTTTGACTTGACTGCATGCACTTGTCAAAGCATCTTTTAAATCCAATGATACACATACAAGGAATTGATAATAGAAAGACTATATATATATATATCTTTTCACTGCTTCGATCTGAAGTGATCCATCAACAATTCAACAAGCAGGCCACCATTTCGCCATCTCTCAACTCATTTCATTTTTACTTCACCTACTCTGCACACACACATACGTTATTTAGAAGAACAAGCATGCTAATTTGGTAATTAGTAAATGACAATCTCATGACTTCAACAAATAGAAAACACATATTTCATTGAATTCAACAAATACAATCTCATGAAATTGCTTCTTTTAAAGGAGAAGAAACAATCATCTTCAAACATGACTAATATACAAAATACAATTGGAAGATAAGGTGAATTCAGCAAACATTAATTATTATTGTGTACTAATGAAATCTAAGGATTTTTGTTGTATGGCTTCGATTGCAACTATGTGCATATATTATTGATATATGATCTTGAATTTTTTATTAGTAATTGATAGAAATATGACTAATTAATATTTTTATTTCATGAAGGGTGTTTGGAAGGACTTGTCAATTCTGGCCAATGCATCAACACCACTTTGTCATCTTTAATATTGTTGGATTGGTCGGTTTTGGGAAATATTATTGTAATGTAATTCAATTGTTAACTACTCAAATTTTTTTTTTTTTAAAGGCAAACTTTATATAAAAAAGGCCTAAGCCAGGCAAAACAAACAAACCACAGCACAAGAGGCACAAGCAAGCAGCCTCAACCACCTGCGACAGAGGCATTAACAATTTAGTCATGACTTTTTTTTTTATATATATATATATATATAATGTTGACGGTGAAATTTGGATTGCCACACACTTAACAGTTATATTAATTCAGTTTAAAACGAGAAAATCAAGAATGCATGCAAGAGACAGTTTTTATGTGAAAAACCCTTGAATGGGAAAAAACGACGGCGCCCTAGAGGGCAGAAAGATAATACTCGATTCTATTGCTTTGTTACACACTCAAATCTCTCATACAATTGCTCTTTTCTCTCTAGGTTTTCGAACCCCTTTCTCATGGGATAGATGGTTATATTTATATACGTTAATTAGGGTTTCCCCTTGTTTTTAGCCGTGTTGGTGGTAGGATTCCCCCTTTGATTCGTACTAGGATTCTCATGTTGTCACGGATCCGGATATGCTCTATCTTCTTTCCTTTTTACGATCCCTTGTTGCCATGGGTCTTCTAGAGGTTAGGGTTTTATTTCTGTGTTTCTGCCGAGTCGCTTTGGGCCTAGTATGCTGATGCAGCGAGCACCTTCACTTCTGGGTATTATCCTTCGGCGACCACGTTTCTACCTTTGGTGAGTATATATCCAGCTCTGGCGACCACATCTTTGACTATTGATTTAGGACGTTGATATTCTGACTGGCCACATTTTCTCCCTTGACCCGGTCAACGAGTGACGTGGCAACATTTTCTTCATCATTTATTGACTTCTTTGGTGACGTGTCTGCTTGGCGAATTTATACATACAACAATACCCCCATAAATACTTCGAGCTGGGCGAATGACTTGCTTTTTTTACTTCGTTTGCCTCTGCGAGCAGTATTTATATCTATGCCTTTAAGATTTCGGCGCCTTTTGTAATTAACTCCCTCTTTCTTCTTTTCATCACGCGTTGCATCGATTGGTTGATTCTTCCGGTGTAAGCTTTTAATTTTAACCACACAACTTTCAGCGCTTCCACTTACTTGACAGGTGAAGGGACATTCTGACTGCTTGGTGATCCCCGAGACGCCACCTGTCCAATATTTGGTGGTGACTGTTGTGGCTGGTTACTGTGGCCGTCACTCACATTAATTGCATATCTTTTATTTGATTTTCTCTCCTCTTTTTTTTTATTCTCCTTCTCTCAAAACAGAGTTCCTTCATCTCCCTCAGAAATCTCTGTCACGAATTTCTTCCATTTCGTTTCCCTGTCAGACGGCTTGCCTCGAAATCGATCGTGCTTACAACTTCGACGTTCTCAATCTTCTTGCTCATCCTTCGAACCTAGGGTTTTTCTGGTGAGTTTTCATGGATCCCTCCTTGCGTTCTGCTCTTTTTAATCAGATGATGCAAGCTATAGAGCTTGGTGATAAATGTACTGCGGACAAAATCGAATATTTGATTCGTAATTTTCGTCCGGATTCTCCGGTTCCACTTTCTATTTTCGTTCCATCTTCTGAAAATAATTTTATCCCTAATATTTCTCCTTCGTCCTCCATTAGTGATTATCCAGCGATGCCGAAGTCTTCTAAATCAAGTGGCAGCAAACGACGTGCCTCTAGGGCTCCTCGTGAGTCCCTACTGGATGCACAGACGACTATTGATTCTGACGTTGAAGCTCATCAACGAGATAGGCTGTATTTTTCGTTAGATCGTCCGTGCTCTTTCGATACGGAAGTTAATGTGGTTGGCGAAGGTGAGCTCCTCAAGTACAAGAGTCGCTTCGATATTCCAGACTCGGTGACCTTGATGCTACCTGGTGATCGAGCCATCTGGAATTCCCCCGAGAATGCAGTCGCTATTTATGGCGCCATGCTCAGCTGTGGGGTAACCCTTCCCTTTCAGCCTTTCATCGCCAGGTTCCTCGCGGAGGCCCAAATTACGCAGGCACAACTCGCCCCAAACAGTTATAGGATACTGATGTGCCTGTGCCTGTGCCTAATGTGGAAGTTGAAAGGTTATGGGCCCCCTACACCTCGCGAGATCCGTCATTTTTACACGTTAAGACAGGCGGGCAATGGTGGCACGTATTTCCTTCTCTCTTCACCTGTAGAGAACTGGATCCCTGAGGGTGCGGCGAACCCTGGTCAGGTGGAGATTTCAGGTGACGATAAGAAGAAAGGTTTTATATAGGGTTTTCCCACTTCAAACAAGAGGTGGAAAAACAGTTGGTTTTTTGCTGGTGGCGAGTGGGGCCGAGATGTGCCAGCCAGCAGTCGCCGTAACCTTTCGGTGAAGAAAGTTCCCAGGCACTTCACATCTCCTGAAGCCTGGTCGAAGGCAGTCCCCGTTTTGCTGGATGGGGAGATCTCTCACCTTGCCGCGGCGGCCGTCCTTCCGTTAAACTTGAGGGATAGGTCCTTCCTCTTGGATGAGGAAAAAATGATCAAAGAACGGATTTTCCCACGCCTACCTGCTAGGCTACCTCCTCGTAAGTTTATTTGTTCTTTTTTCCTTTCGTATTACCGTTTCTTTTTATTCTGTTAGTGATACTTGGTTTATTTTTCTTGCAGTGAGTGATTTTGACACCGTTTGTGACTTACAAGCCCGGGCAGTAAAGAATTCCGAGGCTGCCAGTAAAAGACATGCTGCTGGTTTGGCCAAGGAGGGAATTGCTAGCCCGGATGGCAAAGATCCCTCGGATGGCGAGGAGGCTGGTGATGTTACTGGGGGAGGTGTTGAATCGGGGGAGCCCCCTATTCATGCAGAGGTTCCTGCGAATGCTCATGTTGCGGCTACCCCTCCTGTGAATACTCCTCCTGCGACTACCCCCAGTCGTAAAGGTAAAGAGAAAGTGGGTGCTTCAGGAGGGGTCAGTGACATCCCTACTTTTGACACGGATGTCCTTGAGACTCCTCTTGATCCTGCAAGTGATTTAATTCCCAGAGCTGGTAGAGGTAAACGCCCAGCTGAGGGTACTCCTGATCATGCTGCTCGACCCCCTAAACGGGCATCTAGGGTAGTGCAGTATGTCGTTTCTTCGGACGAGGAGGGAGCTGACGAGCCAACTATTAGAGAGACTCCTCCTACTCAAACGGCTGCTCGCGAGGGGCCTGTTGAGGGGATTGATGCAGCGGTGCCTCCCCCTGAGGAGGTTAACGAATTACATATCCGTGCTTCTACTCCACCTCGAACAGCCTCTCCTCCGGTGGCCATGGGTGAGTCAAGTGCTTTTTCAGATCAGCCTAGGCCGTCTAGCCAGCCAGAGTCGGTTGATCGGCCAAGACCCTCGAAGCAACCTGGGACCTCTGCTTCTGGTTCAAGTTTTGCCCATAAAGCCCCTCCCGTAGGGCCTACAGAAGCCGATGAAGGGACCGTGTCTCTATCTGATTTTTCGGCTACCTAAATTTGTGTGCACCTGATTAATAATGATGTGTACATAGGTGAGGGCTGGGAGCATGTCAAAGGCAAATCCTGCAACAAGAAGATGGAATTTTTCTTCAACTACCACTCTTTGGTAAGCCTCTCTCCATAAATCTGTCTCTCCTTCATATATTCTTCCTTATTTGGCTATTTTTTCTTTTTCAGATGATGTCTGAGTTGGCTGATACCTACAAGTATGGGAACAAAGCTTCCTGGGAGATTAAACGTTTGCGCGAGCAGGCTTTAACTTTGGCTGCTGAGAAGCTTACTGCTGAAGAATCCTACGCTCAACAGCTAGCTCAGCTACAAGAATCTTCCGATGGCCATCTGTCTGCTCAACTGGCTGCCGAGGAAAAACTATCTGCTGCTGAGGAGGAGATTCGCTCACTGAAGGAGCTTTTGTCTGCAAGTCAAGAATCCTTTGCAGCACGTTTGGAGGCTGAGCGGGTGGCTGAAGAGGCTAAGGAAAAAGCTGAGCATGAGGCGCTGGACTTACGCAATCAGTTGTCTTCGCGTGAACTCATATTCGATAATCTCAAAGCTGTGCTGGAGGTTGAAGCAGTTGATCGTTTCAAGAGATCCCCTGCCTATGATGCGCTTTTGCTGCTTGAATTTGAACGGGGCATGAGGCAGTCGAAGAAGTTCTTCGCCATGAAGGACCATTCGAATGAAAAGGCTTTAAATCGCTTGGACAGGTCTCTTAAACAGCACATGGCCAGCGGAGTGGGTTCAATTAAAGATCAGATAAAACGATGGAAAGCCCACTGCCGTTATAACAGGACTGAGCCTCATCCTATGCATTTAGAAATTCCTAGTATGCGTGTTTTCAACACTTACTACTCCGGCCAGAAGGGCAGCTTTTCTGGTTCTGGTGCTGAACCGGATTTGGGTCCTGTTGCCGGTAGGGATTATGGACCTTTTATATCGGATGGGGACGAAGAGATTACCTGGCCTTTTGAAGAGGAGATCGAAGATGAGGAAGATAGCGAGGGACCTCCTGCAGCTAGTTGAGATTAGGTCTTCAATTGTAAATATTTATATCTTTCTTGAACCTTTGAGTGTAAATGACTTTTTGATTCTATAAATTATTTTACAACTCCTCTAGCTCTATATTTGTTCAGCTGTCTTTGCTGAGTTTTCGGCTTACTTAGTTTTTCACCAAGTTTTTCACCAAGTTTTTAGCATATTTTACAGCTTTATTCAACTGCCATTGCTGAGTTTCGGCGTACTCAGTGTTTGTCAGGACGTATCCGACCATACACTAAGTTTTTAACATTTTATTTAGTCAGCTGCCATTGCTGAGTTTTAGCATATTATTGGGACGTCTCCCTCATGCTTTTTGCTTGTCTTTTTAGGGATTTTACTTTTCCCGTAATGGCGATTGCCAATTTCTATGGCTTGGGATTTTATTTTTCTCGCCAGTTTGCTACGAGTACTAGATCATCTGTACGCGATGGTAGTGATGCATGACGGCGAATGCCCTTTGTGACTGGCGAGTCAAATCATGAATCTTCAGTAATAAATTACTCTTTATTGAATACTTCCTGCAACTTGTTAACATAGTCACAGATAAAACTGCTAAAAATGAAAATTGTCTAAGAATAAAAAGGTTGAAATAAATCCTAAAAGTTATGAAAAATCAAGGGTAATATATCTTCAAGTACTGCGCATTGCATGGACGAGGTAGTTCGCTTAAACCCTCTCGAGTAATGCGATATGCCCCATGGCCAGCTATGCCTGTAATTTGATAAGGCCCTTCCCATTTGTCTGCGAGTGACCCTGCAGCTTTGTCTCTTGTTCCTGGGTTTACCCTTTTTAGCATTAAGTCACCAAGCGAGAACCTTCTTTCACGCACATGTGAGTTGTAGTATCTGGCTACCCTCTGTTGGTATGCAGTATTCCTTATTTGTGCGCGCTCTCTTCTTTCTTCTAACTCATCCAGACCGCATTTTAGCATATCAATGTTGAGTTATGGTTGAAAGAGCTGTACCCTTGGTGAAGAGAATGCTGTTTCCACGGGAATGACAGCTTCAGCCCCATATGCCATGGAATATGGGGTCTCACCTGTTGAACCCCTTTCTGTGGTTCGATATGCCCAGAGTACCTGTGGTAATTTATCTGCCCAGCTCCCATTTTTTGCTACCAACTTAGCTTTCAAGTTGTGTTTTATGATTTTGTTCACTGCTTCAGTCTGGCCATTCGTTTGTGGATGTGCTGGGGAGGCGTAGTAGTTGTTAATGCCGTACTTGTCGCCTAGCTCCCTGAATTTCTTACCGTCGAATTGGGTCCCATTGTCCATGATGATGGTGTTTGGTATCCCGAATCTGTACAGGATATTTTTCTTCACAAAGCTTATAGTGTTTGCTTATGTTATATGTACCAATGGTTCGGCTTCTACCCACTTCGTAAAATAATCCACAGCTACTATAGCGTGCTTTGCTCCTCCAGTTGCTGTTGGCATTGGGCCGATCAAGTCAATTCCCCACATGGCGAATGGCCAAGGCGAGGTAATACTCTTCAAGAGTTCAGGTGGTTGGCGGATGTTATTGCCAATCTTTTGACACGCCTCACAACTCGCTGCCACTCTTTTGGCTTCGGCGAATAGTGTTGGCCAATAAAAACCCTGTCTTAATGTTTTGTGGGCTAAACTGACACCCCCAGCATGGTTCCCACAGTTTCCACTATGTATGCTTCTCAGGATACCTTCTGCTTCTTCAGGCCCGACACATCTCTACAGTGCCCTACAGTACCCTCTTTTGTACAGTTCTCCATTGAGCACTGAATACCTTGTAGCTCTGTACTTCAACCGTTTTGCTTCCAATGGGTCACTTGGGAGTACATTATTGACGAGATATTCTTGGATTGGTGTGACCCAGCTGTTCCTCTCACCAAAGACTGCCCTCACTTCCTTTGATCTGACTATACTCGGCTGTAATAGACGGATCATAGAGATAGTTTTGGGCCAGATGTTGATTGTGGGGATGCTAACTTAGCCAATGCGTCAGCCTGCTCGTTTTCTTCTCTGGGGACATGAATAATTTTATATTCTTTAAATCTTTCCAGTAGCTCCCTTGCTAGCTCTAGGTAGGTGATCATGCTTTCATCTCTCGCCTGGTATTCATCTAGCACCTGATTAACAACAACTTGAGAGTCGCCGAAGATTTCTACCTCATCTGCTCCTAGGATAGTGCAAACCTTTAAGCCTGCTATGAGTGCCTCGTATTCAGCTTGATTATTAGTTGCTTTGAAGTCAAAACGCAAGGCACATTCGACTGAATCTCCTTCCGGAGTTGACACTACTACCCCTGCCCCTCTGCCGTGCGTGTTTGACGAGCCATCAACGCGGAGTTGCCATTTGAATACTTTCTTATTTTGCTCCACCATCATTCTCGCCACCTCTATACTTGGCTCGGTGAACTCTGCTACAAAGTCTACCACTGCTTGAGCTTTAATTGCCGTCCTTGGGAGATACTCTACATCGAATTCACTTAACTCGATCGCCCACTTCGTTAATCGATCGGATACTTCTGATTTCTGCAGGATTAGTTTCAGTGGGCAATTGGTGTATATTTCGATTTTATGAGCTTGGAAATATGGCCTTAACTTCCTTGCCGCTGTTATTAGAGCGAGTGCCATTTTTTCGGCCGGCGAGTACCTTGTTTCGGCTGGTAACAGTGCTTTGCTGGTGTAGTATATCGGTTTCTGGATCCCCTCTTCCTGCCTTACTAGTACGGAGCTTGTGGCTGCCTCAGAAACGGACAAGTACATATACAGTGTTTCTCCTGTTTCTGGCTTTGATAACAGCGGTGCCCGCCCAAGGTAATCTTTCAAGGCCTATGAGGGTCTGTGGATGATGGAGTTTCAGATATAGATGTTTGGTTTATGGGTTTAATTTTGTTGAATGAGTGAGAGAGATGAGAGATCGATGGTGAGGAGCCCTCTCAATTGGAATTGGTTTATGGATACAATTGGAATTATTAGTTTGTTATTTATACCAATAAGGGTAAAATTGACAATATAAAAGTTTCATTTAGCTGTTCATTTGGCTTCTTAGAAGCCCTTCTAAGAGAAGCACATATACTGATGCTTCTTGTAAAAGAGCTTCCAAGGTCAAGAAGCTCTTCTCCTATTTTACCCAAACAGCCCCAAAAGTGGCATTTGGGTCTCAAAAGAGCTTCTAAACCTCTGAAAAGCTATCCCAAACAGCCCATATTGTATTCATCAAAGTGCTTTTAATTTTTGAAAGGTCTCCTAGGAGACGCTAAAATAGAGCTTCTAATGAAAATCATGGTTCTTTAATAAAACTTTCTTATCCACAATTTTATCCTACCATCAATAATATATATATATATATATAATCCATCTATATCCCCTCTTTCTCCCATTTTCAGCGACACGTTATAGCCACCATCTCCATCGAATGTTTTTTACAAGGACATCCAAACAGCAAAAAATAAATCAATCATTCATAACCATGAGTATATTTAACATTATTGCATGATGAAACAAGAAATTGATGATATAAAGAAGTAGAGAAAGGATTCAACGGTAGCTCATAGAGAGAGAGAGAGAGGCCTGGGAATTAGATATGAGGGTGTGTTTTGTATTATTATTTTTTTGGAAACTAATTTTAAAAATTAAAATCATGTTTAAAAAAGTTAAAGTGTGTAGTAGCATTTGTTAAAAATAGTTTTCAAAAACAGAAAATGATGAAAAAAGTTTGGTATTGTTTTTTTTAAATTAGGCTCCGTTTGGAAGTGTTTCTTCAAATAAATCTTTTGGGAGTAGATCTTTTAAAGTACATTTTAGAAGTAGAGCTTTTAATGGGAAGTTGTTGGTCGTTTGATTGTCAATCAGAAAAAACTTTTTTAAATGGTAGGATTACCAAAATATTCAAAAACTATTTTAAATGACAGGGTTATATTAGACATTTTAGTGTTATTAAAAAAACTCAAAAAGATCTACATGGAAAAACCTAAAATTTGAACTTCTCAAAGTAGACGTAAAACAACTTTTTTTATCATTCAAAAGCCCTACTGAGTGACAATTAAAAGACACAAATTTTTTTGAAAAGAGTTTTTAATTAAAAAAAAAAAACTCTTTTAGCTAGTAGAGAAACTTTTCCAAACGGACACTTAGTAAAATAGTAGTTTAAAATGAAACATTGTGGTTTGTTTTGAAAACGATGAAAAATAGTAAATTATTGTTTTCAACTTTTTAGTTATAATAAATTTAAAAACATTGTTTATCATTTTTGAAAACAAGTAAACAAACAATTTTGCATCTGTTGTTCGTTTTGAAAATAAAAAATTGTCTCTTAAAACATATCCAAACGACACCTAAGGTTTAGCATTTTCTTGTTTATTAATTCTAATGTTCTATGTTGAACAACTCTCGAGATGTTTGATCCTATGAGTTTTTCATTTTTCTCGATGAAGGTTGTATCATCGTTTCAACCTCCTATATCGTAACAATCAACTATTATATACGCACAAAAATGGAAAATTTAAGGCAATGGAGATAGAAAAATGTGTTGCATACTTACATTGAACATTAGCAAAACTTGTTGCATTTCAAGGGCAGGACCAGACATGATGGAGGTGGATTCCGATACTTTGCAGCTAGATGCAACATGGTATTCTTTTCATTATCTTCATAGGTAGCTAACAACTCCTTATTGACTCCTATCTCATATATCATATCAGATTAAATATGTTAGTATGACGGTGCAAAATTGCAATATTAAATATGATTTGCTCTTGTTCATCTAACAAGTGAACTAAATCAGGATAAGAACGAATGAGCATAGCCAAAACTCGAAGTTCCCCGATTTAGCTACATCGAACAATAAATTTGAAGGTTTTCCGATTAGCTCTCTGATATCCATCTTTTTTGTGCTTCAATTTCTCTTTCTAGACATTTTTTAACAAGCTCAAGAGCTTGATTTGACATCATCAGCTCTGGTAATTGTAAGTGGACTACATATCTGGAACCGAGAATAAAAGGAATTCAAAGTTATAATATTATAATATAAGAAGCGAACATATAATTAAGAAAAAGAATGAGATCGAAACTCTATATAACTAAGAGCATGTGAATGTTAAATGAAGACCAATATATAAAAAAAAGAGTCATGACTAAATTGAGTAGTTAACAATTGAATTACCTTAAAATAATATTTCCCAAAACCGACCAATCCAAAAATATAAAAGATGACAAAGTGGTGTGTTGAATGTTGATGCATTGACCAGAATTGACAAGTCCTTCCAAACACCCTTCATCAAATAAAAATAATAATTAGTCATATTTCTATAGCTGAGCGTCTGTTGTGTTTCTGCTGTGTTTTTGTTTTTGCCTCGCTTCTTTTGTTTGTGGTTTGTTTTGCTTTGTTGCTTGGCTTGTCTGGCTTTGTGCTTTTTTGGTTGTGGTTGGCGTTGTTGTTGTGTTTGTTTTTGGGCTGCTTTCTTGTTCCTTTTTCCTGCTGGTTTTAATAAAATCTGCCGTTTCAAAAAAAAAAAAATGAAGTCATATTTCTATCAATTACTAATATAAAATGCAAGATCATATATCAATAATGCGCATATATAGTTTGGGCGGTCTATGGTTTGGGTCTGTTTCTGTGGTGTTATCTCTTGGGCGTTTCTTCTCTTTGGTTTGTTGTTTGGGTGGTGTTGTTGTCTTTGCTCGTTGTAGCCGTTGGTTTTCGCTTTGCTTATTAATATATGATGCCGTTCAAAAAAAAATAAAAATAATGCACATATATAGTTGCAACTTGCAATCGAAGCAATACAAAAAAATCTTTAGATTTCACTAGTACAAAATAATAATGAGTGGCGATATTTACACCCCTCAAAAACTGTATGTACACCCCAATTTAGTATATTTTTGAAAATCTAATATTATCCTTGAGTAAAATTACTTAAAGGACTTAATAGTTTATAAGTACACACCAATAATTATTAATTAGTTTTATATCAATCCTTTGTTAAAAAAGAAAAAGGAAGTTTCCTATTAATTGATTAATATGATAATAAAAACCTTTCTATTTTATCAAACCCTAACTTCTATTTTAAATACTAATATCAATTTCTTTTATGGAATACAAATTGATTGAGTTGACAAACAATTTACTGTTATAATTGAGTGAAACAAAAATCAATACCAACAATAAACTTTCTTATGAACAATTGTTTAAAAAAAAAAAAAAAAAAAACCTTTCTTAGAAATAAAAGAATTGAGATACACTGTTGTAATGTTGTGTGCTAAAAGCCTCTTTTTACATAAAGAATTAAAAAAAAAAAAAAGTTTTAATGCAATGAAAATAATTTTTTTTCATACAATTTTTTAGTGACATCAAATGTTTTTGCAGGAGAAATTATTTTTTTGAATAAAAAGATATAAAATAATAAAATTTTAAATAAATCTAATTAGATAACAAAATAGTGGGGCGTGCTAACAGAAATATAATACAATAAAATTTAAAAAAAATGGTATTTTTGGTATTAAGTGAGGTTTATTTACGAACCAAAGATTTTTAAAATATTTTAGGAGTGTTCTTACGAAAGGGGTGTATATACAGTTTTTGAGGGGTGCCAATATCGTTACTCAATAATAATTAATGTTTGTTCATGAATTCACCTCATCTTTCAATTGGGGGTGGGCGTTTTCGGGTTGGGTTGAAAATTTTTTAACCCAATCCAACCCAACCCAATATTTGTCGAGTTGGATTTGGTTGGATTGATCGCGTTGGGCTTTTTAAACCCAATAAAAAAAATATATTTGAATTCAAATTTTATTATATAAAAATTCAAATTTAAAATAATTTTTCAAATATCATATCATATTTTTAGATTTCTTAAAAGCATCAAAATCAAATCAGAACATATAATATAAATTGTTTAAATATCTGTTTCATAATTATAAAATAAAAATATAACAATTTATCCAACTTGGAAAGTCTCCATCTGAGTCTCCCATCCATTTTACAATTATAATCACTTCGTCAAATATCTCGTGGTTGGATAATCTATTATTTATTTTAACCAACATAATAGTTTGAGTTTATATACAATTATTAGACTTTTTTCTACCAAATTCTTAATCAAATCCTAAGAGTATCTCCAATGGTAATGTGGCTTGCATTTGAAATAATGATGATATGTTAACATTGTCAAGTCAATTGCTTCATATGTGGCATGTAACTAAACTTGATAGACATCAAAATAAAAAAGTGGTCTCCAATGCTTCACTTGTAACATGTATATTTTTAATGACGTGTCAATTTATTATTGGTCTTCTTAAATATACTTTAGAATTGTTGAACAAAATAAGATAAAAGACAAGAGTGATTGCTGACTGGGCCAACAAGACGGTCGTCCAACAGACCGTCTGAAATCAGAGAGTCATGTTGACAGCCTCTAAAAAAAAAGTTGCCACCTCATCTTGAAGTTGTACTTGAGATGTTGCATTGGAGATGGATTTTTTAACAAAATGGATGTCCATCCTACGTGGCAACTAATTTTTTCACAACCCACATTAGCATTGGAGATGCTCTAAGAAAGGAAAAGGTATTTATATCTATATCTATATCTATATAATATAGTAAAATGGAACCCAAAGGTGACACGTGTCATCGTGTGAGAGATTTGAAATTAAATTCTATATATTCATTTCTATATTTGCTCTTCATTTCTTTTAATAATAATGATAATAATAATTATTATTATTATTATTAAATAGGTACAATAATAATACAATGAATCTAAGCTTTAACCATTCTTTTCCTATTATTATTTTTTGAACGAATTCCCTATTATTATTATTATGGAACTTTAACCATTAATCTATATAATACATGATAAATCTATATCTATCTATATAATATAGAAAAGTTAACCCTTACAGCGCCACGTGTCGTCGAGAGGGAGCTTCAATATTAAATTATATATCTACATTTAATTCAAATATCTATATCTATATAATATAGTAAAATGGAACCTCACCTTGACACGTGTCGTCATGTGGAGGCTTTTGTATTTAATTTTTATTGATTAGTAGGTGTGAAATAGAAGGAGATTTATTATTGTTATTTGAGTCTATTTATTATTGTCATTTGCATCGGTTTTTGAATGTTTTAGCTACCTTAAGTCAGTTTTTGAATTTTTTTTAGCCGCTCAATTATTGCATTAATTTACATAGTTATTATTTGAGTCAGTTTAGGAAATTTTTAACTATCCAATTCCATGACTCTCTATTTTCACGGTTATTATGGCTAAATACTAATAAGAAATATTGTTTCAAATTTTTAGCTGTCCAATTATTACAATAATTTACTTTGAGTCGGTTTTAGTTGACTCTCTATTTTCATATTTAAAGGGAATCAATTGTTGTTAATTCCTATTTCCACCAAAACTCTTCATTTTTCCCTGTTTTTTAAAGTTATAAATTCCACTAATAAATATAATATAGTAAAATGGAACCTCACCTTGACACGTGTCGTCATGTGGAGGCTTTCGTATTTAATTTTTATTGATTAGTAGGTGTGAAATAGGAGGAGATTTATTATTATTATTATGACATTTAATTTTTATTGATTAGTAGGTGTGAAATAGGAGGAGATTTATTATTGTTATTTGAGTCTATTTATTATTGTCATTTGCATCGGTTTTTGAATGTTTTAGCTACCTTAAGTCAGTTTTCGAATTTTTTTTAGCTGCTCAATTATTGCATTAATTTACATAGTTATTATTTGAGTCAGTTTAGGAAATTTTTAACTATCCAATTCCATGACTCTCTATTTTCACGGTTATTATGGCTAAATACTAATAAGAAATATTGTTTCAAATTTTTAGCTGTCCAATTATTACAATAATTTACTTGATTGTTGTTCTTGTTCCAAATTTGTTTATCCATTTTGCTAACTTTCTTATATTTCTTATGTATCTATATGCAGGTAAAGATTGTCAGATGTTGAAATTCAATCAGATCATCTTCTCATTTTTTTTTCTTTGTACTTTGAAGAAATCTGTATTTTTGAATTATACCTTACAATGTACAACTTCTTGTTGATGTAATGGATTATTTGAAATATTTATTGTATATATTACCTTTTTTTAGATATGAAGTCCTTCCTGATTGAGAACATGTAGAGAACTTGTATTCAACTCAATCCATTGCACTCTACAAAATAATAATTATAATAATAATAATTAAAAGAAAAAGAATTAAATAATTATTAATTAAAGAAAATTAATATTAATAAATTTTACATTTAGTTACTCTTTTACTGTGTTGCTAAATGTATAATGATAATGTCACTAAAGATTATATATATATATATATAAATGTTGATAATAAAATTAGAAATATTTATTAAATAATTTTACTTTGCGTGACGTATTTCAAGTATCACTAAAAGTGTTGCTTTGGTAACAAATTAAATTCTTTTGACATTTATAGCGACACTATATTTCTGTAACAAAAAGTAGTTTTTGGAGACAAAGACCACAAAGTGTCACCTATACTAATCTGCGACATGGTTAAGACGACGAAGTGGCGACACTTGCTTTTATGTCGTTAAATTCCTTTAACGACATAGAGTTAAGATTTGGTGACATCTCAATGACATTGCAAAAGATGAAACAAATGACTCAACCATTTCACCCGTGATTTTTATCTCCAGGCTTGTTCTTCTTTCCTAATACCTCCCCATATTTCCGACAGTAAAGAGAGCCTCTTCATCCGATAGTTCTCATTCCAACCTACCTGCGTGGCCTCCTTGTCTAGATAGTCCAGCTGTTGCTCTGCCTTGCTAACAAGTTCCGCTTTAGGTTTATTGTTGCCCAACCACCTTTTCTTCCTCCTTTTCGAACCTCTAATTTTAGCCACAAGAATCGCCCCCTTAGAACCACCCCCACGGCCCCACCCGATTCCTTACACCCTTCCAAAGCTTCTTTCATCATACAAATATCTTCCAACAATACATTAACAAATCGAAAAGGACGTGGCCCCCAATCCTCCTTCTTTTGATCACCCAAAATGATAGGGTTATGGTCAGACATGCTTCTAGGCAATCCCCATTGTTTCAAGTTCGGATAACGTAGTAACAAGCTTGGAGAAATAAGGAAATGATCAATTCTTGACCAAGCCGCATTCTCCCTTGAATTAGTCCAGGTGTAGGACAACCCATGTAACGGTAAATCAACCACCATAGTCTTTTTTTGAAACGGCAATATATTCAACCACCATAGTCTTGGATAGGAACTCATTGAAACTTCTCATCGCCCCCATATTGAAACTGGTTCCGATCCTTTCCGAAGCATCAAGAACAACGTTGAAATCACCCCCTACCACCCACAGAATCGAAAAAGAATTCATTGAATTTGCCAATTCATTCCATAAATTTTTTCTCTCCGATTCCACACAAGTCGCATACACATTACAGAACCCCACAACCTGTTTCAATTCTACCAGCTCCCCAATTAGAAGAATACACCTATGATTAGATACGCAAGACGTAACCACAAACTGGTCTTCGTTCCAAAGAGAAAGTAAACCTCCGGACAATCCTACTGCATCCACACCAATCCCTCTTGTGAGAGAAGAACCACCAATAGCCCTAATAATCCTACTATCAAAACTCTTTAATTTAGTTTCATGTAAGAAAAAAATAGTAGGTTTGTAGTTAACCAAACCTCTCACCACCCTCTTCTTCTCAACCCTACCAAGACCTCTAACATTCCAGGACATAATAAACATTGGAAAACTACAACAAACCACACGAAGACTTTCAGTCGTCCAACGCCTTGAACCTTTTAACCTTTTCCATCTCCCTTCTCCTCAGTTCATCCCTTACCTTATCCTCATTATCACCAAAGTCAAATCCAAGAGCTTTACCGGTTTCAATCACCCTAGAGATTTCATCTTCCAAATTACACAAAACTACATTACCCTCTACATCTACTGCTGCTGTCCCCGTCTCTATTCTCGGTGAGCACACATTGGAAATCACCTCATTAACCTGTTGAGCCATTGTATCACCTAAAGGAATCTGATTTATATGTTTTGGCAATACCTCTTCCTCCATCGGTGCATCCTCTGCTGGTCGATCTGCATCCCTCGGTTCTGCTATCCTCATAGCACTTACTATAGATTCATGTTCATTAGAATTCTCCGTCTCTAAAACCTGTATCTCCCTTCTACTATGTGGTACTACCTTTTTACCAATCAAATAATGTTGATTATCTGTTTTCTTATAAACCAGACTAGATCTCAACAATCCCCTCTTCATCATAAGTTGGACTCTTACTGCTTCCTTCCCCTGTACTCTAGCTTTTAGGCCCACTTTTTTACCCATTCTCTTGGGTTTTTGAAAGAGTAGCGATATTTACACCCCTAAAAAACTGTATGTGCACCCCTATTTGTATTTACACCCCACTAAATTTTTTCAAATAATATAATTTGTAAACACACCCCATATATTTCCAATTATGCCCTTTCTTTTAATTTCTATCGAAAAACATGATAAATTAATCACTTCTAATATAATTTTAAAAATTTTATATATATATATATATAATGGAAGAACACAGCTTTGCAGATTCATGATGTATTGTTTGAAATGTTAATTTTACTGGTTGGCTTTATAAGCTCACAAATGATGATGTATCTGTTTACAATTTTGTTGAATGGAGTTCTTCCTTTTAAAAAAACTAAAAAATTATGTATACCGAATAGAAGAAGCTGCAGCCTACAACCTCAATTTTTTTTTTCTTTCTTTTATCTGCGTTTGGGATCATGGAATGGATTTAGATGGAAGAAGCTACGACCTCCATTTTCTTCTTTTTTTTCTCTAACTTTTTCATTTTAGTATAGTTTTTTTTTTTTAATCAAATCAGGTTTCTCTATCATTGAGTTAAATAATCACTGTCATTTTTCTTTTTTTAATTAATTATAATATTTGATAAAATATTCAAAATATTAAATATTATGTTAATATAATACAAGATATAATTATATTAATCATTTTAAATAAGGGTAATATTGAAATTTTAAAAATATACCAATTTGGGGTGTACATACAGTTTTAGAGGGGTGTCAATATCGTCACTCTTTTTGAAAAGGCACCTACCCATTACTTAAGTCAATATGGAACCCAGATTCCTTGGGCTCGGAAAATGAAACCAGGGTCATATTTGGTGAACCCAGCCCATGTTCTTTGCCCATAATCGAAAAATCCAAAGAGATTGGTTCCACTCCACTATCCGCTGACAGAGGCTCAATAAATGCATTTTTTTAACTGAACATTCTCCTTTAAGCTTTATAGAGTTAATAAAAGGTCCCCTATCAAACTCAGAAGAAGACGAACTGAACTGTGCATTGAAAACCCCCACCTCTTTTATTTTTTCCAGGACAATGGTAGACATCCAACCATTTTTGTCCAACCTTTTGTCCAACCCCTAATGTGTCAGTTGGTGAGTGGATATATGGATAAATCATTATTAATGTGCATCCACTCACTAACTGACACATCAGGGGTTGGATAAAAATGTTGGACAAAAAGGTTGGATATATAACATTATCCTTTTTTCCAACAGCAACTTCTGCTTTGAATTAGAGCAAAAATCAACAATACTCTTCCCGTCTTCCGATAAGGACTAGGGTATTAAGCCAACACCCATTTACCTTTATTAAGATTAGTACAACTTTTCACCTACCATAATGATTGTTGTACGCTTCTAACCAACCCTGCCTCTCCACCTAGATTCCTATTGCTGGGACCAAAAATTCTGATCTGGCTCTTTTTTTTTTCTTCACCATTTTCCTGCTCTTTTTTTTTTTTGCTGGGAAAAACGGCTGGCCAATCCCAATCTCCCATCCCCTCGAATTCCCCACGTCAAGGCCCAAGAATCCATCGATCCACTTTTGATCCACAGGACTGTTGTCCTCCTCCACCATCAACCGGACCAGCCCTTTCCCACTAGTAACATTGATAAACTTTGGACAGGACCTCCCAAATTTTATGAGCACTAACACCCTTCCAATGAGTAATCTTCTTTTGAATAAAGTATCATCGTCAATTAGTAATGGCTCACCCACCTCCCTACCAACCTGGAAGAAGAACTCTAAGTTCCAGTGACATAGAGGAACACCCATGAAGTTGATCCATGCTATTCTAGATTTTGCCACACCAGAATAAGACCATTTTCCCATAGAAAAAAAGCTGTCATCCCAAAGGGTATTATTCGAGACAAAATCTCCAGTCTTGTTCGGTTTCAAATCTCCATAATATAATTTTATTCCAATATACGATGCTTTGAATCTAATTCCCCTATGCTCCAGCCTATGAATAATTCTGGAAACTTTATCGAACCTCTTAAGCACCCCTACTGCGCATTTCAACAGCCACGATTCCTCGTCCTCCACTCCATCCCAGCAGACCTCCTTAGCCTCCTTTTCATCCAACCCCCCCTCCTTTCCACCCTTGGACAGCACCTCCGCAAAGGTCCTTGGCCTTCCCAAATCGGCCTTCACCACACCAGACCCACTACCCGGAATGTCACCTGTGTACCCCACCGAATTAGTGCCCAAAACAGATTCCCCATTACTTCCTGATACCTCAACCTTTTTCCCTGCTTCCTGCCTCACGCCCCTCCTTCTTTTATTCCAGCCAAAGATAGGCGCCTTAGCTACAATCTGCCACCCATAAACATGCATCCCATTTGTCAGCCTAATCACCTTCTCTGCCTCTTCCCTTGTAGTGAAACGGATAAAAGCATAATTGCTCTTCCTCAATCTCTGACCAGAAGACATAAAAACATCCCTCACTCTCCCAAATGGTTTAAAAATGTCCCAAAGACACCTTTGATCCACTGTAGGGAGCAAGTTATCCACGAAAACTGAAAAAATATCATCCCTAAAATCTCTGTTCGGCCCTATGGCCTGAGTTTTGGACTCTCTCACTCTAGCTTTCTCTCTCATCTCTATTGTTTTCTTGTTTTGTTATACAAATGATTTTTGAGTTTGCTATTGTAAAAAGCAAATTTGGTTGAGGATAATATTTGTTTTAATATATTCTACCTCTTAATTTTAAACTTCATTTAATCATTAAATTTTGCAGTTTTTTTTTTTTTTTTTTTTTTTATCATATATAAATAATTTTGAAGGTTTTGCGGATTTGGAAGTTGATTTTTTCCAGACCCATGCCTGAACCCGTCTTGGGTGTAAGCTTTGCACCCAAACCTGCCAGATACAAACACGACCATTGCAGATAGGGTTCGAGGGGTGCCCGCGGGTGTGGATCAGATTGCCATCCCTATGTAGAACATACTCTTTGGCCACTCGAATTTGCTCACTGTTGAATTTGTTTTTCATCTCATTGCATTTGCATCCACACATGCAGGACATGCTATTGTGAAAAAAACAAAACAAAAAAGTATTTAGGTACCTAAGCCAGCTGGATATGATTGGCATCCCAATACAAAAGTCTTTTTGTTTTGTGTGCATCTCACAAATATGAAATTATTTAGATAATATCTTGTAGTGATGCCATTACACTGACCTCTAATCAGGAGATTTATATCAAAAGGACAATGGTAGACATCCAACCATTTTTGTTCAACTTTTAGTCCAACCCCTGATGTGTCAGTTGGTGAGTGGATATATGGATAAATCATTATTAATGTGTATCCACTCATCAACTGACACATCAAGGGTTGGACAAAAAGGTTGGATGTGTAACATTATCCATATCAAAATAGAGTACACTTAGGGGGGTGTGTTCAATTAGGATTCTTGAGGACATTTAAAGACATTATAAATCCTGGTGTATTCAATTTGGACATTTAAAGACTTTAAAAGAGTCCATATGAATCCAGTGGTATTCAATTAGGATTTATATGGACTTTTAAAGAATCCTTCCAAATCCAGGTGTATTGAATTGGGACTTTAAAAATGTCTACAAGAATCAAGGTGTATTCAATTAGGACTGGATTTTAAAGGATTTTCTTAAGTCATGGATTTTGATGGATTTTGGTGGACTTGATGGTGAAAGATATAAATATCAAATGTCATAACATGTCCAGCCTTTTCCCCAAAGATTTTGGTGGATTTTGCTTTCCCTCTCTCTCTCAAATCAGAAATGAAAAGCACTAATATGTAAAAATTAAAAAAACCGATGCATGTGAGAATAATAAGCTTCCATCCCCAGTATGTTCTGTGAATTAAAAAAAAAAAAAAAAAAAACTGCACATAATTATATATGTGAGAATATGTTGCAGTCACATAATTATATACAGTATAACAAGTACAAAACTCATTACGTGCCAGAATTGCACAAAACAACACCAAATTAATCTGTAGAGCATTCAATCAAACACAAAAAATGCTCACTCTTTATTATTATTATTATTATTATTATTATTATTATTATTATTATTATTATTTTTGAAAAACTCTTTATTAGCATTTTATTTTAAAGAAAAATAATTCATCTACACTTCATGCAAGCAGTGTCTTTACGTAGATAAGCCTTAACCAATTTTAGGTTCAATTCAATCGCTTTGTTTGCATCAACAACAACCTCAGACTATATATATACACAAATATAGATTGACTAGTGTATCAAATTTTGCTCATTCTAACTTCAAAGGTTTTTTTTTTTATAATTAGCTATAATTAGCTTATTATTGATAAGTCAGAGATAACAAATTCATAAAAGCCTTAGCCAATTTTGGATTCAATTCAATCGCTTTGTTTTCATCAGTAACAACCTCAAAATATATATATACGCAAATATAGATTGACTGGTGTATCAAATTTTGCTCATTCCAACTTCAAAGGTTTTTTTTTTTATAATTAGCTATAATTAGCTTACTATTGATATATAAGTTAGAGATAACAAATCCATGAAAATCCTTGGATGTCTAAACAAATCCATAAAAGTCTGAGATAGATGTCTAAACAAATCCATAAAAGTCTGAGATGGATGTCTAAACAAATCAATGAAAGTCCATGTGGATTTATAAAAGTCTGTAGAAATCCATGAAAATCTGTCACTTAAAAAATGTCTTTAAATGTCTTCAAGAATCCTAATTGATCCTAATTGAATACACCCCCCTTAATCAAAATAGAGTACATTTAAGAATCTAGGTTGAAGATAGAAAAAAAAAAAAATCTAGGTTGATCCAAGATTATTTCTTCAAGGATTATCACATATATAGTTCGGCATCACTACTTCTTTGTCTTCTCACTTTTCCAAAGAGATCCTTGGCACTTTTATCAGCGTCCACGGTCTTTGGTGGATTGCTGGGATGTGAGATAACACGATCCGTTTTAGTCCCCATCATACTTTTAGTCCCCACCATTTTATACATAAATGGTCCCCATAAGCCATATTTAAGTGAAATACTCTGCATCAAATACAATTGCTAATTATTAACAACATTTGACAATTGGCAGATATTATGCAACAGGCATAAGGAAAAAATTGCGATTTGAGGCCTTTCCACAATCTTTGATGCGGAATAATACATTAATATACTATTGAAGCACAATTCAAATATTGCTGCCTAACTATTTGTGGTGTCAAAAAATATTATTTTGAGATTACAATAAGCGCATCTTGTATCGCATGTAAATAATATTTAAAAGTCGAGCAAACCTGCTTCGAGAGAACTGGCGTTCCAGCTCAAAAGTTCCATGTTGTTCATCTTTTTTTTTTTGAAAAACCCTTAAGCCTTACATCAAATGCCCAGATGCCTCACATTAACAAAGGACATCATCTTTAAGTAGTTTTGTGTCCCGGCAATATCCAAAAGCCAAAGAGTCGAGTCATCATCACAAAAGAAATTCCAAGGCATAAAGGGCACTTCTAAAACTAAGATATACTGCCAGCAAAGGTATGGGCCACTACAAGTTTTGGCACTCCTTTGCATGCCGTACCAGCGACTATATACAGACTGACATGTCTTAAAACATGTAGAAGACCAAAATGTTACTAGTACCAGAAAAAGAAAATAGTAAGGTATGAGCTGTGAATGTTTTGATGATCCATAGCACAGAAAATTGGTAGTATGTGATATTAAAGCAGGTATATACTTTACCATGATCCAAAAGTTTTCCTGGACATCCTATACACAAAAGACTGCAGTTTTCAAAGCCCCACCCTTCAGCAATAAGAAACAAACCAAGTAGTATATACATCTCAACAATATACCAGTGTCAAGCCCCAAAACTTCAACATCTCTCATCAACTTTGAAGGTACCATTTTTAACAAGACGGGTGACACGTCCCACAAGCAGAAAACATTATAACTGAGTTCCCAATGAAGTCTGGGGCCAATTTTTCAATTATACATGAACCACCAGAGACATGCATAAAGGTGTGACACAGAATATCTAAAGCATCTAATAATTATTGTAACGATGATATGTAGAGCTCACAAATATGGGGAGCACTCATTCTTCTGAATTTAAAAGTCTGCTGCTCGGATTCAAGGAAGCCGAAAACCCCATCGTCTGAGGATTGGATTCCACCGACAGTAGACATGCTGAAGTTTAACGTTGACGGCTCTGCGAGAGGCTCCCTAGGGCCGGCCGGTGTAGGAGGGGTCCTAAGAGATCATAGGTGAAAGGTTCTGTGTATGTTTTCAGCTGGTATTGGGATTCAAGATGCTATCTTGGCAGAGATTTTAGCTATCGCCAGAGCTTGCGAGCTGTGTCAAGCTAGACGAGAGCTTAGGGGTAAATCTATTGTCATTATTAGTGACTCTAGATTGGCTGTTTCATGGATCAACAACAGCGGTATAGGCAGCATCCAGCATGCCCATCTTATTTTGGATATTCATTGTAATCTTCTTAGAGTAGGGTGCGTTTCTGTTATGTTTTGTAATAGGGCGTCCAACTCTTTTGCCGACTCCCTTGCCAAGAATGGTTCAGGCAATGGGAGGAATGTTTTAGTCTGGAGTGATTTGTAACTTCTTTGTTTTGGGTCTGTTGGTTCGTTTTTGGGGTCCCCTGGCTGGTGGGGTTTTCTTTTGTTTTGTTCTCCCTTCTTGGGTGTTGTTTTGTTTCTTCTTCTGGGCTCCTGCCTTCAATAAATTTTGTCTTTCAAAAAAAATTTAGACATGCGATAGTCATGGAGACTACCTGCGATAGTCATGGTGAATGCTGAAAATTTCAACGGAAAAGGTAATGCTATGGGTATTACAAAAATCATCCCTAAAACCTAAGAACAGTTTATATTGCGATTATAAAATGAAGGAAATGTACCAACTCATTTAAACACAAATCAGTTTCTACAAACCAAAAATAAATCTATGTATGCTATGACCGAAAACCATGCACTTTAAAATTTGGAAAACCATATATAATAGGGGTTTATAACCTATCAAAACTTCATCTAATGATTTACATTGGTGGAAAATTCACTCCCCTCAGTTCTTTCTACACATTCAATTTTACTCACCATTCCATGTTGTTCATCTTCATGTCTTAAAACATGTCGAAGACCAAAATGTTACTAGTACCAGAAAAAGAAAATAGTAGGGTATGAGCTGTGAATGTTTTGATGATCCATAGCACAGAAAATTGGTAGTATGTGATATTAAAGCAGGTATATACTTTACCATAATCCAAAAAATTTCTTGAACATCCTATACACAAGAGACTGCAATTTTCAAAGCCCACCCTTCAGCAAAGAGAAAAACAAAAGTGGTGTACCTGACCAGCATACTAGATTATAAGAAACAAACCAAGTAGTATATATGTCAAGCCCCATCTCTCACAAACTTAGAACTTAGAAGGTACCTTTTTTAACAAGACCAGTGACTGGTCCCACATCCCTTTTTTTTTTTTGGTGAAAGGGAGGCCAAAAATGCCCAAACAAACACAAGCCTAAGAGCTAGAAATCATCCTAGCAACAGAAGAACCCTAAAGTCATCATCTAAAATATTAGAAATTTGGGAAGGGGATCCTCAAAGAAAACAACCCCCGACACTAAAAAAAGATGACCTATAGTGATGTAGCGGAAGCTCTGTCGAGAAAAACCTGCAAAAAACAAATTGAAAACAACCTACTAATGTTCCGTTGATTCGCGCACGAATACCGGAATATTAGGCTTCAAATACAATAATCAACTTCGCACACGAAGGATGTTGTAAATGGATAGTTGATAAACATTCTCTGTATTTTTTATTAATCAAAAGCTGTCTTTCAAACCCTAATACAATCTACTTAAATAGAATTGCAAAACTTGCCTAACGAGAAAATCTTAAACAAACGGGAAAGAATCCTAAATGAAAAAGATATCAAATCTCATAAAAATCAAAAGAATCCTAAAACATTAAAAACCTATCTAAAAAGGAAATTGGATTTGATTTAATAAAATCAAATCATAAAATATTTATCTACCTAATTAAATATACAATAAAAAGAAACATAATAATAGATATTAATTACAATACTATTTTTAAAATAAAAAGTCTTCAAGAAAATCTCCAATAATATCTCCTGCATCATATAGTGACACATTTCTTTATGACAAATTTTGATTGTTTCACTATTGGAGTTGGGGGTTGTTTTCTTTGAGGATCCCCCTTCCCAAATTTCTAATATTTTAGATGATGACTTTAAGGGTTCTTTTGTTTAAACTTGTAAAGAAGACACTAAAAAAATATGACCTATAGTGACACATTTCTTTATGACAAATTTTGATTGTTTCACTATTGGCATTATTTTGTGACAAATTTTACTATTTGTTATTATGTTTTATTCAATTGAAACTTTTTAAAAATAATTGTCACAATTAGTTACAAAACTTGATAATTTGTGACAAATAATATAATTAGTCACAAAATTAACTTTTTAAAAGGAAAGATCTTATTTTATAAATAATTAGATTTTTAAAAGGCATCAGAATCGATTAATATTTACATAATAAAAAAATAATTAATATTTTCTTTTTTAAAGCCACACCAAAAAAATGCCACAATCGTGATGTGTTTTTCCCCCCCTTTTTTTTTTCTTTAAAAACACTTGTTAGTTTGAACTAGTATTTCATCCGAAGAAGTACCGAGATTATAGAGAAACCTTTGCCCGGATAAAAATGTAAGCTTCTCTTGATTTTATTTTTTTAGGGTTTGTTTTCTTATACTTTTTTTTTTTTAACCATAAAATTTATAGAAGCCACAAGGCAAAAACATAGGCAACATCGGGCAAAGCCCCAGGCACAACACCAGCCAGCAACAAAAGCCAAAACCAAAAAAACAAAACCCCCATGCAGAAAACAAAAATGCAGCAGAGAAAACCAAAAAACCAAAAAACACCAAGACAACAACTAAAATTCGTGTTTTCTTATACTTGTTTTTCAAGGTCGGAATCTCAAATTCGAGTTTCATATATTGAAAATGTCTTTGATTATTATTTATAGTTGTTTATTCTTAAATTTTCACAGTATATGTCAAAATTAGTTTATGTGCATACTAACTGTTTGATAAAATCATTCTTATGGAACAACCAATTGTTTGATGCAGCATTGAAAGAAAACTCTTAAGCTTTTCTTTCTCTTGATTTCATTTTTTTAGGGTTTGTTTTTTGGTATTTGTTTTTCAAGGTCGGAATCTCAAATTCGAGTTTCATATATTGAAAGTGTCTTTGAATAAGGTATGATTTATTTTTTTTATTTTTTTGTATGTAGAATTATATATATATGTTTAGGGATGTTTTTTAACTTTAATTTGTTTTCAAATTTTTTATGGAACTCATTATTATTATTTCATGATTTATAGTTTTTTGTTCTTAAATTTTCACTGCATATGTCAATTTAGTTTATATGCATACTAACTGTTTGATAAAATGATTCTTATAAAATAACCAATTATTTTATGCAACCAAACTGTTATTCTATAAATTGTCATGTAGTTCATAGAAAAGAGTTCAAACACTCAATAAGATATTTGATATTTGGCTTGATGAATAGATTGACATTGTGGAGGACTTTATATGAAGATAAATATATTAAACATTATGAAGGACTTTATATGAAGATGAATAGATTAACAGTTCCAATAAGTTTTATACTTAGATATCAAACTTATAGAATTTATTGTATACTTGTACTAAGTTTTGTTAATATTGTTGCATTTTTCCTCGGTTTTATTTTAGTGATTTTAATTTGTTCTCACTATTTTTTTTTCTTCATGTCTTCATGTATATAGGCTTCTCTCACAAAACCTAAAGATTCTTTAGCTGCCGAACAACTGACAGTGGATCATTGGCTTCTAATATTTCATAATCAAGACCTCTAGAAGTTTCAAGTTTATGGTTATGCAGTTGGAAGTTATAGTGTGTGACCTAACACTTATGTTAACTTAGACTAGCCGGCTTACATGTGTTATTTTAGTAGTAGACTTTGAAAGATGTTGGATTACTTTTGTATCAATTTGATATTATGTTAATTTTTGGATATTTTTTAATGGAATGATTATTTATGGAACTCAATTTTATTCAATGAGTGACATGTTTTATTTGGTCATATATATATATTTTTAATACAATTTAAATTTATATTAAATTTTGACAATCGATTAAATTGTCACTAAGTATCTATCAAAAAAAAATATCTATATAGTGACTTAATATTCATATTGTTAACTGTCACTAAAGTTTGTATTGTAGTGACAATTATTATATTTCATTGAGGCCATAAAATTGATAGCTAAGGAAGAAGGAATTAAAGGGTTCTGGAAAGGCAATCTACCACAGGTGATACGGATCATACCTAATAGTGCTGTCCAGCTCTTTGCCTATGAAACTTACAAGAAACTTTTTAAGGGTAAAGATGGTGAGCTCTCTGTTATTGGAAGGCTAGCGGCAGGTGCTTGTGCTGGCATGACATCCGCTTTTGTAACATACCCTTTAGATGTCCTAAGGTTACGCTTATCAGTTGAACCAGGGTACCAAACCATGTCCGAGGTTGCATTAAACATGTTACGAGAAGAAGGAGTTGCATCTTTTTATTATGGGCTTGGACCTTCTCTTATTGGAATAGCACCATATATTGCTGTGAACTTTTGCATATTTGACTTGGTGAAGAAGTCCTTGCCAGAAAATTACCGAGAGAAGGCTGAAGCATCTCTGCTAACAGCTGTGGTGTCAGCCGGTCTTGCCACACTCACATGCTATCCTCTGGACACAATTAGAAGACAAATGCAAATGAAGGGTACACCATATAAGTCAGTTATAGATGCCTTTGCTGGTATTGTACAACGTGATGGAGTTATTGGCTTGTACAGGGGTTTTTTGCCGAATGCACTAAAAAACCTACCAAACAGCAGCATCAGGCTTACCACCTTTGACATGGTTAAACGTCTCATTGCATCAAGTGAGAAAGAGTTTCAGAGAATCACAGAGGAAAATCGCGAGAAGCAAAACCAGAATGCTAAAATTGAATGATCTTGGTAATTTTAACATGGCTATATACGAAGCCCAATTTCTCTTTAGGAGATTGTATTGTACCAGAAGTACCCATTACTTATAGGAGTTACATTTTGCCACAATATTGGATGATATGAGCGTTAGAACTCTTGAGTGCTGCCGGTGTTTATTTGTCCCAGTGCTGCTCTTACATTAGACAATTTTATGTGCTAGTCAGGGTGCCATTTTTTGTGTGGATACCAACTAATCCCGGAGGATTAGTATTGCCAAACATAGAGAATAATAGGTGAGCTTATGTGTCCACAACATATATTGGCCAAGTGGGAGCATATATTGGCCCAGCGGGTGTGAGCTCAACTTGAGACCTGGTCAGAGACCTAAGACCAAGTCAGTAGGGAGGATCAATAAAGTAGTATAGGCTCATAAGTGGGTAATTAGTTGCCCAGGTTTTGCGTCCATCATGCGAACAACGTGCATGAGTTCAGCACTACCTCTTTCCATTATTTCCTGTTTCTTAGCCACGTTATTTCAATTATGTTGTTTTGTTATTTCAACTGCTCACTCGTATTGTATGGCCTCTATAAGTAGCCAACAATGTTTGGATGAGTTTTTATGCATTATATTGTCAACAACTGACTTCCAATCTCTATTTCTCTTCTACTCAATTTTTGTTTCTGACGATATTAGGTTGAGTACCAATTTGGTACACAACACCTGAGTGCCTGTAGTCACTTGTGTAGTGCTAGGGCCCGTGTTTTTGTAAGACCAATTATATGTGCTAGTGTTGTATTAATTCTTAAAAATGTTCAATTTTCAAAAAAAAATTATTATATGGTTAACTTCATTGTCACTAAGTTTGTCTGCAGTGATATAATTTTAAGATGATTATTTGTCACTAAATTTGTAAATAGTGAGACTTTTTAAACAATAAATTGTCACTAAGAATGTGTACAGTGACAAAATCTTCAAACGGTTAATTGTCACTAAATACTAATCTAGTGACACAATTTTTATTTTGTCACTAATTAAGGTCAAGTGATAATATGTCACTAAAAATTATGATTTGTGACAAGTACCGAAAAACTATCACAAATACTTTTAGTGACGGGACAAAAGTGACAAATTGTTAGTGACACTTTATTTTGTCACAATATTGAATTTGTGACAATTTCTTCACTTATAGTGACAAATATTTTTCTCACTATAGGTCAATTTTCTTGTAGTGAGAACACATTATAACTGAGTTCCCAATGAAGTCTTGGGCCAATTTTTCAATTATATATACATGAACCAACATAGGCATGCATAAAGGTGTGACACAGAATATCTAAAGCATATAACATGCAGAGCGCACATATATGGTGAGCAATTTAGAGAAGTGAATTGACCCAAAAAACAAGGCACCAATACCAAAAATAGCACAACCATTTTCTTCCGACTAAGTATCTACGATTCATCTGTCATTCGATATTGTTTTTGACTTTAAACAAAATGTCAATAGGTTTCTGCATTTGTTTTTGCAATAAGAAACCAGGAAAGTCTATAGTAAAGAGAAAATAAAGATGGTCTTTCCCATTGGATTTGTCTAAGTTTATGCATGCCCTTTCAGATGGAAAAGAAAGATGTTTCTTAAAGTCCATATCAGCTGATTCATATTGTTATCAATGCAAAATAATAAATTAATTCTTATACATAGATACTTTGGGAATCAACTTTGGAAATCTTCAAGTGTGAGAACATATCGGTACAGGAAAATTTCATCCACATTTGCAACCATTTCTATTATATACCAGGGCCATCATACAAACCTGCCAAATACAAACCCGACCATTGCAGATAGGGTTTGACGGGTGCCCACAGGTGTGGATCAGATTGCCATCCCTAAATAGAACATACTCTTTTGCCACTCGAATTTGCTCAGTGTTGAATTTGTTTTTCATCTTATTGCATTTGCATCCACAAAGGACATGCTATTGTAAGTATTTAGGTGCCTTAGTAAAAAAAAAGTATTTAGGTACCTAACCCAGCCGGATATGATAATTGGCATCCCAATAAAAAAGTCTTTTTGTTTTTATACATTGCACGTACAAATATGAAATTATTTAGATAATATCTTCTAGTAAAGAAACTAAACTTATATCAAGCAAATTATGTATCTTGATCTATTGCTTTTCCTAGTTAATAAATCTTGCAGCTGCCTACCACGCTTTACATGCATATGCATGGAAGTTTGTTTTATCTGGCTGTCGTGGTATGAAACTGTGCTGCAAGTGTACGATTGACCAGGTCACTCTTGAAAACAGTCCATGATGTCTTGTATTTCTGCCAGAATTAATCCAAAACAGGCAATTTCTTTTCATTCCTTTTGATATCTTATTGAAGAATTAGAAAGTAATTACAAAAGTGAACTAGAAGATCACTAGCAGAACCAAACATCTCTACTGTGTGTGCTCCAAAAAGGGTACATAAATAGCAACAATCTCTGACAAGAAAGTTTCCTGCCTCCATATTACCCTGGAGATTATTATAGTGAACACCTTGCTCCTGCTGGTAATGGACTCAAAAGTGTGAGTATGGTTACATCCATAGTGTAAATATCCAATTGCAGTTGAATCATATTTGTATGTTACTAATCAAGCCAATAACTAATTTATATGACTTGCTTTTCAAAAAAAAAAAAAAAAAAAAAACTAATTTATATGACTTTTTTTTTTTTTTGAAAGGCAATTTATATGACTTGGAACTTTGTAACTTCGCTTTGGTTTATTTTTAATGTTCCCTGAAAACCTTATAAAACAGCATTTGCATATCAAAAAAAAATATCTTGTAGTGATGAATAGAGTACACTTAATCCCATTACACTTAATCAAAATAGAGTACATTTAAGAATCTAGGTTGAAGATAGATAATAAAAAAAAAAAAAAAATCTAGGTTGATCCAAGATTATTTCTTCAAGGATTATCACCATATATAGTTCGGCATCACTTCTTTGTCTTCTCACTTTTTCCAAAGAGATCCTTGGCACTTTTATCAGCGGCCACGGTCTTTGGTGGGTTGCTGGGATGTGAGATAACATGATCCGTTTTAGTCCCCATCATACTTTTAGGGGTAGGATCAGGTTTTTTCGCCCCAGCACTGGCTGTTTTGCTAGGATCCATTTTCACTGTCAACCAACAAAATCAAGTCTCTTTAATTAAGGTTTGATCTTTGAGGATTAATAATATAAATACATTTAAGATTGATGTCGAGCCTTATCAAAAGCATGCATGGGTGAGCAAATTCGAGTGGCAAAAGAGTATGTTCTATTTAGGGATGGCAATCTGATCCACACCTGTGGGCACCCGTTAAACTCTATCTGCAATGGTCGGGTTTGTATCTGGCAGGTTTGGGTGTGGATCAGATTGCCAGATCTGAAAGAAGAAAAGTTAGGTACGTAGCTAAGGTTTTGTTTTTGTTTTTGTATTTATTTTTTAAGTGTATCTTGGTCTGGACTCGTGATTATGAATGATGCTAGATTTGGCTGAGACAATCACTAAAAGCAATTGATGTTCAATGAAAAAACTAAGAAGTGCAATAAAAAAAAAAACCCTAAGCAGTTTCTGGTTTATACAGTAATTTATGTTCTTGAGTACCTGAAAAATCTTCAGACAAGAAACCACAAAAGAACTACTTGAGATAGAACCCAAAAAAACCCTAAGCAGTTAATTTTTCAGGTACCCAAGAACATAAATTATCCTTTTCAAAATTAAAAACCCAAAACAGCCCATAAATCTAAAAAACCAAATTCAAAATCAACCAAAATTTACCACAATTTCATCTATTATTTCTATACTTCAACATCAGAATACCTCAAAATAATTGGTAATAAAAAAGGGTTTTTAATTTTGAAAAGGTTAATTTATGTTCTTGGGTACCTGAAAAATCTTCAGACAAGAAACCACAAAAGAACAATTTGATATAGAACCCAGAAACAACCAAGATATATATATATATATACACACACAAGAAACCACAAAAGAACAAGAACAACAACTTGAGATAGAACCCAGAAACAACCAAGAGACAAGAAACCCAAAAGAACAAAAAGAACAACTTGAGATAGAACCCAGAAACAATCAAGATATATATATATATATCTTGATTGATTGTTTCTGGGTTTTATCTTGATTGTTTCTGGGTTCTATCTCAAGTTGTTCTTTTTTGGTTTCTTGTCTGAAGATTTTTCAGGTACCCAAGAACATAAAATATCCTTTTCAAAATTAAAAACCCAAAACAGCCCATAATTCTAAATTATTCTTTTGTTTTGTTTTTGTTTTTTAAGTGTATCTTGGTCAGGACTCATGATTATGAATGATGCTAGATTTGGCTGAGACAATCACTAAAAGCAATTGATGTTCAATGAAAAAACCCTAAGAAATGCAATAAAAAAAAAATTAACAGAAATCGCGTGATAACAAACAAAACCGAAGGTTTGGAGACTTACAGTGTAAATAAACACAAATGGAGAGAGAAGAGGAAACAGCGGCAGACAGAGTTTGTGGAGTGAGCAAGAGGAAGCAACGACGTCGCAGAGAGAGAATTGTGTCGTGAGTGAGAGAAGAGAGCATTGCTGAGAGCCTGGACTATATATATATAAGATCTAGGGCACAAGTTGGTTTATACAGTAATTATCTTTTTCTTTTGGAATTTTTTTTTATTCTATAAAAAGTAATATAATATAAATTATTAGTTAGAGAGAGAAGTTCCGGCAACTAATGAATAAAATAAAATACTAGGTGTAACTCCGGCTATGATTGTTCAAACGATTAATGAGTTGTCCGTAAATTGAAAGTTAAAAGTTGAAAGTTGAAAGAGTGAGAAGATTAGATAAGAGTATCTTCTAGCCTTATCCCAATATAAAGCAGGCAAAATAAACTGCTCCATAATCAGTTTTTTTCATCATTTTATTATGTTGACACTTTTTACACTTTAATTGCTAACACTCAACTTGGGCTAACGTTGAACTCAGGAGGCCCGCCCAACTAACTTTGAATACGAGCTGACTCATTAAGGAATCATGGTTGGCAATTTATTTTTTTATTTTTTATTTTTTCCTTCGAATCATCTATTTGTCAAGGAATAATGCTGACCCAAAATACTATTCACACTAATAGGAGTGTAGCACGTGGTTTTTTTTCTTTCACTTTTTATATTTATCTCATAAATTGGGCCACGTACTATACTTCCATTGATGGAGTCAGTATTATAGATGCTAACTGATTAGTACCTAAGTATATTCTTTATCGGAACATAACAAGATCAACCACTATAAATATTATCTGGAATGTAACTTTCATTATAGCCTTATAGGTGAGTGGAGCTGACTCATTAAGGAATCATTATGGCCGTCAAACTTTTGTATACATTTTTTTAACGGTCTGTGTATACCTATTATTATCGATATATATATATACACCTCAACTGCATCGTTGATTTTATCGTTGTTTGTGGTTTGATGGTAAAGGGTGTCTATTCATACTAACGGTTTGACAAAAAAAAAAAAAACTACTTTGTTAATTAATTCTTTAAAAATAATTTGTGCCACCGCCCTTCGTATTTATATTAAGTTTGGATATTTGAATATTGCTAACAAAAAAAAAAAAGATTTTAAATTTTCTATGATTAATAATAGTAACGTTGAAACTTTTTAAAAATTGAGGGATCGTTTATTTTTTTCACTTAAAACTTAATAGGTCTGAATTGAACTCATTAAGTTGTTTTTTTTTTTTTTTTTTAAGTAGTCAAACAACTTAAAAATATCAAAAAACAACTTAAATAAAAAGTAAGAAATCCTAACTTTTAACTTAATTTTAAATCACTAGATTACAATTAAAATATTCTTTTCCAAGTCTATCCTCCCAAAGAAGATATATTTTCAAATTTATCTTAATTTGATATAGTATAGAATTTTTTTCTTTTAACATATTTATTATTTTAAACAGGTTTTAGAAAGAAAAAAAAAGAAAAGAAAAAAAAAAACCTAATTACTTCTCATACTGGAATTTTTTAAGGATTGAACAATTGAATTTCTCTTCTACCAAATCCCGGTAAGAACTTTTTTTTTTCTTTCTTTTTTCTAACTATTCGTATAGTGCTCAATAAATGTGTCTATCATATTGAGTAGATTTCGTGACTTGAAGATGTTATAGAATAATTGTATATTAAAAATTCAAGAACCTTTTTTTTTTATTTGGTTTCCAGTGCATATGATACAGGAAACCAAAAAAACAAAAATGGTTTCATGAATTATATACACCGGAAATGTGGACAACATTTTTTTTTTTTTTTTGGGACAACATATGAACTTGAACTTGAACTTGAACTTTTTTTTGACAACAAATTGAACTTAAACTTTGTTTGCGGAACATGTAAAATTATATTTTTTGATGATTTTTTTACTTTGTTAAATTGAACTATGGTTGTTAAAAAAAAAAAAAAAAAAAAAAAAAAAAACATACCAAATGTTATAAAGAATGGTGCATGTTAAATTACTTCTTTTAATTAGTATGGGTATAAAAGTAAAATTATATATTTTCAAACAATTTTATTTTTAAAAAACAAACATGTTGACAGTACATTCAGATGCAAGAAAAATAAAAACAAGCATGTCATTCGGATTCAGATTTTAGTCCCTAATCAGTCTTCAGAAAAATTCAGTAGTATTCAATCTTCAGACAAAAAAAACAAACGACTCCCGAGTCTCAAGACTGAAAGAGAATTCAATAATATTTTAATATCACTTAAAAAAAAATTACACTCTTTAATTTACTTAAATATACAGTTGTGAGTGTTTTTTGAAATGTCTCACTTTCAAACAAAAGTGCTATCTAAAAGGCATTATATATATTCAATGAAATTTTTATTTTATTTTATTTCAATGATAGAATATGATTTTTAAAAATTTTATAAGAAATTAACAATGTTAAAATATTGTTAATTAACAATGTCTGCCCAATCAGTTCCTATCATCAAGTGGACAATAAGTTATTCATCACAATAACCTAATCACGTCTAAACGTGTATATTATCTTTTAGATAAGATATTTAATAGTTTAACAATTACTATTGTAAAATAATAATAATAATAATAGTTTAACAATAACTTATTAACTTTTACGGTTTATCTATAATTCTAAATTTACATGTGAACCACATCAAGTGGAAATAACGTAAAAACTAACAAACTAGTGTTAAAATGGCAGAGTTGCAGAGATAGACCACGGTCTTTGGTGGGTTGCTGCTGGGATGTGAGATAACACGATCCATTTTTAGTTCCTTGATATGTTCAGACTAGAAAATAAATGAGAAGAGTAGATAAAAAGAAAGAAATTTCAAAAAGACAGACTTGATGTATAATATTCGTTGTTTATTCAAATACTATTTTTGGCTTTTTATAGGCCACAAACAGGTACAACCTACACATCCACTACAACAATTAATTAAATGGAAACAACAATACATAGAATGTATTGGCACATCCAATTTTAAAGGATACTCCTATAAATTCAAAACTCAATAAATTATGGGTAAGGGAACAAGATAACCACTGTTTTATTTCCATAAAAAGAATAAAAGCATTGACCTAGGGCATAAGTTAACATTGCCCATAAGTTTCTCTATACACCTTCTATAATTTTTTTTTTTTTTTTTTAAATAACCGTATTTTCTTTCACATTAATTAACTAATTTCTTTTCATTTTTTTTTTTCTTATGTTCTTCAGTCTTTTAATATATATTTTTTCTTTAATCTCTTGTTTTTTCTTGTTGAACCTAAATCTAAAAGTTAATAAAGAGTAAATTTCAAAGAGACTTAAAAAATAAATAAATAAATAAATAAACCAAGGGTTTATTACCTTATGGTTGGAGACTTTAAAATGAAGCTCTACCATCAGGTTCAAACTCTGGTATTGTAATTATATGTGCTCACATTTACCCACTAAACTACAAATTAAAGTGTCCCCTTCGAGTGAGAGTCGCATTCTAAACCATGCTTGTAGAGTCTAATCTATTAGATTCCGATCGACCTGACCCCTGACTCCAATAGGGTCAGCTTTAAAAAAATTTAAAATTCTAGAGAATAGCAAAACTTTGAGATGATTACAAATTAAAATTAATATTTACTTATTTGACATAATATTTCTTCCTCATATTGTATCATTCTACTGCATTTCCATTTTTTTTTTTTTAAAAGATGATGCATTTTCATTATTTTGGGAGTTCAACAATATTAATAAAAATCATTATCTCTTCATTCTTAATAATGGGTCCAGAATGTTTAAATTAAAAGATCGGGTAGCTTTTAAAAGTCATTATAGGCGGATGACCATTAAAAGGATATTTGTAGATGCAGTAAAAATGGAAATAATTGTCAAACAATGAAAGAGGGTGACCATTGAGAAATATATCGAGTGTTGAGAATTATTGGGATAAGATTTTTTATTTTTTATTTTTTATTTTTTTTCCATTTAGCTTAAATTTTCGAAATGAACATGCAAAAATTAAAAAGAAAAGTTGTAGTATTCAAAAGTCTCAAATTTTATTGAATGTTGTGAGCAATATCCTTACTATATATAAAAGGGAGAGTTGGCGGTGAGACTCTAGCCTCCCTGTTTTTGTTTGAATGTAAAATTATAGATATAACCCTTAAAATTTTTATAATTACATCTAAAAAATTACAAATACGACCCTTAAAGATTATATAATTACTAAATATATAGGTTTTAGTAAGATTTTGATTATATCATCCCTTAGATTTTCTTTGAAAGTCAAATGACAAACACAAGCTTTCGAGTTTGTAGAATTACTTAATAAACATGTCTTAGTACTAGTAACACAACAGGGATTGTATAGTAATTTTCAAGATTTATCTTAATTTACAATTTTAAATAGGTTAAATCATTATTAAATAGTTTACCCCAATTATTATGAATTTAGATTGAATTTATTTGAGCTTATAGAATTACTTAATAGAAATGTTTTAGTAATAATGACACATAATGATATGGACGAGACCCAAATTAATAGGTATTTGGATTGATGATTATTTTATATTGTAAAATGAGATAGGGGATGAAAATATGATTTTATATTTAATGACTTGAAAAGGAATAAGAAATATTATAGGGGTATAAATTTAATTTGACATGCAACTTGATGACTTAAATATAAATATATATACAAGGGAAATTTGTAAAGATTTGACTGCAAGCGGTGGATTCATCTGATAAGGAAGATATGGATATCGGTTATTAAAGATTTAAATAATCATTTCATCACAATTTATGCAATTTAGTCAAAAAGTACTTTTGGATGTAAAAAAATATAATTTAGTTCTTGAATTTAAATTGTTGAGATGTTTATTAAAAGTTGCAAACAATTGTATATAGATTATCATTGTTAAATCATCGTGAGAAGAATCTCTTTTGAGGCAAGTGTAGAAAAGCTCCTTGCCAAACCCATGAATTTAAAACTTCCTCAGGGTGTTATATCAATGTAATAACATTTACATGAATTAAAACTATACTGTGTTATATTAACACCTCTTATTTTTCAAGAATATATATATTTGTAAATATGAAACTCAAATACAAATTTAAGCACATGCCTTACATGTGCCCCAAACCTAGTTATTCAATAAAATGAAAGATGAAGTTAAAATGGATTGTAGTGGCAAATTATTTTAATTTAAGGTTATAAAATATATATGTGTTTGACGGGTTAAATGTATCAGAATTTGCCAAATCAAGTAGTATTGTTTATTAGGAGATGAGTTTTTCTCCCGTTGCCGCAGAAGAAGAAGAAGAAGAGTTTATGGTTATTTGGGTATAAAAATTAATTTTGTTATAGAATGTTTTAGTAATAAAATAAAAAAAAAAAAGTTGTGCCACCTTTGTTATTTACTTATTTCGAGATCACAGCAAACACATGCACGTCTTATATTGCATGTAAATAATATTTAAAAGTCAAACAGAGCTGCATGATTATAGACGGTACACTTCAGAAATACTAGACTGCCTTAAAAATATATATATATATATATACGGTCCTGATCTGGTCAGTACATCCTGATATAACTTTATCAGGATATTAAATGTAAGCCACTAGTTTTAACAAGTGCATACACACTTAAGTCAAAGTATATAAAACGAGTGGCTCACATTCAATATCCTCACGAAGTTATATCAAGATGCACTGGCTTAAAAATTTATGTATATATAACTTAGTGCGCATTGATATAACTTCATCCGTGTGTTTAATGTGAACCATTAAATTTACATACTTTGACTCAAAGTGTATGCACTTGTCAAAACTTCTCTAAAATCAGTGGTCAACATACATTGGTATTAATATAGTTACATCAGTGTATACTGATGTGAATAGAACCGTATATATAAATTTAAAAGTCAAACAAAGCTGCATGCTTAAATAGTACTAGACTGCCTTAAAAATAAAAAATAAATAAAAAATAAAAAACAAAAAAACATTTAAATTAAATATATTTTTAAAAAATTAATATTAAAAACCTCCCTAGTCCCCTCACCTTTGAGCTATTATTAGATGTATAGTTACAAATACTTTTATTTTAGAAATCTCCCATATGAACTAACACCATTAGCATTCCATTTGTATTGACTAAGTTTGACTATTAAAAATTCTAAAATGTCCCTATTTAAGCTTCAATTGTATGAATTGACCATTATACTCTTATATTTTTACCAAATAAATTAATAAAATGATATAAAATGTGAGAATGTTAACTTGCAAATGAAAAGTTATTTTGTGGACAATTTTATCCCTAAAAATAATAAAATTATAAATGAACAAAAAGCATTGAAAATGAGTATTTGCTTGGACTTATAAAAAAAGACAAATAAATACATAAATAAATACATATTTTGGTTTATTTTCAATGATTTTGATTCATTTGTAATTTTTTTATTTTTAGGGATAAAATTGTCCATAAAATAACTTCTCTTTTGTAAGTTAACATTCTTACATTTGTATTATTTTATTACTTTATTTGGTAAAAGTATGAGGGTATAATGGTTAATTCGTATAATTAAAACTTAAATAGAGACATTTTAGACTTTTTAATAGTCAAAATCAGTCAACACAAACGGAATGCTAACGGTGTTAGTTCATAGAAGAGGTTTCTAAAATAAAATCATTTGTAACTATAAATGAAATAATAGTTTAAAGATGATGGGAGGTTTTAAATATTAACAAAAAATAAAATACATTTAAATACGTTGTTCTGTCAGATAATTATTCTTAAATAATAGTTTGTTAATCTCAATAAATTAATATTTTGTGCATAATTGTAGTAGCCAAAAATAGTCTATAGGCCCAAATGTAAGTAAAAACCCAGAACTTCATACAGCTAGTCTAGGCCCATTTTTACTCCAGATTGACCCAAGACCCAAGACCCAAGACTAAGTAAAAGATCTCAATTACAGATAAGGAGTAACCAACGATTCAAATGAGAGGAAATCTCTCCTAGAATCGCGCCCACTATCTGCATTGATCAAAGTGGATGTTAGGAGTGAGTCTTGAGCCTATAAATAACCAGGTTTAATCACGATGAGGTCTCTCTGAAATTCTAAACAAAAGTGAAAGCACACAAGCATCTTGAAGCTCTGATCATATTGATTCCGGCCACTGGAATTCGATCTGATGCATAGCCACGATTCATACTTATAATTGCTCAGCCTAAGCGCACATAAGGCTAAGAATCTAACCCCATCTCAATTATTCTCTTTGTACTTGTTTCTGTTATTTTTTTTTTTGCAAGTTCGGCCAAGAAGCTAACGAACTTTGTTCGACAAGCCGAAGTTTTCTTTGATCAATAGAGGACACGACGTTCACTATCCATCCAAGTTGTATTGGGCCTAACAATCCGACCAGATTCACATATTTTGTAGATCGACCCCCTACAGTTTGGCACCCACCGTGGGGCCCATTGCAACTTTACAAATGAGTTAGTCGAATTGATTGAACAACCAATCAACATGTCTAGAGATGGAAGTGTCCTAACCGTCGAAGAGTAGATTGCTGCATTGACTGATCAGATGACTGCAAATGCAGAGAAATTACGAGCGCTCGAAGCGGAAAATGTAGCGATCCAAGCAACGAACAGCGAGCTACGAGCCTGGATCGACGGAGTAGCACTTGAACAAGTGACATCAAAACACCCAATCCTAGCTCCAAATGGTGAAAAGGTGGTCGATCAAACAGCTCTGATCGCACTGGGTAATCCTATAAGACCAGACGTGAACCCAGATGATCAGCAGAATCAACAAACGCCACAGACGGCTCGAGTCGAAATTGATCTCAACAACATACCAATCTAGAATGAAATGTTGAATGAGCAAGACCCGACACTAAATCTGCAGCCTGAAAACATCCTTAGGATGCCCATGTCACTCCAGTTGACACCTGAATTGGTAAAACTCGGGTCTGACTTACCTTTACCTGCTAATTTGGAATTTTCTCGCAGGTTCGCAAAAATGGAAGCCCTTATTCAAAGGATTCCAGGAGTCCCCGCTCCAATAAAGAAAAGCACGGTGAACAGCTTCGCCGACTCACCTTTCGTCGATGCAATTGCCTTTATCGAAATGCCCAGAAAATTCAGCTTCCCAAACATGAAGCAATACGAGGGCACAACAGATCCGGATGACCATATAGCACAGTATAAACAAAGGATGTTCACCACTACGATCCCACGCGACCTAAGAGAAACGTGCATGTGTAAAGCGTTTTGATCCAGTCTAAGCAGTCCAGCTTTACAATGGTACACAAATTTACCTAATAATTATATCACTTCTTTTGCGCAACTTACAGATACATTCGTGGAGCAGTTTCCGAGCAGTCACAAACTAGAAAAGCAGTCGGACGACCTGTATACCATAACGTAGAGGCACGTCAAAAATTTGAGAAATTATGTCGGACGCTTCAACAGAGAGAAAGTGCAGATTCCACATTGCAACCAAGCGACTGCCATCTACGCCTTCAAAAAGGGCCTTAGGTTTGATTCTGACCTTTATAAATAACTCACTAAGTATCCATGCAGGACAATGGAGGATGTATTGGCAAAAGCATGGACCCAAATCAAATGGGAAGAAGACGAAGCCAACTTCGTAAGTAAGGTCAACAACTATGCGAACCGGAGAAACGATCGAGTCGACAGAAGATCAGAACCTTACCCGATAAATGACAGACGGAACACACAGCCACGGCATGAAGGTTTGAGCGACCGACGACTGTACGGGTGTGATTACCCAAGATCAAGTCGATCACAAATACAAGTACTAGGGTACAACCTCAGCATCAAACCGGTCGACCTCGTAACGGTAATGAAATAAATGGGTAAGATAGTCAAATGGCCACGAAAAATGAATGCCCTTCCAGAAAATCGGGACACGAGATTACGATGTGAGTTCCACGGGGATCACGGCCATCGGACAGAAGATTGCGTCGCCCTTTAACTTGCAGTTGCAGAACTCCTAAAGCAGGGACATCTGCAGGAATTCCTAACGGATAAGGGGAAACAAACCCTCGCCAACTCGAACGACAGTTCACCTGAGCCACCCTGACAAGATAGAGTAATCAATTATATCGCGGGAGGATCCGAAGTCAGTGGCGTAAGTTACTCTACGGCAAAGAGACATACATGACAAGTGTCGAACACTGAGATTCAACCAAATCGGGAACACCCTTTGAAGGTCGACGAGACGGTCACTTAAAAGTCTACGGATAAATCAAATTTGTTTTCTCCTCACTATGATGCACTTGTTATTTCATTACATATTGTGAACTGCTTAACAAAACGTATTTTAATCGACAATGGTAGTTCATGTAACATATTGTTTAACGGTGCCTTAAGAGAAATGCAGGTCGACGAATCCGAACTCAGCCGTCAAACGACCATGTTGACAAGATTCAGTGGAGAACAAAAGAGTACTATAGGCAAAATCGTACTACCAGTCTACGCTGAAGGAGATAATCTATACATCAACTTCCTGGTACTCAACTATCAATCTTCGTACAACGCGATCCTTAGCAGCCCTGGATACACGAGTTGAAGGCGATCCCGTCGACATACCACCAAATGATAAAGTTCCCAACCAAATGGGGAGTACGAGAAATAAAAGGAGAACAAAGAGCAGCCAGGGAATGCTACCAAAATGCCAAGAAGAAGAAGAAGAAGAAGAAGAAAGAGGATTTGTAGCAATTACAAGGATCCAAAGATGAGTCTTCTCCGAACAAGCCGAAAATGGAGGAACTCGATGAATGGCAATAGACCAGGTTCCGGCGGGTTTGGAAAAAACCAAACCCAAACCCAAACCCGTGAAAGAAAATGACATCCAAACCTATCCACAAACCCACAAAATGTAGCGGGAGCGGGTTCGGGTTCGGGTTCGAGTTCGGGTTTCACCCGCGGATTTAAGCAACATCCAGACCCACCCACGAACCTGCGAACTTCAGAGGATTTGTGGATGGGTGTGGCACCCATGGACCTGTGAACATTTATCATTTTAAGCTTAAAAGTATAAATAGCTTTAAAAAAAACTAGAACATCAAAAAACAAACAAACAAACAAACAAACAAATGTAGTTCAAGTTCTAAAATTTTAACATAAGTACATAATATATAAATTCAAGTTCTGAATTCTAACACAACACAAGTCCATAATCCATAAGTTCAAAATATTAAAATTACACACAAACACACATAAATAAGAACACAATATTAAAATTACACACACACACACACACACACACACACACATAATAACGGGTTCACGGATTCGGGTATGGTTTTTTTTTCCAAATCCATACCCGAACCCGAACCCGAACCCGAACCCGAACCCGAACCCAAACCCAAAACCAAAACCAAAACCTTGATGGGTACAATTTTCAAACCCAAAATAACCCATGGATACAATTATCCCAACCCTAACCCTCTTTAAATGGGTTGGGTTTGGGCGAGTCTCACGGGTTCAGGTTTAATTGCCATCCCTAAACTCGATGAAGTGTCAATCGACCCAGAACAACCAGAACGCAAAGTCTTCATTGGATCCAGACTACCAAAGGATATCTGCGAGCAGTTGATTGAATTCCTGAAGGAACGACGGAGTAGCTTTGCTTGGTCACACTCGGACATGGTTGGTATCGACCTAAAGGTAACAGTTCATCGATTGCAGGTAGACCAAGATCACCAGCCAATAAAACAGAAGCGAGGGAAATTCTCTCCAGAAAGGAATAAAGTGATCAACCAAGAGATCCAGAAGTTGTTCGACATCGGTTCGGTGAAGAAAGTGAAGTATCCTGACTGGTTGGCGGACGTCGTCGTAGTGAAGAAGAAAAATGGGAAGTGGCGAGTCTGTATCGACTTCACAGACCTCAATAAGGCGTGTCCTAAGGACTCATTCCCACTTTCTCACATCGACATGCTGGTCGACGCCACAACAGGACATGAACTACTCAACTTTATGGATGCTTATTCTGGCTACAACCAGATCCTGATGCACCTCGATGACCAGGAAAAGATAGCTTTCGTCACGGAGCGAGGTATTTTTTTGTTATAAGGTTATGCCTTTTGGTTTGAAGAATGCATGTGTCATGTGTGACCTAGTAGTGGCTAGTTAACAAGATGTTCGCTGAAATGCTTGGCTCGACAATAGAGGTCTACATCGATGACATGCCGGTTAAATCTCTGATCGCATAACAATACATCGAGCATCTGAGACAGTCGTTCGACGTACTAGACCAATACGGTATGAAACTTAACCCTACTAAATGTTCCTTCGGTGTGTCTTCAGGGAAATTTCTAGGGTACTTGGTCACCCGAAGAGGTGTCGAAGCCAAACCGGACAAAATTAGTTTGATACAAGAAATTGAATCGCCCAGAAGCATCAAAGACGTGCAAAAACTCACAGGTCACGTAGTAGCCCTAACGGATTCATTTCCAAGTCATCCGAACGCTGCCACCCTTTCTTCAACATATTGAGAAAGAACAAAACATTTGAGTGGAATGACGACTGTGAAAAGACCTTACAAGATTTGAAGTATTTTGCCTCACCTTCATTGATGTTAAAGCCAAAAGTCGACGAGACGTTACTCATTTACCTGGCGGTATCTGACACTACCATGAGTGTCGTACTGATCAGTGAAGAAGATGGCATGCGGCATGCAGCATCCAGTATATTACGTAAGTAAAGCTTTACTCGACGTAAAAACCAGGTACAGTCGACTAGAGAATCTAGCGTTAGCCCTTGTCGTAGTAGCACGTAAGCTCAGACCATACTTCCAATGCCACTCCATTAAGGTACTAACTACATTTCCGCTTAAAAATATTCTTCATAAGCTTGAACTTTCAGGTTGACTGACGAAATGGGCTGTCGAGCTAAGCGAATACGACATCAGCTTCCACCCGTGAACGGTAATGAAATCACAGGTACTAGCTGACTTTGTTGCAGACTTCACCCCTTGTGAGAATGTGCAGGCTGAACAGGAATTAGTAGCCCTCACGGAAAGTCCTACGACTGGGAAATGGACCTTATCGGTCGACGGTTCCAGCAACATCAAAGGAAGCGGACTAGGACTAGTGCTCAAGTCCCCACAAAGAGACACATTGGAGCAATCGATCCACTGTGAATTTCGTGCGACGAACATTGAAGCCGAATATGAAGCATTAATTATCAGGCTCAACCTTGCAAAAAGTTTGAACATAAAGAATATTCAAGTACAAAGTGACTCGCAACTCGTCATTCGACAGATGAATGGGTTGTATGAAGCAAGAGACCAAAGGATGACGGCGTACTTAGCAAAAGCCAAACAACTACAATCAACCTTCGACGAATTTACTATCTAACAAATACCAAGATTAGAGATTGATCGGGGCAGATGCGTTTGCTAGCCTTAGGTCGACAACGACCAATGGTTCAAAATCTATACACGTCGTGCACCTTATGTCGCCAACAATTCAGGAGGACGAAATAGTTGTGCCAGTCGACCATGGAGCAAGCTGTATGGATCCCATACTAAATTACCTCCAAGCCGACATCCTACTGGGAGAAAGGTCCGGAGCAAGGAAGATTAAAGCAAAGGCTACGAAATTTTGCATATTATATGGTAAGCTTTACAAAAAATTATTACAGGACCCTACTTGAGATGTGTCACCCCACGTGAGGCGTACAACGTCCTCAAGAGTCTTCACTATGAGGAATGCGGAAATCACTCTAGTGCTCGAAGCTTGTCTAATAGAGCCATCACAGCAGGATATTATTGGCTGACAATGCGGTCCAATTCCCAGAATCATATGAAGACTTGTGACAAATGTCAAAAGTTTGCACCAGTGTCGCACCTCCCCCCAGGTATGCTAAACTCAATTTCGGCCCCTTGACTTTTTATGAAATGAGGAATGAATATTGTAGGTAAACTCCCCGCAGCAGTTGGAGGTGTCGTCTACATGTTAGTATTAACATACTACTTCACCAAATGGGTCGAAGTCGAAGCATTTCAACCAATACGCGACATTGAGGTACTCAACTTCGTTTGGAAAAATATTATTTGCAAGTTCGGAGTACCTTAGGAAATAGTGACCGACAACGGATCCCAATTCATATCGTACCACTTCAAGAACTTCTATGATAAGTATGGGATAAAACTAAGTTTCTCAACTCCGCGTTATCCTCAAGCCAATAGACAGGCGAAGTCGATGAACAAAACCATCATCAACACGCTAAAGAAGCGCTTGGAGGTAGAAAAAGGTGAGTGGGCAGAAAAACTCCCAGAGATACTATGGTCGTATAAAACTACACCACGTCGATCGATAGGAGAGACTCCTTTCTCGCTTGTCTACGGCTTTGAAGCAGTTATCCCGATAGAGACTCGACTTGCTACAGCTCGAAGTGGAAACCCCAATGAGGAGCAAAACAACTCGAAACTCGCTTTCAAATTAGATCACCTTGACGAGCGCCGAGATCGTGCATCTATACGGATACAGTCGTACCAGCAACAAGTCGCATGACATTTTATCAAAAAAGTAAGGACAAAAGTATTCAAGATCAACGACTGGGTACTACGACGAGTCTTCCAAAACACCAGGGAAGAAGGAGCGGGAAAGTTGGGACCTACATGGGAAGACCCTTACCAAATAACAGATATAAAGGGGCGAGGAGCTTATAAATTATGAGGACTTGACGGTCGAGAGATACACAATAGCTGGAACGCCCTACATCTTAAACAGTACCATTTTTGAACTTATCTACTTTTTAATATTTTCGTTATGCTATTATTTGTTCGTTTTACCGACATTCGATACTAACGAGTTAACACACAAGGAGCAATGATGAATACTTAGTGCAAATAAGTGCAAAACTGAGCTCTTAAAAAAAAAAAAAAAAAAAAAAAAAAAAAAAAAAAACCTCTCGAAATTGCTCTTCATAAGCTGTTGACATCGACAAGCAGAAATTTGCTACTTCAGGAGACGACATCCTACAGTCAAGGATTTACAAATGCTCGACGTCAAAATCAACACAACTCCCAATATCCTCACTCGATATCATATATAAAAAGGGGAAGGGGAAGGGGGGGGGGGGGGGGGGGGGGGGGGGTGTGGAATAGCACTGGGGACAAGTGTCGGCAATTACGCATGTACGCGATTTTCAACATTAATAAAAGGTCGTGTTGACCCAATTACGCATGTGCGCGATTTTTAACATTAATAAAAGGTCTTGTCGACCCAATTACGCATGTACGCGATTTTCAATTGTAATGAAAGGTCGTGAAGAACCCAATCACGTATGTACACGAATTTCAATGTTAATAAAAAGGTCTTTGTCAACCGAATTACGCATGTATGCGAATTTCAGTAATACATTGTCGATCGACTTACGTTTGTGCACAAGTTTACAGGCTTATCTCATGCGATTTAAATCAAAAAATGTGTGAACCCCATTATAAGATGGTCGAATCGTTCCCACTATCATATCGAATAAAGTTAACTTTCCATATATGAAAAAATAAACAAGAACATACGATCGAAACGAAAACACGAGAATATATAAGGTCGATCTGACCTAATCATTCATAATAACATATAAAAGTTGACACAGGAAAAGTAAAACAGTACACCCGTTCGACAAAATATTAAAGAGTTCTAAACGAAACAAGCAAAATATTAGTCCAAAATCTGCTCATTAATAGCATCATTCACATTGTCTTCAGTTGGGCTCTTCTCGGCCACTAAGCCGTCATCAGCAGCCTCATCCATAGCAGGAGATCCCTCGTTTCTCATACGTTCCATCTCCTCACAAGTGTCGATCTCTGCTTGCATCTCCTTAGAGTCCCACTTTACATGTTCACCAGACAAATATTGCCTGAAAAGCTCTGCCCTAGCCTTACACATAGCTTCAGCCGCCATCGACATGAGTTGTTCTTTCAAACCCGTGATAAGTCGCTCTTACTCTGCAATGTAAGGATTCCCATCTATTGATTGGCGTATTTCGTGGTTTTTGACCCCATATGGGGAACTCAAGTAAAGAGAGAACTTGCATACTTGTTGCATACAAAAATTTGAAAAATTTTATGCTTCTTTGTTTAATTGCTTGAGTAGCTTGGTTGCACATGTGCTTATGTGTTTTTACTTCAATAAGTGTGAACCAATGCTTGTATTGCAATCCATGTCATATTTATGTTCAAACATGCATTTTTGGACTATGAGATATATACATAGGAAGTACTCTTTGAATGACCTATAATGATCTCCATGACATGATGATTGTTAAATGACATACTTAAAAAGTGAAAAGTATGATTTTATATGACATGCTTAAAATGTGAAAAGCATGATTTCAAATGACATGCTAAAAAATGAAAAGCATGAATTGTTGATTGCATTTTCTTAAATGCAAAAATAATGTGTGAAAAGCAAATGAGACTTAAATGAAAATCAAAATGTCTCTCTCTCTTTACTTGTGGAACATGGCTATTATCATACGGGTATCTTACCCGGAAAAATCGAATAGGGTGTAAAAAGTCGCTCATGCCATGTTTAGCTTGTAAGGTTGGATATAGTTGCTCATTAAAATTGTTGATTAATTACTCTATATCCTTGCTTGATTCATGACAAATGGTGAAATTGGTTTGAATTCTTAAAGGAAACCTTTGTCATTTGCTTTGTCAAATACCATTGATTTTTGGACTTAAATGCAATATGTATTGTATGCAAAGCATTTTTATTCACACATTTTTATGAAAATAAATCTCCTTGTTCTCTCCAATTAATTGAGTTGCATAAAATGCATTATATGATTATGCAAATGACATGTATGCTACTATCTCTCTTTGCTACAAGTAACCCGGTTGGGGACTACTCCTTTACCCATCTCATGACAAAAAGGGGGAGTAGTATGTAGTTAGGGGGAGAATGCTTATTGCTAAATTATTGTAGCATTCTTGCATGATTGGGGAGCTTACCTTGAGGGAGAGTAACCCGTTGAGGGGGAGCATTTGCACTTCACATACATTGCATGATGTTGTGCTTAAATTCTTATTGCAAATGCTTGTTTTATCTCACATGATTAATCTCACATATACTTGTATTGGAAAGTATAGAAACTTTATTTTTGAATGATTGATTGTTCTACAAGAGATTAAAGACTTGAAGATATAGCTTTTAATCATATCTTTGTAATGTAGAAAATCCCTTTAGTTTCTATTTTATTGTGAGGATTAATGTGAGTGGTGGTTTTGTCACGAAATAGCCAAAGGGGGAGATTGTAAGGATTCCCATCTATTGATTGGCGTATTTCGTGGACAAACCACATATTGGGGCTTGATGTAAGGGCAGCTTAGGTATTTGATGGTTGGTGTTTTACACAACCAAGGCCCCCTCAAGACCTCAAGAGAAGAAGCACCAAAGGTAAATTCTAGTGCTTACTTGCTTTGAAGAGATCTAGTTGCACACACACACTACTCATGCATAAATCTTATTCTTGTATGTTGTGTGTTTTATATGTGTGCATGCATGTTCTTGAACATCTCTTCTTGCATGTTTTATTTGATTGCATCTTGTTCATTGAAATGCAATGATATGTTTAGGCATTAGGATGCAAAGTCATGAATTCTATTCATGCATGTTTAAGTGATTGCATCTTGTTCATTGAAATGCCATGACATGTTTAGGCATTAGGATGCATTCACTTCCCACACTTGCACTTCATGATTAGTCTTCAGTGTGGTGTAATTCGTTTCCGTTTGTGTGATCGGAAACGTCCACGCTTGCACGATGGTGTGCATGTCTTAGCACGATGGTTGACCACTTGAGAAGGTCTCATTCTTCTCTTGGATAAGTGGTAGTTTTGGTTTGGTTGATTGGAGTAAGGTGTCTAGTTTCAAAAGATTGGATTTCAATGTTTTAAGTGTTTTCAAAACTGACCTTTGCATGGTCTTGTGACCATAACATTTTACACAAAGCTTCAAAATGAGTTTTGAAAATTTCTGTACAAACTAGACACCCATACCTTTCCAACGGTATATTATTCGTAATATTTCATGACCGTTTGGATTGGTGTTAAAATCTCCAAAGTTACAACCAAAACAGGGCAACTCTGTTGTTGTCCGTTCCTGACCTTTGGTCACTCAATTGACCATAACGTTTTCTACAGATATCAAAATGTCATTCTGTAAAAACAAGTAGAAAGTAGACATCCATACCTTTCTAACGATATATCATACAAAAGGTTTCGATGTCGTTTGGTCATGTTTCGAAGCGCTCGAATCTTGAGCCGCTGCACTGACGCGAGTACCGCGAAAATGCCCATAATTTTTCCATTCTTCCAAAACGACATAGTTTCACTTGGGCATTATAAATACATATCTTTCTCATCATTTTGAGGGCTGAGCCACAAAATCAAACCCTAGAGAGAGAGGCTCCATATTCTTGAGAGAGAAAGAGAGACTTGAGAGAAAAAGCTTAAAGATTACATCTTTATCTCTCTAAACCCATTCCCACATGCACAAATCATCATCTAGGCATCATCTAGGTTCATCTAGCATGTGCTAATGCATGGGTCTTCTTCAACACACATGGTATGATTTGTTGAACACTTTTATCTTACATAATTAGTGTTTCTACTTATCAATTTTATCTCATTTATTACTTGTATGTGTTTAGATTAATTTCTACATACATGATTGAGATTATGTGTTGATTGGGTTATTTATGTTAGCTAGGTTTTCATGCCTATTTTATATCTAGCTAATTAATCTCATTATATGATTGAGATTATATTTGATAGCTTAAATGATTAGGTCATTATTGCCTAAAAGCTATGCCATAAACATTCTTGTATGATTTATTGATAACTAGGTTGATAGATTGTATTTTAATCAACTAGTTAATCTTTTGAATGTTTGTGGGTTATTTGTGATAGCTATTGTATTTAGGATTGGTTATCCTTAACATAGCTAAAGTTGTATGCCATGTCATATAGCTATATTTGATATCTATGATTGATTTTATTGTCATTATATAATCCTAGATAAGCATTTAGTGTACCCTAGCACTTCTTGTATATTTGGATATCATTGCATATTCACTTAGGGTGTGATCTCTTCGGAGAAGTAAGTCTTATGTGATAGATCGGGATTAGGTCGGACACCGGGATTAGGTGGTCACATGAGCAAATTGGACTAGGTCCACTTTTACAGGCCTGCGGGTAGTGGTAGCGGGATATTGGCCGGGATTAGGCCGTCAAACCGGGATTAGGTTGTATATGCTATCACGATTAGTGGATTCGAGGTTCGAGTGTGGCGCACTTACCAGCCCGTGCTTTTTCCCTGTTAAGGGTTTCCACGTAAAAATCAAGTGTCGTTTATATTTCCGCATCATATTACACTTGATTATTGTTTTGTGAATTGGGGTTATATTTGTAATAGTGACTAATCTAAAAATTTGGTAATAACGGATTAACAACCCTTTCACACACCCTCTAAGTCATATTTTAAAAGACACGCACGCATATAATAGTATATTGTACACTTTCATGCAACAACCTCTTTCGACTTTGTCGACTCATCGCGATGTCAATCTCTTTCCTCCTTCAACCTCTTCATCTCCTCCTCCAAAGCTGAATTTTTCTCCTCTAATTCCTTCACAACTTTGTCGAGCTTAGCGTTGTTTGCCTTACTGATGTGGTTAAGCTTGCGAAGCTTCGCACATCTCTCATTAACAATCTTGTACTTGTCATGTAGATGCAATTGCACCTGCAGAGCCTACAAAGTAAATATCGTATCATTAAATACAAGTAATCAAAAGGAAAACTTGGGAAATAAACAAACTTACTTGGAACGTCAAGAGAATCCCCACATTAAACACCTCATCCGTTTTCCTACCCTTCAGGTATTCTTCATCTGCAGAAATACGGAGGTCACTCAACCTCTAAAGAAAGTCGTTCGGCTCCTGAAACGACGAAGGAAAATGCATCGTCAACGAATCATGGATCGAAGCAGCAGCAACCGACTTCCCCTTTGGGTCGGAGCCGACGTTCTTCCCAGTGTCGATAGTAGAATCTTTCTTCTTCCTCTTCTTTAATGGACTCGATTCTGGGGAAGAAAGGTAGAGAGGTTCTTGTACTTCAAGCACCTTCTCCTTCGACTTCTCAGCCGCTTGCTTCTTCTTAGCTGCTGCTGTTGCCCGTTGTTTACTGATTCTTTCCATATAGAGCCTCAAGGCTTCAGCTGCGTCAGGCATGTTGATCTTTGCACTCACCATCGACGTCACTGCGAAATGATATTCAATGTCAGTAAGAGGCGATAGAAATTTCGTACCACATTGAAGAATTTCAAAACTCCTTCTAGTCCAAAAATACGACACAAAATCCTTCACATAAGGATATGGTGCTCTTGATCTGTTCAATGTCGACCATCGCTATAAACTGCTAGACCTAAGTTTACCTTTCGTAAGTAACACTCTCCAACTCCTTTCTTTTACAGGGATGGTTAACATACTCTCCATACGCTCAGGTGCTTCGTCGCACGACAATTTATTCTCTACCTCCATTATTTCTACACAGACAATTAGATTCATCAATACCAAGGTAACCTTAAAAGAAAATTTTATTTTAATGACAGTGGCAGTCGACACTTACCATATCAGTTCCAAATACGCGGATAGAGAAACTTCGACTTCCTCTAAGGACCGTCGATCGAAGGACCTTTGGCAAAAAAAAAAAGAAGGTATCCTTCCAATTTCGGTCATTGGTCGTTAAGTCAGCAATAAGCTGAGTGTCTCTTGACCTTGGTATCAGCCTATAACGACCTTTATCACTTACGTGCACCTTCAAATAATAGTTATGAAGGAAACACCCCAATCCAAATTTGATTCCATGTCTTTCACGAAGGACAGTTATACTCAAGAGCAGTCTCCAACTATTTGGCATCAACTGGCCAGGTGCGATATCATAGTACAACAACAAGCGTCGAGCCAGAGAAAGAACTGGGAACCTAAAACCCAGACGGAGGAAATACTCATAAAAACACGTCCACCCAAGTATATCCCAATCCGCCCGTTCATGTTCCTTTGGCGTGCGTAGTTCGACAGAGTCAGGTATTCCATAAATCGTCCGTAGACCATCAAAGTCACCATCCGTAATCACGCTTGCTAGACTATTCTCCAGAATATTTAACGAACAACCTGAGACAAATGGCTATGCTACATCTATATACTCTGGAAATTCAACCCTCTCCGCAACGGCACGCACGACACATTGCTCTAACATACCCTTCGTATTTATGGTAACTATTTTCAACGAATCCTCTAATGAAACCAGTCAATCGATACTCACTACTCCGCTGTCGACTCCTCCGTCATCTCGCATTCCATATCGCTAGTAGTCCAAGTAAAGCGTGGATCAGAAGTTGTAGCGTCGCTCAACTTGATGTCTCCAAAAGCTGACAAATGTAGAGAATGCACAAGTCAAGCACAAACTAAAACGCTACAATCACAACCTAAGGTTTAAAGATCAAAACCTAGGGTTTTTATGAAATATCAAAACCTAAAGATCACTCCAACCCAGTAGGGTTATGGCTATCCTAGGTCAAGCGGCTACTAAATCTGGACATCTACTCACAACAAAACAACAATCAAGTACACCAGAACTTGCAACACATCATATAAACTCAACGTAGCAGCAAATCAAACATTTCAAATATGATCAAGAACACGTTGAAGAACATCAAGGATGGCAAAGAACACATATTTCCCAGGTAAAAATGTCAGAAACTTCTATTTATTTCCTATAAATTCATAAAGATAAGTTTCATGCAAATGGAAACGAAGAAAAAAAATAACTTTTTACTAACCTTGGAAGAAATTTATGTAGAAATCACTAGAGAAATCACAAAGAATCCGCAGAGAATCAGCAATGCCTTCCCTTCACAGACGGGAAAAGTTTGCCCAAAAGAGAGAAAAAAGATAAGGAAAAATTCAAAAGTCGTGCCAAAATGATCCCAGCAAAGGAAACAGTTTACTTATAAACCAAACTCTTCAACCCTAGTTGCCATGTGTCAGCACCCCATCGGTTACCAACCAACCAAGGTAACCGTCCGATTTAAATTTCAAAAATTTAATTTCAAAAACTGTGCCCGAATTAAATGCGTCTGACGTCAACCTATGGCACTGAAACGCAATCATCCCATCAATTTGACTTCCAGTCCTCACTCTGCACATAATCGTCGAACGACGGACCATCTTCAAAATGCCAACTTCGTTATTCGACGATAGAGTTACCAATCAGATGGCATCCAAAAAAGTAGTGATTCGATTCGACAAAGAAGCGCTCGACGAAGCCCATGGTCGACTCAACGAAAATCACTCTCTAACTCATTGAACCCTTCCTTATAGAGTGGGGGACAAACTGTGGTAGACAAAAATAGTCCATAGGCCCAAACGTAAGTAAAAGCCCAGAACTTCAAACAGCTAGTCCAGGGCCATTTTTGCTCCAGATTGACCCAAGACCTGTGCCAACAGGACCTGGCCATTCCAAGACTAAGTAAAAGATCTCAATTACAGATAATGAGTAACCAACGATTCAAAGGAGAGGAAATCTTTCCTAGAATCGCGCCTATTATCTGCATTGATCAAAGTGGGTGTTAGGAGTGAGTCTTGAGCCTATAAATAACCAGGTTTAATCACGATGAGGTCTCTCTGAAATTCTGAACAAAAGTGAAAGCACACAAGCGTCTTGAAGCTTTGATCATATTAATTCCGGCCACCAGAATTCGATCTGATTCATAGCCACGATTCATACTTATAATTGCTCAGCTCAAGTGCAACTAAAGCTAAGAATCTAACCCCATCTCAATTATTCTCTTTGTACTTGTTTCTGTTATTGTTCTTTTGCAGGTTCGACCAAGAAGCTAACGAACTTCGTTCGACAAGCCGACATTTTCTTTAATCAATAGAGGACACGACGTTCACTATCCATCCAAGTTGTATTGGGCCTGACAATCCAACCCGATTCACATATTTCGTAGATCAACCCCTTACAATAATCACTTACGTTTTCTGAAGTGTATCGTCTATAATCACACGTAAATCATGCTAATTATCTCCCATAACGAATAATATTAGGCTATTAATTATCATATTTTAAAAAACAATAATGCTATATATCCCACCTACAATCCCATCATTTCCATCCCAACACACATGGCAACTAGGGTGTCATTTGGTGAGTGGACAAACATTATCGGTACTTATCTCTCTTACCCATGTTTTCACTCACCAATTAATGTTTGTTTACTCATCAAGTACGCCTCAGCTGCCACGTGTTGGGATGTAAATGGTGGGACGTGTACTGTTAAAAAAAATAGCATATCTGCTATGGCCACTCACTCTCGTTTCGTTTTTCACCCTCCTTCTCGCTGCCGTCGATAGATCACTCCTTCCTTCGCCCAGTTGCTGCCGATTACCACCATCGACACAACACCGGCGAAGATTCTCGGTTAGTCGTCTCTCTGAATACAAAGAGCAGCTTCAACAGGTACTAATCTCTCTCTTTTCGTGGCTTGTTTTGTTTTCATCTTTGTTTGTGATTTTCGTGTTGATTCCTCGATGGGTTTTGAAGATTACATTGGGAATTCAAATTCCTTTTTTAGCTATTGTCAGTGTAACTTCTATATTTCTATTAATATAGATTTTTTTGTGTGCCAATATTGTTTTTTTTTTTTTTTTTATAGGATAATAATTTTGCTCCTCTGCGGAATCTGTTTTCCTTTTCTTTTCATTGATTTCTCTGATCCATCTGCTCTTCTGGGTTTCTTTAATTTCATAATCTTTTGAATAATGAGTAAAACAAATAGTTTTCCGGGGCCACCTACTAACCGTTTGATGAAATGTCTCAATTGAGACTCTTAGAAGTGAAGTGCTTTTGTCTTGTGGTGACATTTAGGCTTTTAGAAAACTAATTTAATAGTATATGGTGGTGGTGTTTGTGCCAGTTTTTGGGGCCATTTACAAGTTCATCAATACTAGAGGTCAGGGAGGTTTCTTAGACTGGAACAGTACGTTTTCCTGGTGAGTTATTTGCTTGCTTACTGATAATAGCATCACTTTCTCATTATTCAAAAAATAGCATTGTATGTACTTGTTGGCAATATTTTAATTTTTAACATAATAAATTGCTAAGCATGATTGCCGGTGTTGTTTAATCTTATATATATGAGGCTTAGAATGAAATGGAAGTTGTGATAAATTGCTAAGCATGATAGCAGTGTTTCCTGGTGTTGTTTAACATAATAAGTTGCTTGCATTTCTTTTGGATTGTTAGTTACCATTAATGTGATTCGTTGTTTTTGTTGTCTGGTTACTCACGTTTTAGTAATCTGAATTGATAATAAACACTACTACAGTACTACATTGTTAGAAGCAATAGATTCTATTAGTTAGTTCATGTTAAGAAATTCCATGTGTTTTTGATGGTTTCTACGGTGTGGTTTACTAATTTTGAATGTGTTAGGTAGCTATACATGGCTAGTTTTGAAAGAAGTCAAGTAAATGTTTCTACGGGTAGTTGGAATAATGAAGTTGAAGATTGGGTCGGGTAAGGTGATTATGAACATCTCCAATTGCAAGCACTTTAATTTGTTAATTTGAAATCCCTGTGATATCTCTCTGGTTGTATTTGTTTTATTATGTGAATTAAATTCCATTACCTAATTGGTCATCCAAAAATTGCAAAAATAAGATTAAGGATAATACCCTTGTTGTAGGTTCTCATTTAGGGGGTTTTACTGTATAAAGTTTGTTGCTTGGGATTGTTAATTGATGTCTCTTGCCAATGCCTGATTTTCTATTTCCATCCTTGTGTTTCCTGTTAGCTATTATCAAGCCTGCTAGACTGTGTTTGGCTGCAATAAGATGGCGAAACGACTAGCCTCTCAACTCTTCGTCAGCAGTAACCACTCTTATCTCTCTATTAATATATGTCTATATTGTACGGGGTTTTGATTCTAGATTTTGTTTTGTAGGACTGTCATCCTACACCACGAATCAAGAATTGAAAATGTTGTTTTCACCATTTGGTCTTGTTACACAAGGTAATTTCAACACTATTTAGTCTATTTTCCGTCAAACGTTCACTTGATTTTCTACTCCTAACTTGTTATTGATTGGTGGAAATTGTTTGTTCGTAGCTAGGTTAGTTAAAGATCCAAAAACATAAAGGCCTAAAGGCTTTGGTTTTGTCTCGTTTCGGTCGGAGGATGAGGCACGGAAAGCATTGGAAGCCATGAATGGCAGGGTACTTTCTCAAACTTGGTTTTAGTTTTTTTTTTCTTAATGATTTTTTAAAAACTTTGCTTAATTGTTAACTTTTCGGGTTGATTAAAATATAATGAATAACTCACATTTTTTTGTTTGAATTAAAATCTGGGACCACTTTTTCATGATTGAGCATTGAATGAATATTTGTTAATATCACAACTAGTACTAGTTGAGTTTATAATTTCAGGGAGATAATTATATATAATCATGATAAATGTAGTACACCTATATATTTCAATTTGGTTGAACTATACATTAGGTACAGATTGTGGATACTACTCAGAGCCATAACCATTACTGAGGTTATGTCTTCTTTTGTCACCCCAGTTTAAACAATAGTGGATATGTATTATGAAAGTAAGTTATGTTTCTCATTTGTACCGCTAACCTGCCATCTTGTTTAAAGTTGTGGCATTCAGTTCTATATTTTGTTCAGCGTCTGTCCTTTTCTTTCTCTCTTTTGGTAGATTTGGTAGTTCTACTGGATAATGTTAATGGTGGTTTAGTTGCATTACTGATTAGGTTGGTGTCTTGTTAAGCTCTTGGACATGGCCACCTCATGATTAACTCATTTCAAGTTAATAAGTTATTCTTAGAAATCTTCTTTCCTTTCTGTTTCTCTTTGAAACTCTCAGGTTAGCTATAGTAATAAAAGATTAATTAAGACTTTGCTACCGGATTAACCCGCTTGACTAATGCCCTCTTCTGTCTCACTTTAAGTTGTGGGGATGAACATTTTTAGAGCATTTATTTGTGATTGCTAGTTATGAATACTTTCTTCCTTCCTCAATCTGTCTCTTTGATTTATGTTTTCATTCTCTCACACACACTGTGACTTGTGTATCGATATTCTCTTTACTCTCAGTGTTTTAGTTATAATAACAGCTGCACTTCAATTTATAATGCATATTGTATCATTCTACTGCATTTCCGTTTCAAGTTATTCTTAGAAATCTTCTTTCCTTTTTGTTTCTCTTTGAAACTTTCAGGTTGGCTATAGTAATAAAAGATTAATTAAGACTTTGCTACCGGATTATACTTGGCAACAACCCGTTTGACTAATGCCCTCTTCTGTCTCACTTTAAGTTGTGGGGATGAACATTGTTAGAGCGTTTATTTGTGATTGACAGTTATGAATACTTTCTTCCGTCCTCAATCCGTCTCTTTGATTTATGTTGTCACTCTCACACACACCGTGACTTGTGTATCAATATTCTCTGTGCTCTTAGTGTTTCAGTTATAATAAGAGCTGTGCAATATGTGGTGTTATAATGTATAAATTGAAGTGCTTTCTTGTGACTAAATTAATTGTTTGTTTTTCTTTTGAAATTTATATTTCAAAAACATTTCCAGCCGCACTTATGTGAATTTGTTTAGTTACTTTGCGCAGATAGTTAGAGGAAGGCTGATCTTTGTTGAAGTTGCAAGCACTGGAAGTCCTGAAAATGGTGATAGTAGCGCTTGATAGTTAAACAGTTTTCATTGTTGCATTTGTAAAATATTTAAATATGATCACTAATGGAATGCTACATGTAATAAATAGCTTTGGCGAAATTGATGAACATAGCTGGTCATTAAAACATGGTGACAAATAGTCCATGGCACTAGTGAACAAAGAATAAATTTCTTGCAAAGGCTAAAAGCCTAAGACACGAAATAGAGAAAACAGAACACAACAAGCAAGCAACAAGACGCCACCAGCAACGCTAAAAAACAGAAGCTAAGCCCATAAAATCAGACAGAGCATCAGGCACCAGTTACACCAGGGCCACCTCTGTCAAAAACAGGACCAAAAACAGGGCCAACGAACACACCGAAGCAGAGAAAATAAACCCAAACACCAACAGCAAGACTGTTCTACAAAAACCAACACGGAAGAAAACAAGCCAAAAAAAACTACAAGCTCCACTCAAGAATGTCAACCTCCATTTTGGACGCTATCTTGGCTAGCATATCGGTAAAGGAATTGAGCACTCTTGAATTGTGATTGACCAACGAATTTCCTAAGTAATTTAGCATTGTTCGAATGTCATAAATCGTGTGAACATGGTTTATGTTACCGAAACTCTCATCGTTAACCCAAGACACCACCACCTTTGAGTCACTCACTATAGCAATATCTTTCCCTACGAAAACTGGATTCGAAGCACAAAGTGTACACGCCTTATGGATGGCCATAATTTCTATAGTATTAGAGACTTGAACCCCTATATAAGAAGAAAAAATGCATAGAACCTTCCCTGTATAATCTCTTAAAACCCCTCCAATACCCGCATGCCCCAGCAAGCCTCTCGACAACCCATCGACATTGAATTCCAGGCCGTTTACAATTAGGAGGGATTCAGCCTTCCGCCATAGCAAACTTTCTCGGCTTTCGATCTATGCATATCTCCATACAGTTGGTGAGAATTGATGTGATTGGTTCCATAGATCCATTCCCAAAATGCTTGAACCACTAAGCAATCCTAAATTTCACCATATCAACATATTTAATTGTATCCGCTTTAACATGATTGAAGACTTGCTTATTCTGTGATTAAACTTGTCATTAAATTTATTGTGTAGAAAATGTGAAAATGAGGGAGGAGTAAGTTGTCTACAGAATTTTATTATTCTATTTTTCTCTGTCTGTATCAAATGAATGAAAAGAGTGAGCAATTTATAATATACATTGTACCCATCATAAACAGCTGCAACCTTTCATCGTCACTTTTCATTTTGAATTAAGAGTCACATCTTTTGTCAAAGGTCACACCTCTTGATCAAATTAATGTGGTTGCATTATTTTGAAAATAATTCTAGAGTAATGCTACTCCACCCAAAATTTCAACCCAAATGTGAAGTGTCATCACCACACACACAACATGGGCCCACGTCATGATTTTCAAGATTTTGTGTAATTTTGTTGATTACGAAGGCATTTGAAGAATGAATGAAATATAGTTATATAGGAAAAAGGGATGTTTAAATTTATAGCTAGCACTCTTTTCACCTCTCGTTTTGTGATTGTCATCAAGCTAATAATTTAATTTTAAATGGCACCAAAGTAGTGATGGACAAAAATACCCTCATTTTTACTTTTTTTTTTCCTATCCTTTTTTCTTTGATTTTTTTTTTTTTTTCAAAAACCCTCAATTGATGGAGGTGACCTCCATTGGAGGTCTATTCGATGACCTCCACTGGAGATCGATGAAGCAATTAAAAAAAATCAAGGCAATAAGTCTCGGGTGCCCTACATTTTAGACTTATTGCTAGATTTTTTTTTTGTTTTTTTATCTTCTTCTTCATCGACCTCCATTGGAGGTTTGACCTCCATTGGAGATTGAGGTCGAGGTCATTTCAATCTCTAATGGAGGTTGAAAAGAGAGAATTAAAAAGTAAAAAGAAAAGTAAAAGAATAAGTTGTGGCATTTTGGTCTCACCACATACTTTGCTGCTATTTAAACAAGAATTATTAACTTGGTGTTATCCCCACAAAGTTAACCCCTTTTAGTGCTATTTCCCCCTATCCCCTCATAGAAAAAATCAAGAAAAATGGTTTTAGTGATCGATAAATTCTCAAATTTTGTTTACAGGTATATTTCATTAAACTTGTCATCTAAAAAAAATCAGCTCAAAATAAGGGAAAATCGATGTGATTTCATCAAGGTTTTTATTGAAATTAAAACAAGGGATCCCTCAGGAAATAACCACTTATATATATATATATATATATATATATATATATATATATATATATAGAGAGAGAGAGAGAGAGAGAGAGAGAGAGAGAGAGAGAGAGAGAGAGAGAGAGAGAGAGAGAGAGAGAGAGAGAGTCTCAATTTGATTTATAATAGTAAGTGTTAATTAATTGGTAATTTGGGTTTATTTAATACATACACAGGAAATAATAGAAGAGAATACCACGAGAGAGCTGTAAAGTTACAAAGTGCTGCAGTAAAAGGCAACAAGAAAGAAATTGGCAAGTTCTTGAGAGACGATCCATTAAAGATACGTTGGGCTATTACGAGGGGACACAAGACTCTTCTTCATGTTGCAACAGGGGCAAAACAAACCGCCTTGGTGAAGATGATTATGGAACACATGCATCCAGATGACCTGATGCTGCAGGACAGAAATGGAAACACTGCCTTCTGTTTCGCCGCTGCAGTTGGAGCTACAGAAATTGCTGAAATGATGTTGGTTAAAAAAGGAAGTCTGGCTACGTTTCGAGGCTCTCAAAATAAGACTCCTCTCTACATGGTTGTTTTGTTTGGACAGAAGAAAATGGCTGAAAAATTATACACCAAAACCTTACCTCATTTGAAACCACCGGAAGAAATTGCTATATTTTTTAAAAGCATCGACACTGGATTATATGGTATGTATCATTTTATTTATAGCCGGTGGCCAGAAAAAAAAAAATTTGGGGAGAGCCAAAATAAAAAGCTTTTAAAATCTAATAATAATTTCATACAAGTGTTGTTTAAGTAATTTAGTGCACACATTTTATAAGTATGGGTATAGATTTTTCTCTAAGTGCCAGATTTAAAAAAAAAAAAAAATGGTTTAAGTAATTTGGCAAAGGAGAAATTTCAAAAACCCTTTTGATTTAAGGTTTAATGGAAAATTGATCCTCGTTGATTCAAAATATTTAGAAAGAAGATCTTGCAATTATCTGAAAGCTAAAAGATATTACAAGAGCACTAGCTAGCTAGTTTGGACTTTGGAGTAGTAAAAGCTTGTGCACAGCATTCGGTTTTATAGCCTGTAGAGTGATTTTAAGCTAAACTGTAACACGAAAAATATTTAATGAGGAATTAAGTTAAATTAAGCAAAGTTGACCTATAATTTTCCGACAATTTCTGAATGTTAATAGTGACCTTCTGTTCTTCTGCATATAAAGTTTATAAAACTGACTATATATATATGATAAGTATAGACTTTCCAGGAAGTGGGTTCATGATCGATACTGATCTATGGTCCTAAAATAACAATTAAGCATTGTTTAGAATTACTTTAGGAATCCATTTTAGAAAAGGAAAAAAAAATTACTGTAGGAATCTACTGACCAATTCACGTGCCCAACCATTATTAACTTATTGATTAGGTAAAGAGCCAGGATTGGTTTCGTAAGATCCTGTAATCCCGCAAATTAAATTAACTGATCAAGTGGAAAAATGTTGTCTCTGAATTTCATTGGTTCATTTGGTCAACCAAAGAAACCATCTGATTTCTCAACTGTTAAGAATCTTCTCCTATGTTGATTTTTGTTATAGACTTCAATAAATCTGATATCAATCATAGAAAATATTATCCGTAATAACTAAATATATATAGTGCTAAATTGCTAATATATAAAAATAAATATAAAGGATGCTTAGAATCATCCCCATTAAATTGCCTCAAATGCATTGAAATCAGGCCGTTTCCAGGATTTACATGCATGATGCACCAAGTTTGTTTGTTTGTTTTTTTTTCTTTTTTTTCTTTTTTTTCTTTTTTTCTTCTCCTTTTCTGGGTCGATCTTATCTATTTAGTTTACAAATCCACTCGTTTTTAGCTTTCAATTTTTTTTTTTTTTTTTTTTTTTGTTGAAATAGATTTCAATTTTGTTTTACTTTAAGGTTTAAATGCCATTTAAAGCCATGGAGATCTGGAAATTTTTAGATATCTTTGGAGATCCATTGGATCTCATAACAAAAATATATATATATATTTTTTTAATTTTTCTGTTTTTTAATATTTAAATTAATATTCTACTCATAATAAAAAACAAAAGGGGTAATTACCCTGGTGCCTTGGTGACCATCAACTTTTGCCACCACTATCAAAATGGCCACCAAATGGGGAAATGGATGGAAAATGGCTATTTTTGGCAAACATTGTTACACTAATGGTCATTCCATCCATTTCCATCCAACTCCATCCAATGAATGGCATTTTGGTAAATAAGGGAATGACATTAATTTATTTTAGATGTTTTTTGGAAATCAATTTTTTCTTTTGTTTTTTGAAACAAATAATTATATTTAGTGTGTATATACGTATAGCATATCTCAAATATATATATATATATATATATATATATATATATTCTTTTTTGAAAAGATTAAGGTTACAAAATCTAAAAATTCTAAAAAATATATTTGAGATAAGTTGAAAAGAAATATATATGTATATATATATATATATATATATATATATATATATATATATATATATATATATGTTTGAGATATGATATATGTATATGTACACACTAAATATAATTATTTGTTTCAAAAAACAAAAGAAAAAATTGATTTCCAAAAAATATCTAAAATAAATTAATGTCATTCTCATATTTACCAAAATGCCACTTATTGGATGGAATTAGATGGAATGGTCATTAGTGTAACAATGTTTGTCAAAAATAGCCATTTTTCATCCATTTCCCCATATAGTGGCTATTTTAATAGTGATGGCATAAGTTGATGGCCACCGGGATAATTATCCCTAAAAAAAATCCTCTTTTTTTTTTTTAAGAAGATATTTGTTTTTTCTTAATTTGATTTTTATTAATATTAAAATATGAAAAGTAATTGAATTTTTTTTTGGAAAATTAAAATGTAATAACAAAAAAAAACTTTTAGGGGCAAAACTGTCAGTGATTTGATCAAATAGACTAAAGTGATATATTTTAGAAAAAAAAAGGGATTATAGTTGCTAATATGACAAAGATGTTTAAATATGTGACAATTCAAAAAAAAAAAAAAAAGGAACTTTAGTGAAATTACCCCCATAATCTACTATTACGTGTTTCATAAGGCAACAATGGCTTGGATTTATTGTATTAATTCTTAGAGCATCTCTAATATAAAAGTTACTTGCATACCAATAATTGTTGACATTACAATAATGTCAAGAGACTTGCTTCCTATGTGACATAAAAATAGACTTGATATTGATAGATAATCAATTCAAAATTTGGTCTACAATGCTTCAGTCTAAAACACATTTTTTTTAATGACATTTCCATTTTCTTTTTCCTATTTTTTTTTATTTTATTTCCTTACAAAAAAAAAAAATGAAAAATTAATGTCAGTTATAAATATTTGCTGAGTTAACCAAAAAAATAGTTGTGCAACAAACCGTCTGAAAGTAGATGATCATGTTGATAATGTCTAATATTTATTTTGACACGTCAGCTTGAAGTTGAATATGCATAGCTGCGTTGGAGAATATGTTAGGCTATTTTATGTTTGTCTTATATACTAGGGTTTTAATTGTTTAAAAAACTTAGCCACATGTCACTATTTAGTTAGTGGAGACAAAGTAAAGTTTTTTTTTTTTTTTTTTAACTGCTGTAACAAGTGTCACCCTTTCATTTGATCTGTCCCACCAACATCAGCTGTGAGACGAACCATGAAAGATTTTCTCCAAATCCTAGAAGTAATTACTAAAATTTATACAACATAAACATAGGAATTATGGGTCTTAAATATCAACATTTATCGACCTAACAAGTCCCTACACCCCAAATCCCTAATCCCAAATCGATACCCAACAGAATTTCCCAAATCAACCATCTCTCTCTCAAAAATCAACCCAGATCTTCATCTCTCTCTCGCCCAGATTAACCCAGATTTTTCGACGGTTGGATCAATCATCATCATCTTCTTTCTTCTTCTTTCTTCCTTTTCTTCTTCTTTCTTCTTCTTTCCTCTTCATTTCTTCTTCTTCGTATGTGTTATTCTTCTTGCTTGGATCGAGAGAGAGAGAGAGAGAGATAAGATCGAGGGTGGTGCCTTGGTGCCACTGGTTTGGATTAAAGAGAGAGATCTGGTTTGGATTTTGGAAAAGAGAGATGAGAGTGGCAGAGGTTGATGTCTGGTTTGGACGATAGGTTGATGTTGAATTGAATGGGTCTCTTGGATTTGTGCCACTAGTTTGGATTGTACGAAGGATAGGCAGAGGCAGAGATCTGGTTTGGTCTGGATTTTGGCTTGGTTCCAACAAATTTAAACCCTTTTTAAAATAAAAAAAATTAAAATATATATATATTGGAACCGCTGGTTCAAATCGGAACCGGAACCGGAACCGTCGGTTCCAGTCTAGTTCAAACCGGGCGATTCCTCAAAAATTGAAACCGAAACTATAACCGCCCTATTACCGGTTCCTAGTTCCGGTTTGGTTCACCAGTTCGAACCGAACAGGTGCCATGTCTACCTAGGGGTGGGCACATAAATTTTTATATCATATTCATTGGTTCGGGTCGATTTATGTTTATGTGCCCACCCCCTAGGTGATATATCATATTCATTGGGTTTTAAATTTTTAAAAATTAAATTCATTGGGTTATATATTTATTATTTCAATAAATAATTATTTTTGATATATTTTAATAAATAATTTTGATAAATGGGTTAATTGGGGTAAATTGGGTGGGGATGGGAAAAGCAAACCCCACCCTGCTCCATCTATTGTGGGGTTTTATGTAGGGATGTGTTCTCAAAAAATCGGGTGGAGTGAGGGGAAGACCATCCCGCCCCGAATCCGTCCCATTGCCATCCCTACCCCAGTGCAGATATTGATAGAACAATAATGATAATGATACCTAAATAATTATATAACTTATGAAAAATAAATAATTAAAATTTGATATATGAAACGAAAGAAATAGATTATGATTCATGACCATACTTGAAAGATAATGATCACTAGTTAGCAAAATCATTCAAAATCATTCTATTGCAATTAGGATCATCTCCATACCTTTTTTTAGAGAAAAAAAAAAATCTTTTATTTTATGTTTAGGTGTCATCAAAATTAACAAAATTTTAGAAGAAAAAAAAAAAGATAAGGAGAGAAGAGACTAGAGAAGTAAAGAAGCAAAGTACAAGTAAATAAGAAATTATAGTGATCTAAAAGATCGTTTACAAGAATGTTTAATTTAAATGATTTGATCCTGTCAATTTATAGTGAAGTCATTTATCAATGGATGATTAGGATTTATTGGATATAAAGGTGGAGATTTATCTCCATAAATGCTCTTACATACTCTTTACTACTACTATCTAGAATTTTTTTATAAAATGTCTAGAAAACGGGCCCAGAAAATAGAATAGGCCATAATTGAGCACCAAAGTTTGGATATGTTAGAAACACTAAAGTTTGAGCGGGCCGTGACACTACGGTTCTATGTTAAATGTTTTACATTATCAATATACTACTTGCAACAAGACAACTAATAATTAACGATTGTATGTCAAAAGAACAAAAACAAAACAATTAATGACTGTCGGGTAAATTGAACTATTTTGTTTTTTCACCGTGATCTATTTTATTTAACAGTGAATTATTTTCATGATCTCTAAGAGCATTCACAATGCATGAGATCCAAAATATAACATCCATTTAGTACCACATCAACATTTTGGGTTTGATTTTCAAAAAATTGGTCTTCTCATTTGGATCATCTCTAAATAGGTCTATTTTTCCTACGATGCAACTAAATTGAAAAGGATAAATTTGATTCACTCTTTTAACTTTATTCCAAACAATCATTACTCCTCATCAAAATATTTTATAGAGGAAATAGGGGTTTCTAGTCAAAAATTAAGGGGAGGTATTGTTTTTGTCCAACATTATCATTTTTATTGTTTTTGTCATTAAATGGGCTGTGAGGACATAATTGCCCTTATTTTTTTTTCTTAATCTCTTCTCTCCTTTCTTTCACTCATTCACGCCTCCCTCTTCTCTCTCCTTTCTCTCTCTATTCACACCTCCTCCTCCTCCTCCTTCTTCTTCTTCTTTCTCTCCTCCTCTTTCCTTCTTCTTTCACGCCTCCTCCTCCTCCTTCTCCTTCTTCTTCTCTTTCTCTTTCAGATTTTTTCAGATTTTCAGATTTTTTTCAGATTTCAGATTTAAAAAAAAAAAAAAAAAAAATCAGATCGGACGATCGGACGTCCGATCTTCCCTCCTTCTTCTTCTTCTCTTTCTCTCCTCTCTTCTCTTTCTCTTTCACGTTTTTCCAGAATTTTTTTTAAAATTTCAGTTTTTTATTTTTTTTTTTAATTTTTTTTTTCAGATTTTTAAGTTTGATTTGTGGTTGTGGTTGTGTTTGTGGTTGATTTTAGGGATTTTTAAAAAAGATTTTAGGGATTTTTTTTTTAAAAATTAGGTTTTTTTTTACATCTGAAAATGTATCCAGATTTTTTTTAAAAATTTCAGTTTTTTTTTGTTGAAAAATTTCCAAATTTAAAAAAGGTTTGGATTTGAGTTGTGGTTGTGCTTAAAAAAAATTCAGATTTGTGGTTGTATTTAAGTTTGGGATGTGGTTGGTTTTATGAATGGTGGGAGTTGTGTTTGGGTTTGGGTTTTGTTGAAAAAAAATTAAGATTTTTTCGGATTTGATCTTTTTCAAACTAATTTTTCATATTTCATTTTGTTTAAACACACCAAGCCATGAATTAAACACACCAGACAAACGGATTAAACACACCAAGATAAACGGATTAAACACACCAGGCCAAACCAACATTATCATTAAACACACCGGACTAATTAAACACACCAGGCCAAACATATTAAACACACCAGCCGAAACAAATTAAACACACCAGTACCAATTAAACACACTGGACTAATTAAACACACCAGGCCAAACATATTAAACACACCAGACGAAACAAATTAAACACACAAAACCAAACCAATTAAACACACAAGTGCAAACCAATTAAACACACCAAGCCAAACCAATTAAACACACCAGTGTAAACCAAGTAAACCAATTGCCCTGGTGTGTTTAATTGTTTTTGTCTGGTGTGTTTAATTCATTTTGCTTGGTGTGTTTAATTAGCCGGTGTGTTTAATTCATTTTGTCTGGTGTGTTTAATTCGTTTGACTGGTGTGTTTAAACAAAATAAAATCTGAAAAATTTGTTTGAAAAAGATCAAATCCGAAAAATCTCAATTTTTTTTCAACAAAACCCAAACCCAAACCCAAACACAACTCCCACCATTCATAAAAACAACCACAACCCAAACTTAAATACAACCACAAATCAACAACTAACACTTAAATCCAAAGATCTTTTTAAATCTAAAAATTTTTCAAAAAAAAAAAACTGAAATTTTTTTAAAAAATCTGGAAAAAAAAAAGGAGAAAGAGAGAGAAGAAGAAGAAGAAGAAGAAGAAGAAGAAGAACTCGTGAGAGAGAGAAGACGTGAAAGACAGAGAAGGAGAGAGAGAAAGAGGGAAAAAAATTTGTAAAGAAGGGTAATCTTGTCCAAAAAGTGGAAATTTTGACAAAAACAATAAAAACAATAATCATGGACAAAAACAATAAACCCCATAATTTTTTGGCTAGTTATGGAGTTCTCCCTATTTTATATATATTAAGAGTACTACTAGGCTTCTCAAATTTTTTCCCGAAATCTTTCCCAAATATGTGTAGCACGTGAGATGTCAACATTTTGTAAATCATGAGATTATGTGGTGAGTGATGTGATGTTGATACCTCACGTGCTACACACATTTGAGAAAAAATTTGACAAATTTTTTAGGAAGCCTAGCATTATTCATATTTTAATAAATAAATTATATAATATATTTTAAATATTAACACTGTCAATAATTATTTAACAAATTATAATTAATTTAAAGCAAAACAATTATCAATAATTATTTAACAAATTATATTTTAATAAATAAAATATATATATTTGGAACTCAAAGTTGAACTAGTCATGTGGATCCCACAAATGGGGCTTACATAGCAAACCCCATTGTGCTTCCAACCAGATCAACTTAAAGTGGATCCGATTATTTGGGTCTAAATTTGGCCCCACTGTGAATGCTCTAGTGATATACATGTCAATTGAAAGGACTACTTTTTTATGTTGGTAAGAGATGAATCTATCATCCTCATGACATACTTACAAAATTCATATATAAATTTCGAGTGTTTTATTTTTAGAAAAAATTTCATAATTAAATTATTATTTCAAGAAAAAATACTTCAAATAAATTTAGAATTAATGTCATTATTGAAAATTTGGACTTGTGTGCTCAGCTTACCGGATTGTGTGCAAATGTACTCATTCTTCTAGGGTTTTAGAGATTAGTCTTGCTCTTAAACTTCTTTGTTTTTTATTTGCACCTTAAATTTCTATGATTACACGCATAAAAAGTAATTTTTGCATATTAAAACATGCATTAAGTAATAAAAATAACATTGTCGGTCTGTTTTCTTTTGATAGTTAACTATTTTCAGATCTCAAGCATATAAACGTCAAATTCTGTTCCACACTCTTGCTATCTGTATAAAAGTAAACGGCAACGGCCCATGCGCAACCACCCACGATGATTGAAGGTATCAGAAACTATGTACTTGCCGATTCCCATGCCCTTTCAAAGAAGCGACTACCATTGATTTTGAACCGGTTCGACTGATTTATGGTCTTGGTCAAAGATGTGGAGGATGTAATCGGAGAAATTTGAGTTTGAAGGGTCTTTACCATCACAAACCTAATTGCGTCCACCAACTAGGTTGGTTCCGATTTTACGAGAATTAGGGTTTCTGAACCGTTATGTGAATCTACTTGTCTAGGCTTAAGCGAGCCATGATTAACTATCTAGCTGGCCCATCTTTATTAGAATCATCACTTTGGATCAGTGTTAAGATTGTGAAAACCATAAACAGTGAGAATTCATAGATATTTATCCAAAATAGAAATAACATATAGATGAGCTAATTTTATTTGAACTATGAGCTATTATCTTACATCTAATTATAAGCTTGACCATGGAGATTGGAGATGATAGAGTACATAACTTCTTGTATTTACTTGGCTAGGGTTGATAGAAACCTAGAGCGATAAGTCGTGTAGATGATGTCTCTTAGTAGGGGATATTGCAATATTACAAACAGAGTGATTGGCACCGATACGAACATGAAAGTAACTATAGGGATTGAATTTGATCTGTCATGATAAACTAAGAAAAAAGTTGAGCTGAAAGTTATCATCATAGCTATTACTGATATAAAGAGAGCCCATAGACCAACCATCAACTTGAGTGGCAAAGATCTTTGAAAATCCATCTCTGTGTAACCTGATGTGAGGATGGACAGAAACATTAGAATGGAGACTGAAGAGGAGGACAACGCAATTGCATCTGATATAGCAAAGACACGGAACGCAGTCTCCATCAAACGAAGAGGTATTCCAGTTTTCTCATTGTTACCGCCATAACAGTGAAGGCTGCTGAGAATACCACAGTTGCAATGAGTGTGGCAACAACCATACATGATTTAGCTGTGTTCTTCATCCACTCTTCTCCACTGTGCAGTAATTTTTTGTGTTCTATGGTGAATAACTCTCGAGGTGTTCGACCCTCTGAGTTTTTCATTTCTCTCAACGAAGGTTGCATCATCATTTCAACCTCCTATGTCAGCATTGTAACAAGCAAAAATTATATATATATATATATATATATATATATGAAAAAAAAATTGGAAAATTGAGGATAATGGAGAAAGAGAAAATGTTACCTCGAATATTAGTAACTCTTGTTGCATTTCTAGAGCTGCACCGGGCAAGCCACTGACCGGTTGTGGATCTGGATACTTTGCAGCTAGATGCAACATGCTATTCCTTTCATCATCTTCATATGTAGCTAACAACTCCTTATCGAAACCTATCTCATATATCAGATTGAATATGTTAGTATGACGGTGCAAAATTGCTATATGAAATATGCTTCGCCCTTGTTTATCTAACAAGTGAACTAAATCGGGATAAGAACGAATGAGCTCAGCCAAGAACTTGAAGTTCCCAGATTTAGCTACATCGAACAATAAATTTGATGGTGTTATGATTAGCTCTTCAATATCTGCCGTTTGTTCTTCAATTGCTCCTTCTAGACATTTAACAAGCCCAAGAGCTGGACTTGACATCAACTCTCGGTTGTGAGTGAACTTCATTTCTTGATCTGAGACCAAGAAGGAATTCGAAGTTATAATTTAAGAAGTGACAATATGATTAAGAACAAAAATGACTACATTAAATATACTTAATTTAGACATCTAACATGAGATTTAATCTATAATCTAACAAGAATACAATCTCACAAGATAGTATCCGATGCCACGCACCATTCTTTTTTTTTTTTAGAACAGCCAACTTTATTCAAGGGCACACAGCCAACAAAAACAGGGGGGCAACAGCACCACAGACCGGCACCTGAAACCAAAAAAGAAGCAAAACACACAACCCAACCCACAAAACAGCAAAACAACCACACAACCACAAGGAACCCCAAACGGAGCAAACCAGAGGCAAAGAAACCACACAACCAGAGGGCCAAGAAAGACAGAGAGGGAAAGAGAACCAAACAAAGGAAGAGCTACCAAAAATCCCAAATTAGCACATTCTCCATCAGCCCCGACCCTTTCTTGGCTAAGCTATCCACCAAAGTGTTGCTAGCTCTAGAGTTAAACACCACAGAAGTGCTGCCCAGCAAAATCAAAAGGCTACGAATCTCATGGATGGCAGATTCACAATCTGATCTAATGGTGCCAATGCCATTCACCCAAGCCACCGCCACTTTCGAATCACTCACAATAACAATACTTTTCATTCTTAAAGCAACCGTCTGAGCACAAAGCTCACAAGCCTTACGGATGGCTAAAACTTCAGTAGAAATGGCATCCAAGTAACCGATGTGCAGCGAGAACAGCCCTATAATCTTACCCAGGCGATCTCTCAACACCCCACCGATACCAGCACTGCCAGGATTCCCTCTCGAAGAGCCGTCGACATTGAATTTAATGGCATTTGGGAAAGAGGACTGCCTCCAAATATTGGAAATATGCTTTCCTGGCTTAGAAGAAGAGCAACTAACTTGAATATTCAACAACATATGAGTTATAGGCTCAACACAATTCTTTCTCATGTATTTAAACCACCACACCACCCTAAAACCAACCATATCAATTGCCAAAGACAGAGAGGCATCCTTGGCATTGAAAACATTTTGGTTTCTAATCTCCCAAACTGTCCAAGCAAGCGCAAAGAACAAGGAATTCCACGCTCTGCTACTCTTGGAATTTGGGCACATACCAGGCCAACCCCTAGCCCAGTCAAGCAGCGTTTTGCTTACACAGAACTTGACATCCCACCACTTCATACAACAAAACCATAACTCAGGAGTCCAAGGACAATGCAAAAAAAGGTGATCAATGGATTCCTCACCTGAATTACAAAGAGGACAGTCCAGAGTTATCCTTGCAACATAGCCAAATCTGTACAAAATTTCGCGATCCAGCACCTTCCCTTTCAAGAGCTGCCAAATGAACATTTCTATCTTTGAGGGACAAATTCCTTGCCAAATAAATAAGTGATCCGGGCTGGACTCAACAGAACAATCTTCTAAATACCGTCAGAAAAAGCACACCGTGAAGTTGCCATCCGAGTTCAAAGACCAAACTAACGAGTCCTTCCTATCCTTCGTGATTTGCATACAGTCCAGGATGCTATACAAAATTTCCCCTTGCACTTTCTCCCAATCAAAGAGTGATCTCCTAAAATTCACTTCCCAAACCCAATTCTGACCATGCCACCTCCCAAACTCTTCCACTTTACCATCTTTATTCTCAGCTAACACAAATAATCTAGGACACACCTCTTTGAGGGGAGTATCTAAAGCACATGAATCATGCCAAAAGCTAGCTCGCTTACCATTACCCACCTTCACTTGAAACCCCTCTTTAATGATTTTGGCAGTGCTAGTGCCAGCAGCAAAGAGGCTGCCAACTGCTTGAATAAAATGGGATTGAGGCTTGCAGCTGTTCCAATTCCAATCTAGAGAAATATTAGGCACCCCATATTTCGAACAAATAACTCTCCTCCATAAGGAGTCTTCCTCCGTTCCAAACCTTCACACCCACTTTGCTAACAAGCTCCTATTCTTGTCCAACATCCTACCTATTCCCAACCCACCATTTTTCTTACTATTACACAAAGTTTCCCACTTAACAGCATGGAGTTTCCTTTTTTCTCTCCCATCCCCCCAAAAGAAAGATCTCTGGAGCTTCTCAATTTCCATGGCCACCCCTACCGGCATATGAAAAATAGACATGAAATAGGTAGGTAAGCTAGAGAGGACAGACTTAATGAGAACAAGTCTTCCACCTTTGTTCACAAATTTTCTCTTCCAAGGAGCGAGACGATTCCTAATCCGACTCAAGATTGAGTCCCAAATTGCTTTTGATGATTTCTTGATTCCCAAAGGGAGCCCAAGATAATCGATAGGGAACACCGCTTTTTTACAATTGAAATTCTCCGCCCAAACATCACTATCCGGAATGTTCCTCCCCACTCTGATAACACAAGATTTATGAAAATTTATTTTCAACCCCGAAGCCAGCTCATAGCATCTCAAAATTCTTCTCACATTGCAAAGATAAAAATTATCGTATCATCAGCAAATTGAATGTGAGAAACATGAATCGAATTGTTTCCTAAGAAAGCCTCTTCCATCATCCCTAACCCATGAGCTTTCTGAAAAAGGCAGTTGAGAGCCTCAGTGACCATATTAAAGAGAAAAGGAGACAACGGGTCCCCTTGGCGAAGACCTCTTTCAATCCCGAATTGTGAAGTCGGGCTACCATTCACCAACACAGAAATCTCTGGAGAAGTGATACAACTTTGAATCCACATTTGCCATTTTTCCCCAAAACCCATGCCTTTCATAATCGAGTCTAAGAACCCATGGTCCACACTATCATACGCCTTTTCGAAGTCCAACTTGACAACCAAACCCCCTTCCACATCCATCTTCCAAGAGTGGTTTATCTCATTGGCCACGACAAAACTGTCAAGAATTTGGCGATTTTTAACGAACGCCATTTGAGTTTCACCAATAATAGAATCCATGACTTTCTTGAGACGGTTGGCCAAGATCTTAGCCAACACCTTATACATACTACCAACCAAACTAATGGGTCTGAAATCCCTCAATGATTCGGGTTTAGCACATTTTGGAATTAAGGCAATAAAGGTTCTATTTAAGTCCTTGACAATAGAACTACCCCTATGAAACTCATGAAGAAACCTCATAAAATCATCCTTAATAATCTCCCAATTAGCTTTTATGAAGTTTAGATTCATACCGTCCGGTCCAGGAGCTTTGTTGCCATCACAGGACCTCACAGCATCCCACACTTCCTCATAGCAAAACGGACTTTCCAAAGAAGAAGCATCCTCAACCGAGAGTTGCTTCAGATTCAAGCCATTAATCTTAGGGCGTTTCCAAGAGACATTCGAATAATGTTTAGCAAAGAAATTCATAATCCCATCTTTGACCAGGGATGGATCCGAAGTCCTAACCCCATTCACTTGAATATCCCCTATAAAATTTCTCCTTCTTCTTCTATTTGCCATGCAATGGAAAAATCTAGAGTTTCTGTCCCCTTCCACTAACCATTTTATCCTTGACTTCTGTTTCCACATTTGCTCCTCCTTACGAATCTCTTTCCACATCTTAGAAAGAATTCCCAGTCTCTCTTTACGCAGCCCAACAGTCCAACCATCTATAACAGCCTTCCGATCCACTTCTTCAAACTGCACCTCTAGCTTAGACACTACATTTGGAACAGCCCTCTTGGTAGACGCCCAATTTTTGATCCTAATTTTTGCAGCCTTCAGTTTAGAAAAGAGGATCCAACCTGCTGAACCTTTTTTCTGACAGTTTACCCATCCCTCCCTAGCTTGCTTCATCAATTCCTTGTCCTCAAGCCAAAAATTGTAGAAACAAAAGGGGCTAGGCCCCCAATCCAATTTCGACACACCAAGATAGATAGCATTATGGTCAGAAACGCTTTTCGGAAGACCCTTTTGAAACAAATTAGGGAACATCAACAAAATCGACGGGGAAACCAGAAATCTGTCTAAGCGAGCCCATGACGCATTTCCCTGTTATTAGTCCAAGTATAAGAAATACCATGAAGAGGAATATCCAAAACCTTTGCCTGAAGAACAAAACGATTGAAATTTCTAACCAAACTAACATTGCAAACACCCCCTTTTCTTTCAGAACTCGCAAGCACTGTGTTGAAATCCCCCCTATGCACCACGGATTCGAGAGGGACACTTGAGCTTGAAGAATAAAATCCCATAAATTCTTTCTTTCACTTTCAACATTAGCTGCGTAAACGTTGCAGAACACAACCATTTTCTTATGCTCCACCATCTCTCCCGCAACAATGATACACCTCTCATTAGTGATACAATCAGAAACAGAGAATTGGTCCTTATTCCATAACGTTACCAGCCCACCAGCTGAACCCAAAGCATCAACACCCACACCTCTCGCCAACCAGCCACCACCTAAGGAATTTATGACACTACTATCAAAGAAACCCAATTTTGTTTCTTGGAGAAACAACAACATTGGTTTATGTTTAACAACCAGATTCTTCACTACCCTTCTCTTCTCCCTCTTGCCCAAACCTCTCACATTCCAGGAGACAACTAACATAAAAAATATTGACGACCTGACACAAAACACCAGACAGACAACCATTAAGCATGTTTTTCTTTACTCCTCTCACCATCCTCCACCTCCCTGGCAGCAATAACTTCAACCAATTCTGAGATATTAGTATTAAAATCAAACCCCAACGCGATTCCCATCTCAATTACCTTTGTTATTTCTTTTTCGAGGTTCCAGCCTGCCTTTATTTCTTTGAGATTTCGAATCCTTGCCTCTGTTTCCATGGTAGCTGTTTGACCTCCTCCTATCTGATGCCTGGGTTTCGTAGCATTCATCACAGCCGAGTTTCTCTTGCCTTGCCGCTGACTTTTCTCACTTCTGGTCATCATAGTCTCTTCTACCACCTCTCTATCTGTTGACGAGCTGTTGCTTTCCATCCCTCTACTGTCTTCATCAGCACTCTGCTCACTTCCACATTCTTCCACTATTGATAAACCAAAATCATCTTCTTTATTATTAGGCTTTAAAGCATCCGGTTTGAATACTAAGTCCACCCCAAAATTATTCCTAACAAATTCAGCCTCTACATTATTCAAATGGTCTTGGAGAGATTTCTCCAGAAATGGTTCAACAGAGTATTGATATTTGTCCAGCCCATTACACAATGGTTCCTTCACTCCTCCATCCGGTCCTATTGCCACGGCCCAACTTTCCTTATGTCCAACCCTTCTTGTGAGGCCCAATTTGGAACATTCCCCCCTCCACTTTCTGCTATTTGTAAAATGACCCATTTCCACCACCTCATCAGTTGACGAGCTGTCGTCTGAGCTGTCCAACTTTCTTGCCTGCTGATTACTCTTTTTTTCCAGATTCAACTTTCCATTTCCTTTGGGTTGATATCTGACTTTTTGCTTTGGGACTCGAACCCATTTTTGTTTTCCTTTGTCAATCGATTCCTTGACCACCCCTCCTCTAGCAAGTTGTAAACTTTCCGCCTGTCCATACCTACTGCTGACAGCTTTCGCTCCTTCAGCCCTGCTTTTACAGATATCCTTATACCTCCCTTTTCCTATCTTGATCTGACTTGAACACTCTAGGCCTGCTTTTTCTGACTCTCCCCTGCCATAGGTGTAAGAGGAAGGGACATCTACCTTTTTGCCTTCATCTTCAACCTTCCCCTTTCCCGAAGACTCATTCAAATTCAAATTGTGAGGATCTTCCTTCTGCAACCCCAAAAATCCTTCTATCCAAGCCCAATCCACCGCATTTTCATCTTCCTTGACTTCAACTGTGAAAGGATTCTTTTCGACTTGGACTGTTATTGAAACTGAAATCAGTTGGACTGTATTAAGGATGACTAATGTTTTCCCTCTGTCAAGCCTCTTTTTCCTGGATGTTTCCTCATGGACTACCAATGGTTCTCCCACCATCCATCCCAATTTCATGAAAAGAGTTGTACTCCAATAACTTAATGGGACCCCTTTAAAATTCACCCAAGCCAAACGTGATTGAGGAAATAAGGAATCGGACCAGTTATGCATTGATATGAATGTATCATCCCAGAAAAATTTGTTCCTTATGAACCCTTCTCTTTCGTTCTCAGTTTCAAAGAACCATAATATGCTCTTCTCACCTAGAAACACTGAAGAAAAATAGAATCCTCTACTCCGTAGCCTGTAGTTCACAGAGGACACATTAGAGAAATCTCTCAAAATACCTACAGCACATTTATTGAGCCACTCGCCATCCCTCCAGTTCCTGGTCCAGGTCATTGATAAGCCATTCTCCATACAAGCATTAAACCTGTTCTCCTGAATGGTTGAACCATCTAGCTCCCCCTTCACCACATCAGCAAATGACTTTTTACCTCTGGATCCTATATCATAAACGTCTTCTGGCTTGTTCCGATCAGGGATATATTTCTGACGTTGATTGAGCTCCGCTGACCTTCTTCTACTCCAACCATATGAGGCAACCTTAGCCATAATTGGCCAGCAATAAATGTGCATTCCATTGATGAGTCTTGCTACCTTCTCAGCTTCCTCAAGAGTTCCAAAACGTACAAATGCATATCTGCTTCTCCTTGAACCAGACCTGGATGATAAGTATATGTCTCGTATCCTACCAAACGGCTTGAGCATCCCCCATAAGCCTTCCTGATCCACCGTAGGATTAAGGTTGTCAACAAATACCGAAAACAGTCGATCCCTGTAATCCTCTCTGCTATTGTGACCATCTTCGTAGTAGCTTTTCTTCTTGGAGCCATTGAATAGGCCCTCTCGTCTAAAAGTCTCTCTGTTTCTCTCTCTAGAATTCTCTCTCATCTCTTCACTAATCTCTTGCCACGCACCATTCTTTAATTTGCACCAAACTCACACTTTGTATAATTGTATGCGAAGAGATTTAAAATAATTAGAGACATATACCGAGTATATATATAATTTCAGGACAACCAACCACAGCCACATATAGTGGTGACACGGTTCCGGTCCGGTTCCGGTTCCGGTTCCGCGGTTTGATGGAACCGGAACCGGAACCGCTATATGCCGGTTCCGGTTCCGGTTCCGGTTCCACTGGAACCGGCGGTTTTGAACCTTTTTTTTTTTTTTTTTTTTTTTTTTTTTTTTTTTTTTTTCTAAAAAAAAAAAAAAAAAAAAAAAACTTCTCTAATAAAATAAAATATATAAATGACAAATTACAAAATTAAATTAAATTATAAAATAAAATTACAAATGACAATTTATGGGTTCTTATGGATGCTTGAACCATGGTTGCAAAAGAAAAACACAAACTAAACTAGCCACTAAAGCCACATTCAATACTTGTATAATATTTCAAACAAAAACTATAAGTAGTATAAAGGATTTTTTAAAAACGTGTACATTTACACAAAGCCTGATGTTAAAGTAATTCTCCGGACCAAGACGGGCATAGATGTGGTGTGGGATCGGGAGGAAAAGGTTTCTTACTATGTTTAAACGAGATTCGAAATAGACACAACACTTAAAAACACTTTTTTTTGATGAAAAAGGGGTTTTTAGGGCTCGAAAAGTGGCCACAAGCCCTCTGGACTTGCTCCCATCGCATTCCTTGCATCGTTCTATGTGATTTCAAAAAAAAAATTACCTGATTCGGACATCCGAGCACAAAGTTATGGCCTTTCAAAGTTTAAGGCATATATAAAAAAAATTTACCGCAAATTTTTTTTTTAAAGGCAAATTTTTTCTATTCTCTCATTGGAGAGAAATTAGAATTAGAGAATTAAGAAGAAATTGGTGTGAGGAAAAATGAAAGGGGGGTGGTATTTATAAAAAAAAAAAAAAAAAAAAAAAATTATTGTGCGAACCGGCGGTTCGAACCGGAACCGGAACCGCCGGTTCCAATCCGGTTCGAACCGCCGGTTCGACCAAACTCTTGAACCGGAACCGGAACCGGTCTCCGCCGGTTCAGGTTCCGGTTCAAGAACCGGAACCGGAAAACCGGTTCCGGTTCCGGTTTTTCCGGTTCCGGTTCCGGCCGGTTCCGGCGGTTCCAACCGGAACCGTGCCGGGTCTAGCCACATATTTAAATAAAAGGCTGATTTTTTTTTTCTTAACAAACATTTGAACTTATTAAAACATCTGGTTGGTCATGTTGAAATTATAATTTCAAGAATAATTTCAGGACGACCTGATGGGAGAACCTCCATATAATAATAATAATAATAAATAATAATAATTTTCTAGTTATGTCAGTTCCTCTGATTTTTTTTTTTTTTTTTTTTTTTTCCAGATGCGGTCAAATTTGAGAAGAATCCATTAAATGAGTATAGCAGAAACTAACTCGAGTTGGTAAGCGTCTTAAAAAGTCCTGTTTCTCTGCGAGCAAACATTGAAGAAGGCTTTCGGGCCAACATATGCAAGGCAGTGTCATTGTTCTCGTTACGTGTCACAGCTAGCTCCGGTTGATGCTTTAACAATCTCAATGCGGTATCTGAGAATTACATTTAAATATTTTAAGAATGATTAAAAAAAAAAAAAAGCACCCTACATGTGCAATATCAAACATCTTATTCAATGATTATTATGGATTACAAATTACCAGATTCTAAAATTTTGTCAATCAGATGGAAAAATAGAAAGAAAATAGAAAATATATATATATATATATATATATATATATATATATATATATATATATATATATATATATATATATATCATTTGTGGTCCGACTTAATTTGAAAACAACAATTTGTGGAATCCGTCACAATAGTATTTGTTGTTAATTGACTTTTTATTATGAATAGTACTATAAGAGTATTTCAATACTTTATAATTATTTGTTAAAAAAATACTCTATATTAATAACCTAGAAAATTAAAAGATATTAACAATAATCTATTTTTGTTCAAATAAAATAAATAATAACTAATTAAATAAACTTTGTGTATTATTATGATCTTTTCAAAAAAACTTATAAAAATAAACATGGAGCTGGAGGGCGCTTGTAATAATTGAGAATAAAGATGAAAGTCAATCAAATTTCATCGGAAAGATAACTTAATTCCCTAGATGGGAATGGAGCAATTATGTTATTTTTCCGTTGAATCCTAACTATGTTTTGATTTGTGTGTGATTCATATAACTTAATTTTCAACCGTTATAGTAAATACTAGAGTCTAGAGATAACAATGGATCAGGTTTTGCAAAATCCAAATCCAAACCTATGAAAAATTTTGACACTCAAACCTGATCATGAACCCGTGAAATTAAGCGGGTTCGGGTTCGGGCTTCCACCTCTTTTGGCTTCACCTAAAGAGTGAATGAAGTTAACCTTTTCTATATTTAAAAGTAAAAATAAAAATAATTATTTAGGTTCATCAATTTATATTATCTCGGAATGAATTTTTGTGAAGTTAGATAAAATATTTACACTTACCATACAAGTCGGTTTCGATACTTTTGAAAAATATATCAGCTTTATCCTGTGGTGTCAAATGTGACTCAGTGCCATCATATAAAAAATTTGCCATTTCCATTTTTCCAAACAACGCAGCCAAGTAGAGCGGCACCATATTATCAGCACCTCTAAGTGTTAGTAAATCTGGATTATTGTCTAGCATTAGCTTAGCAATTTCTATACTTCCATGTGCAGCAGCTAAACAGAAGGCGGTGTTTCCATTTTCGTCTTGCAGCTTCAGGTCGTCTGGCTCCATCATCTTTATTATCTCCTCTACAAAAAAAACTTGTCTTGTTCCAGTTGCGATGTGAAGGACAGTTTGACACCTCTTTGCGATACCTGTACGTAGCATCCATTGAGGATTGTCTCCTAACAAAAGTTTAGCTTCTTCCAAGTTACCTTTAAGCGCAGCCCTATGGAGTTTCACACAATTGAGACGGTATTGGTTCCAATTTTCACCTGTGTAAAGTAGATATTTATATTTGTTACTGTAGAAGCAAAAGTGAAAAGACCGTTTTTATATTTTATCAAAGATTCCTACGCATGAGTTATTTTAGGGTCGCACCAGATAATGAAGGAATATATATATTTTTGGAGATTGAGCGAGAGAATGCTCACTTTCGCTAGGAAGTGGACCACGATCAGGCAAGTTGAGTCGAGTTGGACCATAAATCTGGTTCTGGTGGGGTTACGTGGAATGAGCATCTACTGATTCTGCTGTAAGAACAGTATCATGTGATTCTATTTGTGGATCGGCGCCAGCTGCGCTTAAATGGACGACTATTGTATCCTTCTGTACTGCATATATAAAAATGACTTTACTGTTTACTAAGAACACAACTTGGTTTGATATTATATTAGCTACGCAACATATCAAAGATTCTTGTAATTATATATGATTGGAGAGAGAGAGAGAGTTCACTGGGAAGTAGATCGGAGATGGGCAAGTTGGGTTCAGGTGGAGCATGATTCTTCAGCTGATTTTGGGGGGCTTGTGTAGATCGAAACTGTGCAATTTGGATGGTATGATGTGCATCTATTTGTGGAACAGCACCTGATGAACTCACTAGGGTGGTTGACGCCGCCATTTGTGTCCTGACTCCTGCGTACAAGAAATAGAAATTATATTATTATATTATCTCTTTTTATCCAAAATATATATTACATTAAATACTACTTTCAGGCGTTGATGGAGCCTTGTACTTGACAAACAGTTCAAATTAAGACCGGCTCAAAATTCGATCGAGGGCAATATTATATAACTAAAAGAAACCCACATTAAAGAAGAGAAAGAGAATAACTTAGAAAACTTTTCAGTGGAATTGGTCAGCAGATGATGAACTAGAGAAAGGCTTTTAGTGTTTGCTTGAGTAGGAGGTAATGCAAATTTTCTGGCTGCGACTTCGACGCCACTCGAAGTGAGTAGACTGAGCAGAGGCCACTCGACGCCGGCGGCAGATTGGAGAGAAGGACTACGACGGATTTGAGAGACGGAGACAAATTTGAGAAAGTCACGGTTGTGAGAGATTTTTTTTTTTTTTTTGAAAAGAGAGAAATTGTTTGAAGTAATGAAAAGAAGGGTTAATTGTACAAACATACCCTCTATTTATCTAATAAAGCAAATTTTCAAATAAATATCCTATTCAAACATAAACATCCCTCACTGTTAGAGTCAAACCGTTGACTTTAACGGTGTGACCAGCCAAATCTATAAAATGACAAATTTAACCCTACCATTTCATCAAAAAATTATTCATTTGTTATTTATTTATTTTTAAATGTTAAAATATATTATTTAACTAATAAAATATTTTAAAAAGATTAAAAAAGCAAAACCAGATCTGAACCCCAGATCTTGTCCAATTGTTCTTGAGAGGGAGGTTGATCTCTCCCTCGCAATCTCTTGCTGAGTGGTTCTGTCGGCGGTGGAGGCTAGAGCCTCTTTTTCGCAATGGAAAACCTAGTGCTCTACCAGGAGCGCGACTGGAACACGCACGGCAGTTGTCCGCTTCGCTTAATCACGTCCCAATCAACGGTTCTGTCGTCAATTTGGGGTTTCGATCTCGAAGATGAAAAATCCGGGCCAGACGGCGCTGTTCGGTGGTGAAGACTAGGGCGACAGTGGCGAAGGTTGTTAGGATGTGGTGGTGGGTCCAATAGTCTTCGATGTACAAGACGCCGATGAGTGGAGGAGTAGTGAGTGTGGTGCAAAACAATCCGATGATGTTCACAAGGTAGAATCCCAGTTGCTTGAAGCTCAAAGAGGTGATAAATAAATAGTTGGTTGATTTGTTGAAATGAGACCTGATCGATTTTCTTTTGTCCTCCCCTTTCCAAGCAACTTTGTTGAATCTCCTAGTCAAGCATCCTACCATGATATCAATGGAAATGGGTTTGATGGTTGGAGGATTATATCATACATTTCTCTGGTTAAGAAGATGATGATCTTGTGTTACAGTACACAATGCAATAAAGCTTGTGCTTGTTATTGATTAATTGTTTTATATATTTATTTTCTTATGTAAACAAGTTTCATTACAGACTTTCACAACATTCAAAATGGTTGGATTTTGTAGATTCGTAGATATAGGTTTGTAAAAGAATGTGTTAATTGCAATCAAGAACTGTATGACTTAAATTTACACAATATTGATTATCAGATTAGCATCCTATAAGGCAAAAAAAAAAATCTGCTGTCCTTCGGTTTTTTACTTTTTGTTTTTTTAATTAATTTAATTGTTTTGCTAAATAATCATAAACTAAAAATAATAAATGAATAATTTTTTGATGAAATGGTAGGGTTAAATTTGTCATTTTATAGATTTGGTTGGTCAACCGTTAAAGTTAACGGTTTGACTCAACGGCAAGGGATGTTTGTGTTTAAATAGGGTATTTGTTTGAAAATTTGTTTTATTAGATAAATAGAGGGTATGTTTGTGAAATTAACCCTTGTTGACGGTGAAATTTGGATTGCCACGCACTCAACAGTTATATTAATTTAGTTTAAAACGAGAAAATTAAGAATGCATGCAAGAGACAGTTTTACGTGGAAAACCCTTGAATGGGCAAAAACCACGGCGCCCCAGAGGGCAGAAAGATAATACTCGATTCTATTGCTTTGTTACACACTCAAATCTCTCATACAATTGTTCTTTTCTCTCTAGGTTTTCGAACCACTTCCTCATGGGATAGATGGTTCTATTTATACATGTTAATTAGGGTTTCCCCCTGTTTTTAGCCGTATTGGTGGTAGGATTCCCCCTTTGATTCGTACTAGGATTCTCATGTTGTCACGGATCCGGATATGTTCTATCTCTTTTCCTTTTTATGATTCCTTGTTGCCATGGGTCTTCTAGAGGTTAGGGTTTTATTTCTGTGTTTCTGCCGAGTCGCTTTGGGCCCAGTATGCTGATGCAGTGAGCACCTTCACTCCTGGGTATTATCCTTCGGCGACCACGTTTCTACCTTTGGCGAGTATATATCTAGCTCTGGCGACCACATCTTTGACTATTGATTTAAGACGTTGATATTTTGACTGGCCACATTTTCTCCCTTGACCCGGTCAACGAGTGACGTGGCAACCTTTTCTTCATCATTTATTGACTCCTTTGGTGACGTGTCTGCTTGGCGAATTTATACATACAACAATACCCCTATAAATACTTCGAGCTGGGCGAATGACTTGCTCTTTTTACTTCTTTTGCCTCTGCGAGCAGTATTTATATCTATGCCTTTAAGATTTCGGCGCCTTTTGTAATTAACTCCCTCTTTCTTCTTTTCACCACGCGTTGCATTGATTGGTTGATTCTTCCGGTGTAAGCTTTTAATTTTAACCACACAACTCTCAGCGCTTCCACTTACTTAACAGGTGAAGGGACATTCTGACTGCTTAGTGATCCCCGAGACGCCACCTGTCCAATATTTGGTGGTGACTGTTGCGGCTGGTTACTGTGGCCGTCACTCACATTAATTGCATATCTCTTATTTGATTTTCTCTCCCTTTTTTTATTCTTTTTGAATTTCAAAGTTCCCTCTTTTTAAGGCCCAGTCGCTTCTTCTTCCCCACTTTGCTCTCTCCATTTATTTTTCTATTTTCTCCTTCTCTCAAAACAGAGTTCCTTTATCTCCTGAAGATAAATTTCTGCCACAAATTTCTTCCATTTCGTTTCCCTGTCGGACGGCTTGCTTCGAAATCGATCGTGCTTACAACTCGACGTTCCCAATCTTCTTGCTCATCCTTCGAACCTAGGGTTTTTCTGGTGAGTTTTCATGGATCCCTTCTTGCGTTCTGCTCTTTTTAATCAGATGATGCAAGCTATAAAGCTTGGTGATAAATGTACTGCGGACAAAATTGAATCTTTGATTCGCAATTTTCGCCCGGATTCTCCGGTTCCACTTTCTATTTTCGTTCCATCTTCTAAAGATAATTTTATCCCTAATATTTCTCCTTCATCCTCCATTAGTGATTCTCCAGCGATGCTGAGGTCTTCTATACCAAGTGGCAGCAAACGACGTGCCTCTAGGGCTCCTCGTGAGTCCCTACTGGATGCGCAGACAACTATTGATTCTGACGTTGAAGCCCATCAACGAGATAGGCTGCATTTTTCGTTAGATCGTCCGTGTTCTTTCGATATGGAAGTTAATGTGGTTAGCGAGGGCGAGCTCCTCAAGTACAAGAGTCGCTTTGATATTCCAGACTCGGTGACCTTGATGCTACCTGGTGATCGAGCCGTCTGGAATCCCCCCGAGAATGCGGTTGCTATTTATGGCGCCATGCTCAGCTGTGGGGTAACCCTTCCCCTTCAGCCTTTCATTGCCAGGTTCCTCGCAGAGGCCTGAATTACACCGGCACAACTCGCCCCAAACAGTTGTAGGATACTGATGTGCCTGTGCCTAATGTGGAAGTTGAAAGGTTATGGGCCCCCTACACCTCGCGAGATCCGTCATTTTTACATGTTAAGACAGGCAGGCAATGGTGGCACGTATTTCTTTCTCTCTTCACCTGTAGAGAACTGGATCCCTAAGGGTGCGGCGAACCCTGGTCAGGTGGAGATTTCAGGTGACGAGAAGAAGAAAGGTTTTATATGGGGTTTTCCCACTTCAAACAAGAGGTGGAAAAACAGTTGGTTTTTTACTGGTGGCGAGTGGGGCCGAGATGTGCCAGCCAGCAGTCACTGTAACCTTTCGGCGAAGAAAGTTCCCAGGCACTTCACATCTCCTGAAGCCTAGTCGAAGGCAGTCCCTATTTTGCTAGATGGGGAGATCTCTCACCTTGCCGCGGCGGCCGTCCTACCATTAGACTTGAGGGATAGGTCCTTCCTCTTGGATGAGAAAAAAATGATCGTTCAACGGATTTTCCCACGCCTACTTGCTAGGCTGCCTCGTCGTAAGTTTATCCGTTCTTTTTTCCTTTCGTAATACCTTTTCTTTTTATTCTGTTAGTGATACTTGGTTTATTTTTCTTGCAGTGAGTGATTTTGACACTGTTTGCGACTTACAAGCCCGAGCAGTAAAGAATTTTGAGGTTGCGAGTAAAAGACATGCTGCTGGTTTGGCCAAGGAGGGAATTGCTAGCCCCGGATGGCGAAAATCCCTCGGATGGCGAGGAGGCTGGTGATGTTACTGGGGGAGGTGTCGAATCGGGGGAGCCCCCTATTCGTGCAGAGGTTCCTGCGAATGCTCCTGTTGCAGCTACCCCTCCTGTGAATACTCCTCCTGCGACTACCCCCAGCCATAAAGGTAAAGAGAAAGTGGGTGCTTCAGGAGGGGTCAGTGACATCCCTACTTTTGACGCGGATGTCCCTGAGACTCCTCTTAATCCTGCAAGTGATCTAATCCCCAGAGCTGGTAGAGGTAAACGCCCAGCTGAGGGTACCCCTGATCATGCTGCTCAACCCCCTAAGCGGGCATCTAGGGTAGTGCAGTATGTCGTTTCTTCGGACGAGGAGGGAGCTGACGAGCCAGCTATTAGAGAGACTCCCCCTACTCAAACGGCTGCTCGCGAGGGGCCTGTTGAAGGGATTGATGCAGCGGTGCCTCCCCCTAAGGAGGTTAACGAATTACATATCCCTGCTTCTACTCCACCTCGAACAGCCTCTCCTCCGGTGGCCATGGGCGAGTCAAATGCTTTTTCAGATCAGCCTAGGCCGTCTAGCCAGCCAGAGTCGGATGATCGGCCAGGACCCTCGAAGCAACCTAGGACCTCTGCTTCTGGTTCAAGTTTCACCCATGAAGCCCCTCCCGTAGGGCCCACAGAAGTCGATGAAGGGACCGTGTCTCTATCTGATTTTTCGGCTACCGAAATTTGTGCGCACCTGATTAATAATGATGTGTACATAGGTGAGGGCTGGGAGCATGTCAAAGGCAAATCCTGCAACAAGAAGATGGAATTTTTCTTCAACTGCCACTCTTTGGTAAGCCTCTCGCCATAAATCTATGTCTCTCTTTCATATATTCTTCCTTATTTGGCTATTTTTTTCTTTTTCAGATGATGTCTGAGTTGGCTGATACCTACAAGTATGGGAACAAAGCTTCCCGAGAGATTAAACGTTTACGCGAGCAGGCTTCAACTTTGGCTGCTAAGAAGCTTACTGCTGAAGAATCCTATGCTCAACAGCTAGCTCAGCTACAAGAATCTTCCGATGGCCATCTGTCTGCTCAACTGGCTGCCGAGGAAAAACTATCTGCTGCTAAGGAGGAGATTCGCTCACTGAAGGAGCTTTTGTCTGCAAGTCAAGAATCCTTCGTAGCACGTTTGGAGGCTGAGTGGGTGGCTGAGGGGGCTAAGGAAAAAGCTGAGCATGAGGCGCTGGACTTGCGCAATCAATTGTCTTCGCGTGAACTCATCTTCGATAATCTCAAAGCTGTGCTGGAGGTTGAAGTAGTTGATCGTTTCAAGAGATCCCCTGCCTATGATGCGCTTTTGCTGCGTGAATTTGAACGAGGCATGAGGCAGTCGAAGAAGTTCTTCGCCATGAAGGACCATTCGAATGAAAATGCTTTAAATCGCTTTGACGGGTCTCTTAAACAGCATATGGCCAGTGGAGTGGGTTCGATTAAAGATCAGATAAAACGATGGAAAGCCCACTGCCGTTATAACAGGACTGAGTCTCATCCTATGCATTTAGAAATTCCCAGTAGGCGTGTTTTCAACACTTACTACTCCGGTCAGAAGGGCAACTTTTCTGGTTCTGGTGCTGTACCTGATTTGGGTCATGTTGCCGGTAGGGATTATGGACCTTTTATGCCGGATGGGGACGAAGAGATTACCTGGCCTTCTGAAGAGGAGATCGAAGATGAGGAAGACAGTGAGGGACCTCCTGCAGCTAGTTGAGATTAGGTCTTCAATTGTAAATATTTATATCTTTCTTGAACCTTCGAGTGTAAATGACTTTTTGATTCTATAAATTATTTTACAACTCTTCTAGCTCTATTTTTGTTCAGCTGCCTTTGTTGAGTTTTCGGCTTAGTTGGTGTTTCACCAAGTTTTTAGCATATTTTGCAGCTTTATTCAGCTGCCATTGCTGAGTTTTCGGCTTACTTGGTGTTTCACTAAGTTTTTAGCATATTTTACAGCTTTATTCAGCTGCCATTGTTGAGTTTTCGGCTTACTTGGTGTTTCACCAAGTTTTTAGCATATTTTACAGCTTTATTCAGCTGCCATTGCTGAGTTTCGGCGTACTCAGTGTTTGTCAGGACGTATCCGACCATACACTAAGTTTTTAACATGTTTATTTATTTGTTCAGCTGCCATTGCTGAGTTTTAGCATACGGTTGGGACGTCTCCCATTTGCTTTTTGCTTATCTTTTTTGTTTTCAGCTGGCTTTCTTGCTTCTCTAGGGATTTTATTTCCCTTTGACGGCGATCGCTGATTTTTGCAACTTGGGATTTTATTTTTCCTCGCCAGGTCTCATTGCTGCGAGTATGAAACTCGTCTTTACACAATGATGGTGGTGTACGATGGCGAGTGCCCCTTATGACCAGCGAGTGAAATCATGATTTTTTTAGTAATAAATTACTCTTTATTGAATACCTCCTGCAACTTTTGTTAATATAGTCACGGAAAAATGCTAAAACTTTAAAACTGTCTAAGAAATAAAAAAGGGGTGAAATAAATCCTAAAAGCAATGAAAAAATCAAGGGTAATATATCTTCAAGTACTACGCATTGCATGGACGAGGTAGTTCGCCTAAACCATCTCGAGTAATGCGATATGCCCCGTGACCAGCTATGCCTGTAATTTGATAAGGCCCTTCCCATTTGTCTGCGAGTGACCCTGCAGCTTTGTCTCTTGTTCCTGGGTTCACCCTTTTCAGCACTAAGTCGCCAAGCGAGAACCTTCTTTCACGCACATGTGAGTTGTAGTATCTGGCTACCCTCTGTTGGTATGCAGTATTCCTTATTTGTGCGCGCTCTCTTCTTTCTTCTAACTCATCCAGACCGCATTTTAGCATATCAATGTTGAGTTCTGGTTGAAAGAGTTGTACCCTTGGTGAAGAGAATGCTGTTTCCACGGGAATGACAGCTTCAGCCCCATATGCCATGGAATATGGGGTCTCACCTGTTGAACCCCTTTCTGTGGTTCGATATGCCCAGAGTACCTGTGGTAATTTATCTGCCCAGCTCCCTTTTTTTGCTACCAACTTAGCTTTCAGGTTGTGTTTTATGATCTTGTTCACTGCTTCAGTCTGGCCATTCGTCTGTGGATGTGCTGGGGAGGCATAGTAATTGTTGATGCCGTACTTGTCGCACAGCTCCCTGAATTTCTTACCGTCGAATTGGGTCCCATTGTCCGTGATAATGGTGTTTGGTATCCCGAATCTGTACAGGATATTTTTCTTCACAAAGCTTATAGTGTTTGCTTCTATTATATGTACCAATGGTTCGGTTTCTACCCACTTCGTAAAATAATCCACAACTATAGTGTGCTTTACTCCTCCAGTTGCTGTTGGCATTGGGCCGATCAAGTCAATTCCCTACATGGCGAATGGCCAAGGTGAGGTAATACTCTTCAAGAGTTCAGGTGGTTGGCGGATGTTATTGCCAATCTTTTGACACGCCTCACATCTCGCTGCCACTCTTTTGGGGTCGGTGAATAGTGTTGGCCAATAAAAACCATGTCTTAATGTTTTGTGGGCTAAGCTGACACCCCCAGCATGGTTCCCACAGTTTCCACTATGTATGCTTCTCAGGATACATTCTGCTTCTTCAGGCCCGACACATCTCTACAGTGCCCTTGAGTACCCCCTTTTGTACAATTCTCCATTGAGCACTAAATATCTTGCAGCTCTGTACTTCAACCGTTTTGCTTCCAATGGGTCACTTGGGAGTACATCATTGACGAGATACTCTTGGATTGGTGTGACCCAGCTGTTCCTCTCACCAATGACTGCTCCCACTTCTTTTGATCTGACTATACTCGGCTGTAATAGGCGGATCATAGAGATAGTTTTAGGCCAGATGTTGATTGTGGCGGATGCTAACTTGGCCAAGGCGTCAACCTGCTCGTTTTCTTCTCTGGGGACATGAATAATTCTGTATTCTTTAAATCTTTCCAGTAGCTCCCTTGCTAGCTCTAGGTAGGTGATCATGCTTTCATCTCTCGCCTGGTATTCATCTAGCACCTGATTAACAACAACTTGAGAGTCGCTGAAGATTTCTACCTCATCTGCTCCTAGGACAGTGCAAACTTTTAAGCTTGCTATGAGTGCCTCGTATTCAGCTTGATTATTAGTAGCTTTGAAGTCAAAACGCAAGGCACATTCGACTGAATCTCCTTCCGGAGTTGACACTACTACCCCTGCCCCGCTGCCGTGCGTGTTTGACGAGCCATCAACGCGGAGTTGCCATTTGAATACTTTCTTATTTTGCTCCACCATCATTCTCGCCACCTCTATACTTGGCTCAGTGAACTCTGCTACAAAGTCTGCCACTGCTTGAGCTTTAATTGCCGTCCTTGGGAGATACTCTACATCGAATTCACTTAACTTGATCGCCCACATCGTTAATCGACCGGATACTTCTGGTTTCTACAGGATTAATTTCAGTGGGCAATTGGTGTATATTCTGATTTTATGAGCTTGGAAATATGGCATTAACTTCCTTGCCGCTATTATTAGAGCGAGTGCCATTTTTTCGGTCGGCGAGTACCTTATTTCGGCCGGTAACAGTGCTTTGCTGGTGTAGTATATCGGTTTCTGGATCCCCTTTTCCTGCCTTACCAGTACGGAGCTTGTGGCTGCCTCATAAACGCACAAGTACATATACAGTGTTTCTCCTGTTTCTGGCTTTGATAACAGCGGTGCCCGTCCAAGGTAATCTTTCAAGGCCTGGAAAGCTCTTTCACAATCCTCATTCCACTCGACTCCATTTCCTTTCTTTAAGACTTTAAAAAATGGTAGGCATCGATCCATTGATTTAGCTATGAACCTGCTCAGCGATGCCAGGCATCCCGTGAGTCTCTGGACGTCTTTCAAAGTTCTTGGAGAGACCATTTCTGCCAGCGCTTGGATTTTTTCAGGATTCACCTATATTCCTCTTTGATGCACTTGATATCCTAGAAATCTTCCAGATGGTACGCCGAACACACATTTTGCCGAATTCAATTTCATTCCATACCTCACCAACACCTCGAATGTCTCTCTTAGGTCATCTATATGCTTATCCACTGTGATGCTTTTTGTCAGCATATCGTCGACATACACCTCCATATTTCTTCCTATTTGCCTGGCGAACATTTTGTTGACTAAGCGCTGGTAAGTTGCTCCAGCGTTTTTCAAACCGAATGGCATGACTGTGTAACAGTATAATCCTTGATCTGTGGTGAACGCTATTTTTTCCTCATCTGGCTTGTGCATTTTTATCTGGTTGTATCCTGAATATGCGTCCATGAAGCTCAACGTTTCATGTCCAGATGTTGCATCGACCAGCTGGTCAATTCTTGGTAGTGGGAAACTGTCCTTGGGGCAGGCTTTGTTCAAATCGGTGAAGTCGACGCACATCCTCCATTGGCTGTTCTTCTCTTTCACCAGAACTACATTCGCTACCCATTCCGGATACTTAACCTCTCCGATTGATCCTGCGGCGAGTAACTTAGACACCTCCTCTTTTATTGCCGCACTTCTCTCTGGGTTAAAGCTTCTCCTCTTTTGCACTACTGGTTTGCATTTTTCGTTTGTAGCCAGGTTGTGTGAAATCACGCTTCTTTCAATCCCTGGCATGTCTTTATGGCTCCAAGCGAAAATCTCCTTGTATTCTCTTAACAAGTTTGTCACATCTCTCTTAACTTGTTCGGTCAGTCTTGCCCCAATCTTAACTGTTTTGTCCGGTTCAGCTTTGTTTAGAACAATCGATTCAGTCGGCTCCTCCTTTTTCCTGCTCGTTTTGTCCCTTGGGTCCAATTCAAAAGTTTCTGGATTATCCTCCTGCACTTCTTTATCCACCTCGAATATGCTTAAGGTCTCCATCCCGGCCTTATCCTTAAAGATTGATAGGTTGGCGCGGCGTGCCATCTCCTGTGACCCTTTCAATTCTCCAACTCCAAATTCTGTGGGGAATTTTACTTTTAACGCGTGGGTTGAAGTGACGGCTCGAGCTTTGTTGAGAAACGGTCAACCAAACAAAGCATTATACGGCCAATTATGGATGTCGACTACAACAAAGTCCAGCAGGATTGTTCGCCGGTATGGTGCTGTACCGAACCTCACCGGCAGCTTCACAGTTCCTAATGATCTCACTTCTGCACCCCCGAAACCTTTCAACGGCACATGGAAAGGTTCAAGATCTTTTCTATCCAGCCGCAACTCATCGTATACCCTAGCACTTAAAATATCAGCTGAACTTCCGTTGTCAATCATTACCCGGAGGACATCCCTATGGGCTATTCGAACCCCCACTACGATTGCATCGTTAGGCTTTGCATCAATTCCGTCTGAGTCTTCTGCTGTAAATGTTATGGGATCATGCCCTTCTCTTCCTTTCTTAGGGTTTCTTTGCACAGAATTAATCTTCATGCTTCTGCTTTCATACATTACTTCTCGGACTTCTGACATCATTTCTCAATTGCTTCTCCCAGTATGAGGTCCACCAAAAATGGTGTTTATAGTGGCGTTAGGGCTGTTTCTTCTTGGACTCTTCCTTTCCTGCCCATTTCCTTGGCGGTTATTCTGGCGACCACCCTGGTTGTCCCCTCTCAAAGCAAAGTCCTTCAGGTGCCCATCTCTGATCAAGCTTTCAATGTGATCACGCAGCTGGAAACATTTTAAAGTTTCATGCCCATGATCTTTGTGAAATCGACAGTATTTGGTAGTATCTTTCCTGGCATTTGCTGATTGCTGTCGAGGGTATTTAGTAAGTCCTTTGTCTTCTACCACAGAAAGTATTTCTTCCTGATCGCCGATTAAAGGGGTGTAATGGTTGTACCTTCCTCGAAACCTATTGGCTCGAGCGTTTCCTTTGCTTTCTCTTGGATGTCCCTTTTGGCCTTTCTTGTCTATCTGGCGATCGCGTGATTGCGTCTTTTTATCATCCTTGTGATCTGATTTTGAGTCGAGCTTGTGTCCGTGTACGTAGCTACCCCCTTGTGCTACTTCTTCTTCTTCTTCTGCCAATGCATAGTCGCCAGCTATCTCCATCATTTCCTCATAAGTTTTCGGTCTCTCTCTTCGCAGGTCAAAAGATAATCGCCCACTTTGTAACCCATTGGTGAAAGCGGCGTTCACAGCTACATCACTGGCGTCCTCAATTTGAGCAACCTCTTTCCCAAATATTGCCAGGTATTTCTTGATTGACTCATTGCACTCCTGCTTCAAGTTTGATAGGTGAGCGAGTGATTTTCTTCTCTGGACGCTCCCCATGAATTGCCTTATGAATGCTTTGCTGAGGTTCGAAAAACTGCTTATACTTCCATTTGGGAGTCTTCCAAACCACCATGAGGCGAGGTCGCCAAATATTTGGGGGAAGGTCAGGCACAACAGCCCGTCATTAGATGAATACTGGGCCATGATATTACGGAATTGGTGAACATGTTCCTTCGGATCCCTGTTCTCCTTATACTGCTCAATGGTTGGCATTCTAAATCTGTCTGGAAATTGGGTGCGAGCAATGTTATCGATGAATGGGCTATCTGATTCATCATCCGAAGATACGTTACGACCATATTTTCGTGCCATCGCTGAAACCTTTCTTGATAGCTCTTGTAGGGTGACATCTCGTTGGCCAGTTGGTTCTCCTTCTAGGTCAAGTTTGCTTTTGATTGTCATTCTCCCATGATTGCCTCTATCATCCAGGCTCCTTCGATCTTCTGTGCTTTCGGATCTCCTTCGCCGTGCTCTTTTGGATCGTAATTCCCTTCGTGGACGAGGACGCTTATCTTCAGACGAGATAGAACGGTGTCTCCACCGGCTCCTTTGGTAAGTGTCGCTGGAATTGACCCCATGTGTTCGTATCTGGTCTCGTTCCTCCTTAGATTCTTCATTCATCACACATTTTCCCTTCCTTTGTTTTCCCCCTTCGAAATCCTCAGGGTGACCCTGGGGAGTCTCTTCAGTGGATTGTCTTGCTTGAGCATCAGGGGTTGCAATGTGAACTTCCGACCCAGTCTTTCGGGTGGACAGATTCCGGGAGTGGTTAACTCGTAAGGAGAAGAAATTCCCAACCCTAATGGCAGCGAAAGCCCTATTTTGCTAGCCTCGCTGATTAGGTTTATCAATGCAGTTTGAAAGTGCTGCAGAACCCCGGGGTCGGCTGCCCTAGTTCCTGGTATTGCCGCCGATTGTTCCCCGATCGCCACCGCCCTATCTCCCGTCGGTGCGGTTGGATCAACAATTAGATCTCCGCTGGAGTTACCATCTCTGTCACTGTCGTTGTTCATATTCTTCAATTCACAAGGGTTCCTCGAAGTTTCTGTTCTATGACCCCCTCCTTCTAGCGCCAATTGTTGACGGTGAAATTTGGATTGCCACGCACTCAACAGTTATATTAATTTAGTTTAAAACGAGAAAATCAAGAATGCATGCAAGAGACAGTTTTTACGTGGAAAACCCTTGAATGGGCAAAAACCACGGCGCCCCAGAGGGCAGAAAGATAATACTCGATTCTATTGCTTTGTTACACACTCAAATCTCTCATACAATTGCTCTTTTCTCTCTAGGTTTTCGAACCCCTTCCTCATGGGATACATGGTTATATTTATACATGTTAATTAGGGTTTCCCCCTGTTTTTAGCCGTATTGGTGGTAGGATTCCCCCTTTGATTCGTACTAGGATTCTCATGTTGTCACGGATCCGGATATGCTCTATCTCTTTTCCTTTTTATGATTCCTTGTTGCCATGGGTCTTCTAGAGGTTAGGGTTTTATTTCTGTGTTTCTGCCGAGTCGCTTTGGGCCCAGTATGCTGATGCAGCGAGCATCTTCACTCCTGGGTATTATCCTTCGGCGACCACGTTTCTACCTTTGGCGAGTATATATCTAGCTCTGGCGACCACATCTTTGACTATTGATTTAAGACGTTGATATTCTAACTGGCCACATTTTCTCCCTTGACCCGGTCAACGAGTGACGTGGCAACATTTTCTTCATCATTTATTAACTCCTTTGGTGACGTGTCTGCTTGGCGAATTTATACATACAACAACCCTGAAAAGAAAATAAATTACAATTAGGTTTTTATGGAAATTAAAACCACGGATGTGAGAGGGCCCACCTGGCACGGTTCCGGTTCGAACCGTGGAACCGAACCGGAACTGGAACTGGAACTGAAAAAACCAGAACCAGAACCAGAACCGGAACCGAAACCGAAACCGAAACCAAAACCAAAACTGAAACCGGAGGAGGTCTGTTCCGGTTCTAAGATTTGGGCGAACTGGCGGTTCGAACCCGAATGGAACCTGCGGTTTCGGTTCCGGTTCGAACCGCCGGTTCGCTCAATTTTTTTTTTTTTTTTTTTCTTTTGGTCGGCTGACGTCAGCAGGCCGTTGGGCCTCCAACGGCTACCTTTTTTTTTTTTTCTATAAATAACCCCCCCCCCCCCCCCCCCCCCCCCCCCCCCAATTCTCTAATTCTAATGCTCTCCAACACTCTCAAGTCTCTCAATCTCCAAGTCTCCAACAACTCTCCAAAGGTTTTTAATATTTATTCCCCCCCCCCCCCCCCCATTCTCTAATTCTAATGCTCTCCAACACTCTCAAGTCTCTCAATCTCCAAGTCTCCAACAACTCTCCAAAGGTTTTTAATATTTATTTCATTTTGTAATTGTTTTATTTGAAATTAATTTTATTTGCAATTTGCAATTTATTTTATTTACAATTTATTTTATCTCCAATTTATTTTATTTGTAATTTATTTTATTTCCAATATATTTTATTTTCAATTAATTTTATTTCCAATTTATTTTATTTGCAATTAATCTTATTTCCAATTTATTTAATTTCCAATTAGTCAATTACTAAGTTTCCAATTTCATTTTCATTTATTTGCAATTACTAGTTTACTACTTTTGTCCTTTACTACATAGTACCTACTATTCTACTAATAGTCTAATACTATTATTCTTCTAAGTTCTAAGTTCTGAGTTTCCAATTCTCTCCCAAATTTATTTTTAAATGGGAAGTGGAAGTGGAAGTGGAAGTGGAAGGGGTCACAGCCGTGACGATCCTAGGCGTTCGATTTCGATGAAAGGTAAGGGTACTATGATCGATGATCTCAATCATAACAACCCCACCTATCACGAATATCTGCAACGTCGGGCCTATGCTGAAGACCTAGGCCTAAACTATCCTACTCCCCTTCTAATAATTTCTAAACCCGATCCCAATGACACCACCCCCAATTTGACAAGCCAGTCAGAAAATATGCCTGATATTGATACACCTCCAGATTTTGATTATGATCCAGCGGAAGTGGAACTACAAGAGGAGGAAGATCTGATACGAAAGCGGAACAAATCTGATCTATTCGCCAAACATATGAAGAAAGTTAGGAAAGAAGATGGAAACTATGTAGCGGCTTGCAATTACTGCACCAAAACATATAAGTGGAGCAAATCCGGAGGATATGGCACTTATTGGAAGCATATTGAAACCAAACATCCAGACGCAATAACCAGAACGAGGTCACAATCACAAATTCCCAGGTACGCTACTCCTAACCAACAATTATTTCGTTATACTGATGAACAAAATAGAGAAGAATGAGTTAGGATGGTAGCAGTAGAACACTTATCATTCAGTTTTGGTGAAAAGGTTGGTTTTGTTAACTATTGTCGACGAGCATTAAACCCTGCTGCATGACGTGTCCCTAGAGCCACGCTCACACAAACACTTGAAAAGATTTATTTGAAAGAGAGAAAAAAGTTAGAAAAATATTTTGAAAAATATAATGGTCGTGTTACCGTATGTGCCGACATATGGACTGACCATTGGCAATCGCATTCATACTTGAGTGTCACTTGCCATTATATGGATAATGCATGGACTATCCAAAAAAGAATTCTTGCATTTAGAGTTTTTGATGATGCACACACTGCTCAGAATATTTATAGACAGCTTAGAATTATTTTTTCAGAGTATAATATTGAAAACAAAATTTTTGCAATTGGTTTTGATAATGCTTCTGCCAATACCGCTGCTATTCTATCTTTAATTGATTTATGCAAACCCTTTCTTGGTGGTACATTTTTTCATCAAAGGTGTGCATGCCATGTTTTAAATATTTGTGTTCAAAAAGGATTAGAAACTCTTGGAGATTTTATTCTACCTATTAGAAAAGCCCTAATATTTTTATGGAAACATCCTTCTACAATGAAAGCATGTGCAAGATATTGTAAACGAAATGGTAGACGTGTCGTTAAATTTGCTCGTGATGTTCCAACACGTTGGAATTCTACTTATAAAATGCTTGCTCAAAGTTATGAGTATAGGGATTTATTAGTTTCTTTTATTCAATTTCATGTTCCTACCATTGAACTTTTTAAAACTTATTGGGATGCTTGTTACAATGTTTTCAATTTGTTAAAAAAATTTCATAATGCTACAAAATATTTATCTAGTATTTATTTTCCTACAACACATTTATTTATTATTGAGAGTATTAATGTTGCTGGTGCATTTTTTTATTGTGAATCTGACCTTGCAATAGCGGAAGCCGTTAGTGCTATGAAGGCAAAATGGTTAAATTATTATGAGGAGTTTTCAAATATTTATTTGATTGCTATGGTTTTTGATCCACGTTGTAAATTACAATCTTTGTCTTATTATCTAGATGGTTATTATGGCAAAAAAAGTTTAAATATTGAATATGATGTTGATGCGTGTTGTGGTAGAGTTAAGAAATTATTGTATAGTTTATATGATGAATATGTTACATTGTATGGATCCTCACCGAACATAGATGTTACACGAACACAAACTGCATCTCAGCCTCCATCATCCTCCTCTGGATTTTTGAATTTAGGGTATAGTATGTTATTAAAAAAAACCAAAAAACCAAGATGTTCTTCATCAAGCTCCGGTTCATATACCGAGCTTGAATCTTATCTAGCTTCTTCTTGTGAGTTTACAGAAGCATTTGATATTTTAAAATATTAGAATGAAGCTACAGAGTACTATCCAATCATGGCTATGATAGCCAAAAATATTTTTTCAACACCAGTTTCTACTGTGGCGGTGGAACAAGAGTTCAGCGCCGGGGGGAATATCGCGGATGAAAGACGTTCGTGCTTGACACTGAAAGCACTTCAGATACAGGTTTGTGTTGATGATTGGACAAATGCGGAAAACAGACAACAAGAAATCGATCAGGAGCCAACATACGATTTCTTTAAGGATGACGAACCTGAAGGCTCTGGAGCAGTGGAGAATTAGTCCACGACTCCACGTCATCACCAAACCTGTAATAAAAGAATAAAAGGTAAGAGAACTACGTGGCCTTTGATTCCTCTAAACCTCCCCAAGAGGATATGTAGGCAACTTAATTGTGGTAAAAAAAAATTAAGTGCAAGGCTAATAAGTTTACATTTTTTTTAATTTTTTTTTTTTAATTTAATTTTGTAATTTGTCATTTATTTATTTTATGTTATTTTTAAAATTTGGGTGACTCAATTTCCAAATACCCAATGAAATGTAAATTGTAATTTGTCATTTTGTTTAGTTTTATTTTAATTTAATTTTGTAATTTTTCATTTATTTATTTTATTCAAATAATAACCCAATGAATTTAATTTAATTTTGTAATTTGTCATTTATATATTTTATTTTATTCAATTACAATCTACAACTTATAAGTTACAATCAAGTTAGAACTTAGAAGTCTTTTTTTTGTTTGTTTAATTAAAAAAAAAAAAAATTTTAAAAAGGTTCAAACCGCCAGTTAATATAGAACCAGAACCGCAACCGACGGTTTCAGAACCGGAATCGACATATAGCGGTTCCGGTTCTGGTTCCGGTTCCACCAAACCATGGAACCGGAACCGGAACCGTGCTAGGTCTGGGCCCACGTTTGTGTTTTTTTTTTGGGTGAAATTCATTTTAGTCCCTCTAGTTTGACCTATTACATAAATTGGTCCTCCAGTTTTCAGTATTATCCCCGTTAGGTCCTTCTATTAATATTTCCGTTCAAAAAGGTGATTCTAACAAGGTCAGAGGGTCAAATGACCCTGCTGCCCCTTGTAGCTGTTGAAATTGATTAAAATCTTGATTGGACAAAAATGCCCTCTGCAGACCGTTGCTAGTGCAACGACTAGAATTCACAAGCCTTATAAAAAGGCTTCCTCACACCTGCTGCACACTTACAAACCTTCAACATATATATTTCCAAACTTATTTGAAACACATGCACACCCACACATACATTTCTAAACCTATTTTCATTTCTTGATTTTTTTTTTTTCCAACCATACAAACCTGCAATCACACCTTTCACACCTACACATACATTTCTAAACCTATTTTCTTTTCTTGAAATTTTTTTCCAACCGTACAAACCATACAAACCTGCAATCACACCTTTCACACCCACACATACATTTCTAAACCTATTTTCATTGCTTGAATTATTTTTTTCCCAACCATACAAACCTGCAATCACACCTGTCACACCCACACAAACATTTCTAAACCTATTTTCATTTCTTGAAAAAAAAATCCAACCATACAAACTTACTACAACATCCATATCAATTCAAATATCAAGCAAGCAACATCAAGCAAGTTTAATTCCAAGAACCAACATCTTGGAAACACAATCAACATCAACCACATTAATGGAGGCTACATCAAGCTCAATATCAAAACGCAACATCAACGGAGGGATAATAAAGTTCAAGAATCGGAAATGCTCATGTGGGATGAAAGCAAGCGTAAGGATATCAGAATCTGTAAACAACCCAAACAAATTGTATTTTTTTTTTTTTTTGTGAGAAAGGAAAATGCAATTTCTATAGGTTTTGGGAACCTAATACTGAAGAATTCAACCTATCTGAATACACCGAAAGCATAACACAAAGGTACGATGGTAGAGATAGGTATGTTGGTAGACCTACTCTTTTGCTCGAACAGGAAATGGAAGATGCAAAGGCAAGATTACAGAGGCTGGAAAGCTATTATGCAAGAATGGAAAATCAAGATACAAGCAATCATGGTAGAATGCATAACCTAGAGTCTATGTAAGGAGGGTCAAGGGTGATATGTTATGTTAACATGGTTTTACTTTGTGTAACCATAGTCATGCTTGTACTTATCATGATACCAGAAAATAATCAATAAAAGTACTTATTAAGCATTGACAAGCAACATATCATAAGCAGTGCCATCATTCACAAACACTGCCATCATTCCATTGCATATTAAACCTAACAACATTCATATAATATCAAACATATCCAAAATCATTCATAGGCTAAGCATGGTTATTGTTCTAGCATTTTCAAAAACATATTAAGCATCAATTTTTGTTGTTTCATAACCATACCTAAATAGCTAGCAACAATACAATACAATTAAACAAAAATTACTTAATACTTGAAACAAAGTGCACTGCCTTACAAAAAAAAAAAAAAAAATCATTCCTAAGCTTGATGTTGTTGTCTTTTACCTTCAGTCGAACAACTGATGTGTCACTTGTGATTGAGGAGGTTGAGTCTGGTTTGGTTCCTATGAAGATGATGCTCTAGCTGACCCATCTTCAATCTAGAAATACAAAACAAATGAATTAGAAGTTGATGTTAGACATTTTATGAATTAGAAGTTGATGTTAGAAATAAATAAAATAAAATAAAAAATCAAATGAAGACAGTATATAAAGGAATACCTGGTTATCTTTCATACGTTGGCAAGATCTTTTGTTGTGGCCAGCTTTATTACAGACTTTGCATACTACAATGCCAAACCTCCCAACGTTAGGTTCCTAATCTGATCCCTCTTTCTCTGCTTCTTAGGCCTGCCAAGTTGAACAATTCGAGGTGGTGGATTGATATGCTCTGTGTGCCTTGGAATCAATATGCAAGCTGGAACTTGTGGCCACCATTTTTGATCGGGAATTGGATGGATCATGCCTATATATGTTTGCATGTAGGCACTCTTGGTGAGGCTGCTATGGACAAACTCAGCCACCTTGTCCTTAACTGCTGCTCTACCATAATAATGGCTAATTGCAGCCATAGCATGACAACAGGGAATCCCACTCACTTGCCAACTCCCACATTAACAATTGTACTCTCTTAGTTTCACAACATATCCTCCACTTGCACCTAGAAGCTCATATTCCATGTTCCCTGCTGCTATCATTTTCAAAGACCTACTTTCCCTACCATGCCTCAAGATTTTTGCATGAACCCTTGGTGGTAAAACTGAACTCCAACCTAAACACTCCTCCTTCCTCTCATTGAACTTCCTCATCATCCTCCTAATGAACTCAAGCAAATCTAAGTATGATGCAGCTCTATGGGTACCTAGCATGCTATTAAAGACCTCTGTCATATTGTTGGTGACATGGTCACATCTAATGACATGGTCAGGGGCGAAGCCAGAATTTTGGTTTTGGGGGGGGCCAATACAAAAACTAATGTTTAAGTCGGTTATGTAAGATAAATGTAACACCCTCTTTTAATATGTCAAAAATCATTTATAATTAAATTTATCTAATTTTTACTTCCATTTCCATTTCAATTACATAATCTCAGAGTCCGTAAGAAAATCATTTTTTTACCTTTTGCAAAACCGATGTATGATTTTTATTATTATTATTATTATTTATACATATCCATGTAAATCTAAGCTTTTTCTGATAAGGTATACTAAGGTGGTGTTTGGATATATTTTTAAAAACTGTTTTTTGTTTTTAAAAACAAAAAATGATTTGAATGTTGTTTGGCTACCCATTTTACAAAACTGTTTCCGAAAACAAAAAACAACTTTTTAAAAGTTATAACTAAAAAGTTAAAAACAACTTTTTATTGTTTTCTGTTGTTTTCAAAATAAACCATAACTTTTCCCTCCAAACAACTATTTCACTCATTTTAAAAACAATAACCAAACACTTTTACATTGTTTTCCGTTTCAAAAAACTACTTTTAAAAAACACTACCAAACACATTACATTTTTAAAAACATCATTTTTAAAACATGATTTCCATTTTTAAAAAAAGTTTTCAAAAACACCATTTTAAAAACAGTACCAAACGCGCCCTAAAATTTGAGGTTATTTTCGGGAATGGAAGAATGAAGATGCTCCAATAAAAAAAAAAAAACCGAGTCAATCAAGTTTTAATTAAATTTTAAAAAATAAAAATTACTGCACATGTCATCAACACACTGCCTAAAGTTATCTCTCCTCTCTAACAATTAAGATCTCTTTTACTTTCGTCTCTAACCTCTAGCCTCTACCTCTGCAAATATTATCCTTCATTTTCAATTTCAATTTGATTTCCTTCTTTGTCTCTCAAAGAGATCAAGTCATCAAGATCTCTTCTTTTTGCAAGGCTTCCAAAAACAGTAATAATCTTTCCTATCTTATATTTAATGCTTATTTTCTTAACCAGAAAATCAAAAACTTGAAATTTCTTTGGGGGTGGGTGCATGGCCCCTGTCGGCACCCCCTCCCCCCTAAATCCGCCCCTGGACATGGTCATATGCAAACCTAGACCAATGTTGTGGATCTATCTCTTCTAACCACTTCTTAGCAGCAGGGTTAATAATACCTATCTCTTCCATTGATGAATTGAAGTCATATATATTGGAGCTTCTAGTGGCTCTCCAAAACAGCCTTTTGTAGTGGTCACCTTTGTAAGTCAGTTTGAAATTGGCATAGATATGCCTTGCACAATACCTACCAAAGGAAAAGACAAAGGTTAAATACATATTAAAAATTAAAAAAATTGCAATGAAACAATAATAGGAAAACTAAAAAAAAAAAAAAAATGCAATGAAACTACCTTCTAAAAATAGATCTAAAGACAAGGGTTAAGTTTAAGTATTAAAATAAATAAATAAATAAATAAAAGGGTTAAGTATTAAATCCCCTCCTTTGGCAGGTAAAGACAAGGGTTAAGTACATATTTTTAAAAAAAAATGCAATGAAACAATAACAACAAAACTAAAAAAAAAAAAAAAAAAAAATGCAATGAAACTACCTTCTAAAAATGGATCTAAGACAAGGGTTAAGTACATATTAAAAAAAAATGCAATGAAATAATAATAGCAAAACTATAAAAATATATATATATGCAAAGAAACTACCTTCTAAAAATGGATCTAAAGACAAGGGTTAAGTAATAAAATAAAATAAAAAAAACAAGGGTTAAGTATTAAATCCCCTCCTTTGGTAGGTAAAGACAAGGGTTAAGTACATATTAAAAAAAAAAAAAAAATGAAACAATAACAGCAAAACTAATATATATATATATATATATATATATATATATATATATATATATATATATATGCAATGAAACTACCTTCTAAAAATGGATCTAACGACAAGGGTTAAGTATTAAAAAAAAAAAAAACAAGGGTTAAGTATTAAATCCCCTCCTTTGGCAGGTAAAGACAAAGGTTAAGTATATATTAAAAAAAAATGCAATGAAACAATAACAGCAAAACTAATATATATATGCAATGAAACTGCCTTCTAAAAATGGATCTAAAGACAAGGGTTAAGTATTTAAAAAAAAAAAAAGGTTAAGTATTAACTCCCCTCCTTTGGCAGGTAAAGACAAGGGTTAAGTACATATTTTTTTTAAAAATGCAATGAAACAATAACAACAAAACTAATATATATATATATATATATATATATATATATATATATATATATATATATATATGCAATGAAACTACCTTCTAAAAATGGATCTAAAGACAAGAGTTAAGTATTAAAAAAAAAAAAAAAAAAAAAACAAGGGTTAAGTATTAAATCCCCTCCTTTGGCAGATGAAGACAAAGGTTAAGTACATATTAAAAAAAAAAAAAAAACAATAATAGCAAAACTAAAAATGCAATAAAACTACTTTCTATGAGCAAATGGGAAATGGATCTGCAACGCAGCAATGACACCATTTTGCCTATCAGACATAAAGGTCAAGTTTCTGTTTGTTGAGTAGTTGAGAAAAACCTTAAGATTGTCAAGAAACCACTCCCAGCTGTCTTAAGTCTCCTTCTCACAGATGCAAACAACCAATGGGAATAACCCACTGTTTGCATCTAATGAAACAGCTGAGAGCAGTACTCCTCCAAATGGGCCTTTGAGGTGACACCCATCCACTCCAATAAAGGGTCTGCAACCCTCCAAGAAGCCCACTTTCTGAGGTTCAAAGCTTAAAAAAATCCTTTGAAATGTTGGTTGTGGTAGTTAGGTGCAGATATGAACTACTACACCAGGGTTGGTTTGGTTCAACACATATGCATACCTCCTCTAATACCCAAAACAATTTGCATTCTCCTTTGCTAACTCCTTCAATGCTCTATGCTTGGCCCTATAAAGTTTGTGCATATCAACTGACACCTTATAGTTCTCCCTGTAAGGTTCCCATTTGTTGATTGGCTCATTTCGTGGTCAAACCACATGTTGGGGTTCTTTGTAAGGGTAGCTTAGGTGTTGGTTTTATTGTTCGAAGCCCTTTGAAGACCTCGTCTTGATAAGCACCGAAGGTAAATTTCTATGTGCTTACTTGTATTGAAGAGATAGTTGCACACACTCACAACTCATGCATATGTTTAATCCTTGTATGTTGTGTTTATTATTGTTGTGCATTAATGCTAATTTTCATCTCTTCTTGCATGTTAGTTTGATTGCTTATTGCATTGCCCATTGTCTTGTCTTGCATAGCATTGGAATTCTTGCATTGCAAAGGGCGCTGTTTAAAGCGCTCTACAAAGCGCTGTTCTGAACAGCGCCCACAAGACCTAATGCAAAAATGGACATTTAAATGCATCAGGTCTGATGCATTTTGGATGGGCGCTGTACGAGCGCTGTTCGTACAGTGCCCGATCAAGACCTGATTGCAATTGTATTTTAAATGCATCAGGTCTGATGCATTATGGGTAGGCGCTGTACGAGCGCTGTACAGAAGGTCAGAAGCGCTGTTCGTACAGCGCCACTCTGTTTTCCAGAGAGAACAGAGTTGGGGCGCTGTACAGGCGCTGTACAGAAGCGCTCTACGTACAGCGCCCAAGGAAAATATTAGGCCAACTTATCAAAACAACCACACCTTGTTTTGGCCTCCTATATATATGCCACTTTGACTTTAGGTCAATTAAGAGAGTTCATATTCAGATTTCATACTTAAGATATTTTTCAAGAGAAGAAAAAATTCCAAGAACTCAAATTTTATTCACTCAAACACTTTTTCATGATCATCAATCATCATCTAGCATCATCCTAGATCATCTAGATGTCTCTTTGCATGGATTCTTCATCACACTTTGCTTGGTAAGCTTTTCACTAATATCTTACATATTTTGTGTTTTTCTTAACAAGCAATCTCAATTAATTACTTGTATGATTTTCATATATCTTTTGATGCAAGATTGAGATTAATGTGTTATATGTTTGAGAAGTTGTATTGTGATAGCTAATTAGGTTTTGTGCTTAATCTTGATTAGCTAAACTATTTGATTGAACATGTCATTTAGTTTTTAATATCTAGGATTGTTCTAATTGCATATTAATCATCTTAGATAAGCATATAGGGTTTCCCTTGCTCTATGTTGCATTTGGATATTCATATATTCACTTAGGGTGTTATTCTCTTCATTGAGAAAGTAAGTCTTGTGTGTAGCTTCCGGGATTAGGTTGCTTAGATCGCAAGCAAATCGGACTAGGTTCACTCATACCGGGATTAGGTAGGTGTGTGATTACTTCCAGGATTAGGTTGTAATCGTTTTACACATTTAGTGGATTCGAGGTTCGAGTGTGGCTTACTTACTAGCCCGTGGTTTTTCCCGTGAGGGTTTCCACGTAAAAATCAAGTGTTATTTAATTTCCGCATTTTATACTTGATTTATTGCTTTATCTATTTAGGGGTAATTTCATAATTTTGACTAAACACGAAAAATTGGGTAATAAGCTTAAAATCTATTCACCCCCCCCCCCCCCCCCCCCCCCCCCCCCCCCCCCCCCTCTAGATAGTTTTTATACACACCGTGCTATAATTTGTTTCACTCCCTCAATAAATCACCTATCACATTCACATCAATACTAGGGTTGCTCCTCACTAACTTCTCAAACTTAGAGGTAATCCACTTAACCTTAGCCTTTTTGTTGTTGTAAATCCTATGACAGTCATGTTGGTCTAAGGTTTTAATCATGAAAGTTACACCATCGATCATGCACGAACCATGTGCCCTCCATCCACACCCATCTCCTATACACTCATAAGTTTGTCTCACTCTGTCATTTTTGACTCTTTTTAACTCTATCCCCTCTTAAACGGCATACTCCTTAAATACCTCTCTCATGTGCTCTTTACTGTTGAAGATCTGGCCTACATTAGTGAGTATTCTCAGCTTCCGTTGTTTTTTCCTAAATTGTCTACAAGGGATATTTCTATTCTTTCATCTCTTGTGTGTGAAAAGGATGTCAAGATGAGTTTGTTCAATATTGGTGGGATCAAAGCTCCTGGCCCAGACGGTATTCCTGCAATCTTTTTCCAACGCTTTTAGGATAATTGCAAAACAGATTTGTGTAAGTTGGTTTCAGATTGCTTTAGCACAGGGTGTGTCCTTAGAGATATAAATAATACCCTTATTTCTCTGATCCCGAAAATCCCCAATCCCACTAATATGATGCATTTTAGACCTATTAGTTTGTGTAATACCTCTTACAAAGTTTTGAGCAAAGTTCTGGTGCAGAGACTCAGAGTGTTGTTGCCTGACCTTGTTAGTCCGAACCAAGTTACTTTTGTGCCCGGTAGGCAAATCCAAGACAACATTATCATTGCTCAAGAAGTTCTTCACAAGTTCAAGACTATGAAGGGTAAGATGGGCTACATGGCTTGGAAAATCAATCTCGCGAAGGCGTATGATAAGCTGCAATGGGGTTTTATTAAGCAAGTTTTGGAGGAAATTGGCATTGTTGGGAAATTAAATGAGCTGATGATGAGTTGTGTCATGAATGTGAGCTATAAAGTGATTGTGAATGGTGAGCTGACTGAGAGCTTTACTCCTAAGTGTGGTATTAGACAGGGTGACCCTTTTTCCCCCTACATCTTTGTTTTATGTATGTAGAAACTCTCACATATTATCCACCAAAAACTCTTTGAGAAGACTTGGAGTCCGGTCAAGATATCCAATGGAGGACCTGATATATCTCACTTATTCTTTGCTGATGATCTTATTCTCTTTGGTAAGGCTCATCATCAACAAGCGCAAATCATGAGAGAGTGTATTGAGAACTTCTGTGATATATCGGGTCAACAAGTGAGTTTCCCTAAGTCTAGTGTTTACTGCTCTAGTAATATTAGTGGTGGCATTGCTAAAGCCTTGGCTTATTTGTGTGGCTCTCCCATTACAAAGAATCTTGGTTCTTATCTTGGAGTTCCGCTTATTCATGGTCGTATTAAGAGTGATACTTATAAAGAGATCCTTGAAAAGACTCAGAAGAGATTGACTACCTGGAAGAGTGCCACTCTCTCTTTTCCCAGTAGATGCACTCTCATTAAAGCTGTCACTTCCGTTTTTCTTGTGTATGCGATGCAATCCATCAAGCTTCCCTTGGATATCTCTAAACAACTTGATAAGATTAATAGAGATATTTTGTGAGGTAGTACGACTGAGAAAAAGAAATTTCACCTTGTCAATTGGGATACTGTGTGCAAGCCGAAATACCTGGGTGAGCTCAGTATCAAAACAACAAAACTTATGAACCAAGCGTTGCTTGCTAAAGCTGGGTGGCACTTATCTCTTAAGGATTCAGGTTTATGGGGTAAGCTTCTCAAAGAGAAGTATCTTAAAGGTGGTGATCTGAGTTCTTTGGATAATTTAAGTCCCAAGAATTGCTCTAGCACGTGGAGAGGTATTCTTTTTGGGGTAAAACTCCTTCTTGGTGGTATGAAATGGAGAGTTGGTAATGGGAGAAGAATTAATTTCTGGTATGATGATTGGGTGCCTAACTTTGGTAAGCTTCATAGTCATTCTTCTTTCCTTTTTCAACTGCTATGGTCCAGGAAAAGGTGTGCGATTATTTGGTTAACAACAGTTGAGATGTGTAGAAATTGTCGGCAGTGCTTCCTTGGTAGGTGGTCTCTCGCATTATCAGTATTCATGTTGACAATAATTTGGACAATGAAGATACTGTTGTGTGGGGTTTAGCTAATAATGGTGAGTTTTCTATGAAAAGTGCCTACGAGGGATTGTTCAATGATGCTGATCTTGTTACTTGGAAATGGGATTTCATCTGGAAACTCAAGTTGCCTCCTAGAGTTCCTTACTTTATTTGGACTCTTCTTCATGGGAAACTTTTGACTAAATCCCAACGTGTTACTAGGGGTATAACTTCTGATGTTACTTGTTTGAGATGCAATGTGAGTGATGAGGATGCAGAGCATGTCTTCAGAGGCTGTGCTAGGTCCATTCGTATTTGGGAAAATATCAGAAAAGGCTGCACGAACTCTGGTGATTTTCATGTTGCTTGGGATGAGTGGATGTATAGCAATCTCAATTGTAATATTCTGGTGCAGGGAAAGGTTCCTAATTATCTCCTCTTTAGTGTGACTCTCTGGTTCTTATGGAAGTGGAGATGCAACTGTGTTTTCACCCCTGGTTTCAGTCCTCCTTCCTATCCTGGTCAGCTCATTTGGAAGTATATGGAGGATTGGTTGAAGGCTACTGCTGCGGAAGATAATTCTGCTGATAGGATAAGCTGTGCCATCTCGTGGTGTCCGCTTGATTTTGAGTGGGTTAAACTCAATGTTGATGGCAGTATGATTTTCGAGACGAATGTTATTGCTGGTGGTGGTGTGGTTAGGGATCACATGAAGATGTGGGTGATTGGATTTGCGCTGAATAAAGGCTCGGGTAGTGTTCTCGAAGCAGAGCTATGGGGTATTTTGGAGGGTCTGAAGCTGGTTTGGAATCATGGGTTTAGGAAGGTTATTATTGAAACTGACTCAAAATCGGCGGTGGATATTCTTTGTAAGGCTCCCCCACCTTGTCACCTACTATTTAGCATCATTCAGGCTTGCAAGTCTTTTATGGATAAAGATTGGAGTTGCCTCATTCAACATGCTTTCAGGGAAAGTAATAGAGTGGCGGATAGGATGGCTTTTCTGGGGCACTCGCTTGGTTTCGGTACTACTATTTTTAATTCTCTCCCTCCTCTGGCATTAGAGAGCCTGAAGGATGATTTTAATGGTGTTACTTTTGCTAGATTGTGTTCTAGCTCTTAGTTTCCTTTTTGTTTCTGTGCTGGGCTTTTAGCCTCCCTTTGCATCAAAAAGATCTGGCCTATATGAAAACTAATCATACCATCCACCATTCTCTTGAAAGGGTTACCCTTTAGTAACCTAGCTATCCTAACCTGTTCTGGCTCAAGCTTTGAGTTAGTAAAATACTAGTCATCAGACTTGGACTGATACCCCTCAAACCCATCCATACAGTCTTGTGAAATATACTAATACCATCATCCCTATCAACAGATTCTTCCCCAACGGCTCCTTCCTTAACTATTGGGACCTTTCTGAATTGTGTATTATCTTTATCACCCTCCTCATCATCCCTATCATCATCCTTCTCACTATCACCTTCGTAATTCAGCTATTCAGCCTCCATGTCACACCAACCTAGACGTTTGTATCCCCCTTCCACGTCCAACACTTAAGGCTCTTCAAGAGGAGTTGGAATGTAAAAATAATCCTCTAATTCAAACACTTCCTTGTCCAAACCACAGTCCTCAAATATGTTAAATAATTCAAGTAATTCACTATCATTCCCCACCCCATACTTGTCACCAAACCAAGGTATTTGTGCCCACACATGGTAATCTCTAGTAGGTACATCAAAGTTCCCAGTAAGCTTCTCACAGATTGCATGAACTAGGGTGATGAGGCTAATGTGATCAACATCAAACTCACCTATCTCAACCAGATTAACCCCAGTTTGCACAAAAATTTTGAAAGTGAAACTGTCCATTGCACGTCACAAGGAATAACAAAACATGAGTTTAACAAAACATTGGAGAACAAAATTTCAAATAGCATCACAGGAAGTGTTGAATAAGTGTAAATCTCTTCCATTTTCCATCCATATACTTTCTTTTTTTTTTTAAGTATCCAACTATTTACTTTTAGACACTTAATGAATCATGGTTTTTTGGTTGTATTTTATGTAAACAGTGGTAACAAGGAAAAGAACTCAAGTAGAGTAGTGATGCTTTACAGTCAGCAGTACATTAATCAAACTCTATTACCGATAGATAAGAGAAAAAAAACATATGTAGTATGTTAGACAATTTGACATAACTAAAATGAAAAACTCCTCGATGCCTGAACATTGAAAACCAGAAAGAAAACAAAATGCTAGGTGTATCTGAATTCAACTAAACACGACACCAAGTGAATGCAACTAAATCCTACATTAGCAAGAGAGATCAAAGTTAACAAGCTATCGAATCACATGGCAAGGTAGATGCATTGTATACTCATTTTCATTTCAAATTTGACCTGCCAATGCTCATTTTCATCAAATATTTTTCTATTTTTACTTTTCTTTCATGTGCTGGCTATAAAAATCCTCATCACAGCATCGATCGCAAACAAAATTTGAAAGAGATGGTTCAAGCCAATGAAACCAGAGATCATGGACAACAACTGTAAGCAGTGTAACTTAACAAGAGATGAATTTATTCATAACAAAAGAGAAGTGTGCAAATTATAATTCCATATGAATGACATCAATATACTATAGCAAAAGTTATGATACTTCCTTTTACAGTATTCCAATTGATATAATTCAGCAAAAGAAATATGAAGGATCAACATGAGCATGTGACAAGCTCACTTTTTGTGTCGTTACCAAATTGCGATTATCAAAATATTAGTTATATTTAAAAAGTTCCTACGCAATGTGCTCTAACTAGCAAAAGACTAGTAAAGCGGCAAGCGAGGGTATCGTTCCGCATGGAGGTGTCATCCATCGACCGTTTCGAGTTCTAGTGTTTATTTGAAGCATGTAAATAGAATACGGATGTGGTGAGAATGGTGTGTGTGAGGTGTATGTGTGTGTGTGTGTGTGTGTGTGTATGTGTGTGTGTGTGTGTGTGTGAAGGAATGTAAATAAAAAGAATGCTAATAAATTAAAAGGAATATGGAGAGGTGAGAATGGTGTTTAAAATGACAAATAATAAAATGGTGGCTAGGAGAGATGTATGATAATGATCACACAAGGTACTTATTAGTTCACCAAAAACAAGTGCACACCTAGTTGATTGTTAGGCATTAAGTTCATCAAATTCAAGTTATGGGCTCGTTCTCACGATTAAGGAGTTCCGAAACCAAATCATCTATTATTACGAATCATTCGTTGATTAAGGAAACCAAAATCTATTCTTGCTCCCCAAAGGTCATTGAAGAGCATGTGTCTTAAGGTCAAAGACCCATTAAGCTCATGAACATAGAGCCAAAACCTATTCTAGCATGGTCATGCATAAAACAAGTTTCATCCATTCTTTTAGAGCTAAGTGGTCAAGACTATACCCGGAAGGTCATCCATAAAAGTACAATCCTAACCCACATACACTCAAACCCATCAAAACAAGGCATTTCAACCTTCCAAAAACATACACACACAAATGGGATATTTAATTACAACTACTCCTACATATTAAATTAATCTACTCCTAATCCCATCCATGAGCACACATCAATTTCCAATTTCCACACACATGCTTATCAAGATAAGAGATTATGCAATAATAACAAGAATAAATCAAAACCCAAATAGATTTAAGAACAATCATAACATAAATGAGCACAATATAGGTTTACAGATATTTCCCAAGTGGGGTTACACATTTAGAAAACAAGAAATACAAAGAGAAGAGTGTAAAAGAGACAACCCTTGAAGATGTGACCTTCTCCAAGTTCTCCATGAATGCTAGCTCGAAATTGGTCCAAAGACCTCTCCTTTCTCCTTGCAATCTACTCCAAATGTGGTGGATGATGGGTAGAAAGTGGCGGTGGTGAGCTTCCCATGGAGGAGAACCTCCATGGGAGCTTTGGAAGCTTCTCTCTCTCTTGATTTGGGGAAGAAGATGAAGTGCAGCTGCTGTGTGTGTTTCTTGTGTTTGGTGGCTGGTTTGTTGTGTCAAGAGAGAGCTCAAAATGGTGTATAAATAGGTTGGGAAGGCTAGGGCACGATCTGGGCATGAAATGACCGAAATGACCTTCTAAAATGGCTTAAAATATGACCCTTCGCTGAGCTGACAACGGAAGGTCGCTGCCAAGTTGGCCGTGGTGACGGCCAACTAGCATGGGAGCCAACTTCACTGATCTTGAAGCACAAAAAGGTGGCTGTCACATTGGCTGTTGGCGGGGCGACCATGACGGTGAACTTCTCGCGCACTGTTACGGAAATGCACATATCTCCCTCTAGAAAGCCCGGAATTACAATCCGTAAAAACCGCTAGAAAATAGACTTCCGGGGCTTTCCGAATATATATAGAGATAAACGTGGTTCGATCTGAGGAGGGAGATATGCCTCCCGAAAGTTGGCTACTCTGCACAATGTTCTCTGCCGCGGTCAGGTTTCCAGCCTCGTGCACCGTTACGGAAATGGCCATAACTCCCTGTAGAAAGCCCGGAATCGTGATCCGTAAAAACCTCTAGAAAGTAGACTTCCGGGGCTTTCCGAAAATATATGGTAGGAAGCCCAGTTCAATATGAGGAGGGAGATATGAACCCCGAAATTTGGGTGTTCTGCATGGACATGTTACAATTTTAGCCCATCAACCTTTGGAAAACAGAGTTGACCAATGCCCCGGTCCCGATGTCGCGTTCTAGCTCAATGGCGGATTTACCACGGAAACATGCCGTGGTGGACCTCAAATCACGTCACAGTTTGGGTCAACGGTGAGACCGTGGCAACTCTGCATACTTTCCAATTCTTCACTTTTTAGCTCATTTTTGTCTCCCAAACTTGACTTTACGTTCAAACACCATTGTAGGTAGACCCGGCACGGTTCCGGTTGGAACCGCCGGAACCGGCCGGAACCGGAACCGGAAAAACCGGAACCTGAACCGGCGGAGACCGGTTCCGGTTCCGGTTCCGGTTCAAGAGTTTGGTCGAACCGGCGGTTCAAACCGGATTGGAACCGGCGGTTCCGGTTCCGGTTCGAACCGCCGGTTCACACAATAATTTTTTTTTTTTTTTTTTTTTTCTATAAATACCAACCCCCTTTCATTTTTCCTCACACCAATTTCTTCTGAATTCTCTAATTCTAATTTCTCTCCAATGAGAGAATAGAAAAAATTTGCCTTAAAAAAAAAAATTGCGGTAAAATGTATTTATATATGCCTTAAACTTTGAAAGGCCATAGCTTTGTGCTCGGATGTCCGAATCAGGTAATTTTTTTTTTGAAATCATATAGAACGATGCAAGGAATGCGATGGGAGCAAGTCCAAAGGGCTTGTGGCCACTTTTCGAGCCCTAAAAACCCCTTTTTCATCAAAAAAAAGTGTTTTTAAGTGTTGTGTCTATTTCGAATCTCGTTTAAACATAGTAAGAAACCTTTTCCTCCCGATCCCACACCACATCTATGCCCGTCTTGGTCCGGAGAATTACTTTAACATCAGGCTTTGTGTAAATGTACACGTTTTTAAAAAATCCTTTATACTACTTATAGTTTTTGTTTGAAATATTATACAAGTATTGAATGTGGCTTTAGTGGCTAGTTTAGTTTGTGTTTTTCTTTTGCAACCATGGTTCAAGCATCCATAAGAACCCATAAATAGTCATTTGTAATTTTATTTTATAATTTAATTTAATTTTGTAATTTGTCATTTATATATTTTATTTTATTAGAGAAGTCTTTTTTTTTTTTTTTTTTGTAAAAACAAAAAAAAAAAAAAAAAAAAAAAAAAAGGTTCAAAACCGCCGGTTCCAATGGAACCGGAACCGGAACCGGCATATAGCGGTTCCGGTTCCGGTTCCGGTTCCATCAAACCGCAGAACCGGAACCGTGTCACCACTAATTGTAGGGAATATATACCTACACAAGGCTCACAAAACATATTATATACAAAAATGTGCTCGAAAACGAGAACAAAAGCTAGGAAATGGGGACCTCAATTAGGTATATTTATCGTCCGATCAAATACCCCCAAACCTATCTTTTGCTCGTCCTCGAGCAAAACTAAAAAAAGAAGAACAAACAAACAAATAAAACTTAAGAAAATAAAAACTAAACTAGTCCACTTTCGTAGGAAACACGATGGCACTGAGCATGTGCCACAAGCCTTTAAACCACTAGGCGATCCCTAGTGGAGGAGTTATAGTCTCCTGAGGGTTTACAGCTACGACACCCACAAACGTATACTCCGCAAGAAAAATTGAGATGCAATCCACACATACCAAGCAAAGACAATACACGCATGCTAGAATCTCATATTATACCATTCAATAAACATGCATCACACAATGCAAGTATGCCAATACTTAGGATGTTTTCAGTTTACAAAACAACTATGCTCGAATGCCCAAGATAAAATTCGCCTCGACTCTAATCCTCACCAGATTTCAGTCATATTTTCACTCAGAACCTAGGCGATAACACTCATCAACATATGCAAAATAGAGTTTAGTTCGCATATCACATAATTTGGAAGACGCTCATATAAGTGCAAAAGATCTCATGAAGGAATCAAACATTAAGAACAAAGATAGAGCACATGTAACTTCACTCTCAAGCAAGCATTACCAAGAGATCCGTTAGGTCTTTCATGGGTTGTAATAGGGCCATGGGTGTTGGCTAAGAAAGAATGGGAAAGTGAAAACAAATAGCCCGTGACCATAACCAAGGATTTTGCTGACCATCTACAATGCAATATCAGAATCCTAGGTTGTATTTATCAAGGACTTTGCTGACCATCTACAATGCAATATCAGAGTCCAAAATACATTCTATGGGTCTATTTCTAGGCTACTCTTTTATTGTTCTAACACCTTCTTTTTTCCTACTCTTTTTTTTTTTTTAGTAGATATTCAATTTTTTTTTTCTTTCTTTTTTTTTTTCTTTCTTTTTTTTTTTCTTTCTTTTTTTTTTTCTTTTTTCTTTTGATACACCATTCATTTCTTCGAATGACTCATTTACATTCAAGCCTTAATGCAATTGCATTTTACAATTTAACCCAAGAAACTCATTGGTTTCTTCCCAACTACGATAGTAATTACAAGACACCCCAAAAACTCAATACATTTTCATCACCAAATGGTCACAAGCTAATTAGGTACGGTTTCATTATATATAGTATCTTGGTTCTTTGGAAGTGTGGGTAATGAAAGAAAAGACTATGTGTTTGGCTTCAAAGTGGTTTAGGGAGCACACACATAGGGTAGGAGTAAGTGTTTAGGCCATATAGTAGTTTAAGCACACGTTGCCTAGCATCACTTCTCAAGGATCAACCAACACAAAAGTAAAGCAAACACACATGATATCTTAAAGGGATTATTCTTTAATATCCAATGCAAAACCTATAGAGATCAATCTATATATTTGAAGAACAAGCAAAGTGTTTAAGAGTAGAAACCAAAATACACCCTCTCAAATAAACGTTAAAGGCACAAAAATCTCACAAGGGTAGTCTCCACTATTTTCTCAAGCTAAACAAACATAGAGGTTTCATCCACATCAACATCAAAAGATTGGCACTGTACAAGCAAATTTAAGCGATGCACGGAGCTAAAAGCATACATGATAAGTCTCTACCGGCACACAAGAAAAGCAACTCAACAAAAATGGACTCATTCCAAAAAAAAATTTTTAAATTAATCGTTTTATGCAGAGATTTGAAAATTTTCTAAACGTAACAAAAACACATATAAACAACGGAAGTGTCCACACCCCCAAACCTAAACTCAACATTGTCCTCAATGTTGCTCAACTCATAAAATATAAACAATGTTTAGCACGATTCGAAGATAAGAACACAACATCACAAACACAACAAACATAGCATTATAACCTTTAAGCACATGGGCAATTCCACCCAAATCAACAACTATCCATAAGCACTTCAATTTAGCTCAAAATTTAGAGGATACCTCTTGTGGTTGCATCCAACGCGTCCGTTGTGGCGCTACCGTTTCACTTGGGGAGTTGTTACAATGCGATACTCGCACTCTTACTGTTCTCATGAGTTGTGCGGTCCATCCGATTTGAAAATTTTCGTTCCTTGCACAAGCACAACTCAAACAACATTAAACGCATATGCTATAAAAAAAATAAAAAATCCTAAACACATACGTATATATCCGCAAAGCAATTAAATCTAAACATTTACATGACTTAAGCTAAAACAATAAACAATCAACGAATAGGCCACCTCCCCGGCAGCGGCGCCATTTGACAAGCTCACTTTTTGTGTCGTTACCAAATTGCGATTATCAAAATATTAGTTATATTTAAAAAGTTCCTACGCAATGTGCTCTAACTAGCAAAAGACTAGTAAAGCGGCAAGCGAGGGTATCGTTCCGCAGGGAGGTGTCATCCATCGACCGTTTCGAGTTCTAGTGTTTATTTGAAGCATGTAAATAGAATACGGATGTGGTGAGAATGGTGTGTGTGAGGTGTATGTGTGTGTGTGTGTGTGTGAGGTGTATGTGTGTGTGTGTGTGTGTGTGTGTGTGTGTGTGTGTGTGTGTGTGTGTGTGTGTGTGAAGGAATGTAAATAAAAAGAATGCTAATAAATTAAAAGGAATATGGAGGGGTGAGAATGGTGTTTAAAATGACAAATAATAAAAGGGTGGCTAGGAGAGATGTATGATAATGATCACACAAGGTACTTATTAGTTCACCAAAAACAAGTGCACACCTAGTTGATTGTTAGGCATTAAGTTCATCAAATTCAAGTTATGGGCTCGTTCTCACGATTAAGGAATTCCGAAACCAAATCATCTATTATTACGAATCATTCGTTGATTAAGGAAACCAAAATCTATTCTTGCTCCCCAAAGGTCATGGAAGAGCATGTGTCTTAAGGTCAAAGACCCATTAAGCTCATGAACATAGAGCCAAAACCTATTCTAGCATGGTCATGCATAAAACAAGTTTCATCCATTCTTTTAGAGCTAAGTGGTCAAGACTATACCCGGAAGGTCATCCATAAAAGTACAATCCTAACCCACATACACTCAAACCCATCAAAACAAGGCATTTCAACCTTCCAAAGACATACACGCACAAATGGGATATTTAATTACAACTACTTCTACATATTAAGTTAATCTACTCCTAATCCCATCCATGAGCACACATCAATTTCCAATTTCCACACACATGCTTATCAAGATAAGAGATTATGCAATAATAACAAGAATAAATCAAAACCCAAATAGATTTAAGAACAATCATAACATAAATGAGCACAATATAGGTTTACAAATATTTCCCAAGTGGGGTTACACATTTAGAAAACAAGAAATACAAAGAAAAGAGTGTAAAAGAGACAACCCTTGAAGATGTGACCTTCTCCAAGTTCTCCATGAATACTAGCTCGAAATTGGTCCAAAGACCTCTCCTTTTTCCTTGCAATCTACTCCAAATGTGGTGGATGATGGGTAGAAAGTGGTGGTGGTGAGCTTCCCATGGAGGAGAACCTCCATGGGAGCTTTGGAAGCTTCTCTCTCTCTTGATTTGGGGAAGAAGATGAAGTGCAGCTGCTGTGTGTGTTTCTTGTGTTTGGTGGCTGGTTTGTTGTGTCAAGAGAGAGCTCAAAATGGTGTATAAATAGGTTGGGAAGGCTAGGGCACGATCTGGGCATGAAATGACCGAAATGACCTTCTAAAATGGCTTAAAATATGACCCTTCGCTGAGCTGACAACGGAAGGTCGCTGCCAAGTTGGCCGTGGTGACGGCCAACTAGCATGGGAGCCAACTTCACTGATCTTGAAGCGCAAAAAGGTGGCTGTCACATTGGCTGTTGGCAGGGCGACCATGACGGCGAACTTCTCGCGCACTGTTACGGAAATGCACATATCTCCCTCTAGAAAGCCCGGAATTACAATCCGTAAAAACCGCTAGAAAATAGACTTCCGGGGCTTTCCGAATATATATAGAGATAAACGTGGTTCGATCTGAGGAGGGAGATATGCCTCCCGAAAGTTGGCTACTCTGCACAATGTTCTCTGCCGCGGTCAGGTTTCCAGCCTCGCGCACCGTTACGGAAATGGCCATAACTCCCTGTAGAAAGCCCGGAATCGTGATCCGTAAAAACCTCTAGAAAGTAGACTTCCGGGGCTTTCCGAAAATATATGGTAGGAAGCCCAGTTCAATATGAGGAGGGAGATATGGACCCCGAAATTTGGGTGTTCTGCATGGACATGTTACAATTTTAGCCCATCAACCTTTGGAAAACAGAGTTGACCAATGCCCCGGTCCCGATGTCGCGTTCTAGCTCAATGGCAGATTTACCACGGAAACATGCCGTGGTGGACCTCAAATCACATCACGGTTTGGGTCAACGGTGAGACCGTGGCAACTCTGCATACTTTCCAATTCTTCACTTTTTAGCTCATTTTTGTCTCCCAAACTTGACTTTACGTTCAAACACCATTGTAGGGAATATATACCTACACAAGGCTCACAAAACATATTATATACAAAAATGTGCTCGAAAACGAGAACAAAAGCTAGGAAATGGGGACCTCAATTAGGTATATTTATCGTCCGATCAGCATGACAACTCAATTTTGAATCACCATATATAAAAATGAAAGTAAAACCTATATATTAAAAGAATTGTAGCGTATCAGTGTAGTGATTATTCACAGCGAATTGTATTATTTTCCATATATACAAGATTCCATAGGTGAGTTTAATTGCTTATTTATCCCAAACAACCAACATGTCTCACAAAAGCCACTGATATACCCATACACACAGAAATAAAAGAAAAGCAACAATGAGAAACCCACACACACATATCTTGCACTGTTTTGATTGACAAAACACTTCAAACAACTTGATTAAAACTCAATTACACTTAAATGGCTTTGAATAAAAAAAAACCCCCAATTTTTATCAAACCCGCAAACCCTAACTTTGCAACATCTTTGCAAAAACACAACACAAACAAATTACATGCAACAAATATCAAGCAAACACATCAAAGTTACTTGATCGGTGCAAAAAAAACTTACTTTTGTCAAATTTGCTTCAGAAATCCTCCCCAAAACACCGTTCTTGGACCTACCGATTCCCTAAGACCGTAAAGATTCACACTAACACTTCAGACGCAACAATAACTGTGGATATTTAGTGAAAATCAAAAGGTTTTCGTGAAGTTTGTAGGGTTTTTGGCGGGAATAGGGTTTCCTGTTGTTTCTCTATGAAGAGAGAACGAATGGAAATGGAATGTGAATGGTTTGGGACCACAATTCATTTTTGTTAAAGGGGTGGGGTAAGACACGTGTTGTAAGTTATGTGGCTTTAATCATTTTTATAAAAAAAAATCAAATTACTTCATTACCCTTCGTCAAACGAGTTTCTAAAAGGTCGTCAGGTAAGATTATGATTTTACCCTCAGCACTTTGACGGAATCTTTTTAAGCCCTAACGGAATTGGACGACAGGGACTGAAATTCAAATTTTGATAAACTAGAGGGACCTGTCAAGATAGAGCTGAAAACCGCGGGACCAGTTTGTGTAATAGGTCAAACTAGAGGGACTAAAATGGATTTCACCCCTTTTTTTTGTACGAATGGTGGAACATGCTCTTTTGTCGAGAATATGGTTCTTTTTCATCTTATTGCACTTGAAATTTAGGTGGTTTTTTTTTTTTGGACTGAAATATGGGGATGGTAAAATTATCCAAGGATATGGATATCTGTAAGAATCCGTATCATTTAAAATAGGGATGAATACTATCATTTTAGGGACGGAGCGAGGATAGATGTCATCCTAATATCTAGACCCAACACAGTTCCGGTTTGAACCGAACCGTAGAAACCAAAATTGAAACTTCCCGTTCCAATTTTCGAGGAATCGTCTGGTTCGAACCGGCGGTTCCTATGTTATTTTTTATTTTTATTTTTTCAAATGTTGGGCTAGTCGTTAGAGGCCCAACGGGGTGGGGGTGTGTGTGTGTGGGTGTTGGGGGGGGGGGGGGGGGGGGGGGGGGGGGTGCTAATGGAACCATTGGAGGTCGGCTGATGTCAGCCAACGGTTGCCCAACGGCCTGATGATTTTTCCCCACTCCAATTTCCTCCCAATTCTCTCTCAATTCTCCAACTCTCCAAGTTTTCAATTCATTCTCAATTATTAAGTTTTTAATATTTATTTGATTTGCAATTAATTTTATATGCAATTTATCTTATTTCCAATTTATTTAATTTGCAATTAGTCCATTACTAAGTTTCCCATTTCATTTATTTGCAATTACTACCCACTAAGTTTTCAATTCTCTCCCAAATTTATTTCTAACCATTTATTTCCATCAATTTTTTAACATTTTTTGTTCAAGGAATTTTACAATTCTATTTTTAAATGGCAAGTGGAAGAGAAAGGGGTGACGGTCCTAGGCGTTCCATTTCGATGAAAGGTAAGGGTCAAATGATTGATAATCTCAGTTATGACGACACCGTCTATCACGAGTATCTGCAACGCCGAGCCTATGCTGAAGACCTAGGCCTAAACTCTCCTACTCCCCCTCTAACAATTTCAGAACCCGATCTCAATGACCTGAAACCCCCCCCCCCCCCCCCCCCCCCCCCCCCCCCCCCCCCCTACCCCCCCCCCCCCCCCCCCCCCCCCCCCCCCCTCCTCCCCTGTGGAATTGGTGGAAAATGTCACCTTTTTCAACTAAATTGGTGACAAAGTGAGTGCTTTAATAAGTTAAGTTTAAAAGGCACCTATTATGGTGAACTACCAAAATTGCCCTTAGATAATCATTTATGTTATCCTGTTTGTAATTTCCTCTCCACACTTCCAACAAAAACGACAGTAGTGTTAACTCAGTAACTTTCTCTCTCTCTCTCTGTACAAATAAAAGTTCAAGGTTGCCTCCCCTATCTTCTTCAACTTAGAAAGAAGTGGATGTTCTTTAGTACAACAAGGTAATATTTCTTTCAAATACCTCGTTTAATGTGTTCACATTTTAATTTGTTCTCCGAGTTTTTTTGTAAACCTGAAGCCATTGTGAGAATTTTGGATCTCCGAGCCTTTTAAAGCTATGTTCGAGCTTTTTAAACTTCTGTCCGAGCCTTTTAAAGTCTTCTCCAAGACTTTTCAAGTTGTCTCCGAGACTTTCCAGTTAATATGTCTCCAAGACTTTTCAAGCATTCTCCGAGACTTTTCAATGAATATGTATCCGAGCCTTTTCAAGTATTATCCGAGCCTTTTAATATCTTCCTCAAGCCTTTTCACTTGCTGTCCGAGCCTTTTAGTATCCTTATCCGAGCCTCTGTAAATGTAATCTGTGAATTTTTTTTGTAATGGTGGATTTTTTTTAATGGTTTGTGATGATTAATTTGACAGCTTCATGAATCGGGTTAGAATAGTAATATCTTACAACGGTCAATGGGAGCAGTTACCCAACGAAAGTCAGAGGTTTGTTGGATTCGATAACCAGGGCATGTATGTGTCAAAGAATATGACTTATGAAGAATTGGTGGCGATCATGCATACCATTGTGAAGTATGATGTAATCAAATTTAATGTTGATCTGTCATCAATATCAATCGTTCCTGGCACTACATGTCGCACATTTATAAGAAATGATGATGATGTTCAGTTTATGCTAGGGGAAGATCGGGTGATCTCTCAAGTATGTGTCAGTCTAACTGAGAGGACAGTTGTGTTTTGTTGGGGGGAAAAAAAATGTGATATAAAGATCCTC